>CM060709.1:120918452-121518452 GCA_030686995.1 Artemisia argyi | reverse complement strand
GATATTTCTGATTTCAGAACTCATTTACATTAGGCCTGCAATTAGGTGTTTGAGCTAATTTTCTGAATTGATTCTTTGGACTGCTAGTGCTCTTTTAAGTTAGTACTTGAGTTAATTTTATAGTTTCTGAGTTTTAGTGATTGTGTTTGAGTTGTCTGTTTGGATCTGAGCTTCTGGATTATTCCTGTTTGTATCTGCTTATATTGGAGCTTATTATCCAACTGCTTATTTGCTTGATCCTACTGCTTATGTGTTATCTTTAAGCATTTCTGAGCTTAATTGAGCATATTAAATATGTGTTTCAAATTTGGTAAAGTTTTGTGGCAAGTGCTTATTTATAAGCACTTGCCATAAGCTGTTTTGGTGCTAATAAGCACTTCTGCTTATCATTTCTTATCCAAAATTTTTCTGCAAGCTCTCTATAATATTTTAGAATTTCTGTAAAATTTTCATAATTTTCTGAGTTCATTTACTATTTTTCTTAATTTCTTTTAGTTTATAATCACTTTTAAATAACAAAAATCTATAAAAATTCAGAAAAAGTCTTGAAAAATACAAAAATATTTTTATAAATTCTTTTATAATATTTTAGAATTTTTAGAATTTAATTTTCATTTTTCCAATTTGTTTTTCTATTTTTCTTTATTTTTAATTCAATAAATAGAAAATAAATTCTAGAAAATAAATAAAAAGTCTAAAAAAATATTTTTCTTTTTCTTAAAATTCTTTTTAATAGTTTAAGATTTTCAGAAAATATTTCCAAGATCGTAGGATCATTTTTTATTAAACGTTACGTTTTAAATTTTACGGTTGTATTTTCGTTTTCGCGTTTTTAACATCGGTGCATATTTAGCTTGTACATTCTGGTTATTTCACTATTACTTGTTATTATTTGAATTCCAAAATCATATTTTTCATTTTACCACTTTTCACGACTCGATTTCGCGATTCGATTATTCACGATTCCATTCTACATTCGCTGGGAAAACGACCCGGGAAATACTTTCACGAGTATTTCTTTGGAAAAATAATTTTATACTACAAAACGACTTTATCAGTGGGGCTCATAAAAATCCCTTAAATGGTCTATATTCACAAGGCTTCATTTATCATGTCCTCCCAATTAAGAGCCTTATATAGAGGTGAGACCCATATGAATCCTTAGCTAAGGAAAAAAAAGAAACACCCCTAAGTCTATTATTAGCAAGTCCATTATTTATTAATTAAAATCCTACTAGTTAATTATTGCGTCTAACGAAATAATTAACGACCGTTAAGCAAATCGTGAAATGTAAGTAATATATAATTAATATAATTACACTAAATATATTAATTACATTATAAAAAGTATTCCTTCGGTGTGTACTTGTGTGACCCCATAGACTCACTTATTTCTAGCCATATAATTATTGATTATGATACGGGCACTTTCCAACAATTTTTGATAGCCCGAGTATTGGGTATTTTTATATTGTTTGAGGTTTATCTATTCAACTAGACACACTCGAATAATCTGGTTGTAACAAGCTTATTTGAGTTTAGATTGTCCGAGGTTTAGATTGTTGAAGGAGATGATATAAAACTGAAGATCAAGGGAGGTAGAAGATGAGGAAGAGTCAAATGACCACAATGCACTCACGTGAGATGCTTATGGGGCAATTATGTTAATTAAATCGTGCCATGTCATCTTATTTTCTAATGGTAAACACATTGTTAATAATTAACGAGTTTGTATATTAAATAGAAAAATTAAAAAGCGAGTGCTTACAATAAAAAATGTGGTAAGTTTGATGTCTCTTTAGACCGGTAGCCCTATAACTAATGATATCTTAGATTAATTATATAACTAATGATATCTCAGATTAATTAAACGAAGCATGGGACTTTAGGTATATTATGTTAGGTAGTGTTTAGTTGTAGAAATTTTTTTTGTTTTTTTGTTTAAATTTCTTGAGAAGTGAAAAAGTTTTTCTCCTTTAGAGAAGAGTTGAAAATTTTGAATATAAGAAACTTTTCTTGATCGACTTGTTGAACAATTTGTCTTGGTGATCTTTTATGGAGAGAATTGACAAATACAACATCTTACGGATAATAAGGAGGCAGCAAGGAAATGAGAAGAGGAAAATTAAAAGTACGAATAGTTTGGGGATTATGTGCATGGAAAAAACTCAAAAAATAGTCCTATGTATGATTCCCTTTAAATAATTTCATAGAAAAAATACAGCAACAAAGTCTGCTGTAGCACAATTACTCAAATGGCTAAACAAATCCTTCGGCTCCTACTCTGGCTAGGAGTCCCAGGTTCGAGTCCTGGCAGCAGAGATTTTTATTTTTTATTTTATTAATATTATTATTATTTTAATTTATTGCAAAAAAAGTGGCCCATGCAGGTCTCGAACCTGCGACCTTCGCGTTATTAGCACGACGCTCTAACCAGCTGAGCTAATAGGCCAATTTGAAGTCTTCCTCTCGACTTGGTAATTAAAAAATAAATACAGAAAAATCGTTTAATTAAGATGACTTGAAAGAAAAGAAAAAATTGGGTGAGAGAGGCTCGAACTCAGGATCACTAAGTAGCTATGAGACCTACGCACTAGCGAACTGCGTGACTAGACTAACCCTTATGTTCTTCTGCAACTTAGTTATTTTATAACAGCTTTCATCATAAAATGTAAGTTTAACCAGAGGTGAAGGTTGTCTGGAAAGCTCAAACTCATTGCAGTCAAAAAGATATACTTCATGACTACATAAATGAATAGGAAAATGCCTGATAACAAAGTACTTTTAGGAAAAAGCTTTATACTTTAGTTGCTCGATAGTTGAGATTTAAGAATATATGAGGACAATAATTGGTTGCATAAGACATTAAACTATTTTGATGTGTGTATGGAGTTGAACTAGAACTTCGTAAAGGAAAACAAGCTACAGTTTTTTATTTGTATAAGAGCATCGGAAATGGTCAGTGTCACTGTCACCCACTGGTATCTCATCAGTTTTACTTTTCAACCAACCCTACCACTTTTACCTGGCTTTTTTTTCATCATCGGTATTACGTATTTCTCAAGCACACAAACGCATTCAAAAACACACCTTTAGCTTTTTGATCCATCAGCTGACCAAAAGTTGCATGGGTTGAATAGGAATATATCTTCCCTCTCAAAATGGTGGTGGTCATTCTGTTTGGAGGACAATTCCCAATTTTGCGAGGCAGTAGCCACATTGCAGGTAAGATGATAACCAACTATGGTTCATTAATTGCTGGATATAATTTGTTACACTAGAGTTATTTAAAATGATCATTGCTCAAAATCAATTGCTAATAATCACTAGTACAGACAAAAAGCTGCAACATGCTCAAGCAGCTTATAATTCATCAAATTATCATTGCTGACAATTACGGAACATAAATAGTACCCAGATAAATCAAATTGTCATACATGCTAAATGATTATCACGGTGCGGATTTTGGATTTTGCCAAATATTATTGCTTAGACGCATTTGACTGTATCTATAATTTCACTTGCGCAAATCACTGGTACTAACCGCTCCACTACAGTTCGTTGGCATGGGTTTTACTTATCATCACCAAGATCTATCAGATACTTGCAGCAGCTAACATCAACCTGCTGGCATGATTGACTGTTGCTTCTGTTATTATGAACAGAAAAGTCTTGAAAAGAGGTAGCTGTGACAGCCCTGCACAGTATCAAGCAGCGGACTTGTTTGGCATGCTTCGTCCACTCCTCGGTTCTTCCATTTCTTTAGAAGTTCTTCGGCAACAAACGTAACCTGGTGTTGCAGGACAGCAGCACCAAGGGGTCCAACTAGGTTTAATCTGGTTGCAGCCGATATAATATCTCTCATTGTTATGAACATGTACGCCCTCTGAGAAGTTTCACTATCAAACCCAAGCAGTCCACATACGAGTCCAAAGATGGGGGCATGGTGGAAGCGTACATCCCCATTGCTCAAAGACACACTTCTCATCATCTTTAAGCTTGGAATCTCTGTAAAAACAGAGGAAGATACCCTCATTAATGCTGATCCTTGTGAAACTGATGCCTTTCGGCTTATTTCATTTGTTAGTGTTGCATCTAAAATCATGTCGAGTTGTTGCCATGTTTGAAGATCAGGGGATGTGGTTGCTGTGTAAACGAAAGGAAGGAGCAGGCTTCCTGTATTCTCCAAGACATGGATTACATATATTTGAAGATCTTCAGGATGAGAAACAATGCGTGATTGCATTGCAGCCTCGAGACCAAAGGAATGTGCAAAGCCGCCTGTAGGAAGAATGGAATCAATCAATTGCCATTTGCTCCATTGAAGAAGAGAATCTGATTTTGTTGATGAAGGTTGATTTGTACAATCGTTTACTACTGTTTCATCTTCCATCCCGACTAAACAAAAACTTTAAATCTGCCAACCGAGTAAAAAACATTTGCATAAGCAAGAGAAAACAAATTTGACAGGGAATATAGCATACTACAATGAACTCAAATTTGTATTTGTTTATAAACAAACAAAAAAAAAAAAAAAAAAAAAAAAAAAAAAAAAAAAGAAGAAGAAAAAGAAAAAGAAAGGTCCTTAACTACATTTAAATTATATCCAGTCTTTAACTACTCCAAAAATTCATTGAGGCATTTGGATGTGTGGATATTGTGTTATCATATAATCAGAATCGACACCTTTTTGTATTAATATAAGCTGAATGAGATAGTATTTGAATTTTTAAGTGTCAGACCAAAAAAGAAATTTTGTGGAAAACAAAAAACTAACTATGAAATGAAAAGTAATGTCTCTCAGATGAGATAAAAATAAGAGTAAACTTGTAGTTTTATTTTACCTAAAAATGATAAGTTTTGTTGCAACGTTTGTACAACAACAATATTTGGCTATTTGATTCCCAAACAATCAGATTACCGAAAGACCAGACTCTGTTGATCCAAACATCATAAACTGATTAGTGTGACTTAGTTCCACAACACAAATCCAAACGCCTAATAGTAAGAACAATGACTATACTATTTATAACCAATAGATATTTCCGTACTAAAAGTAAGAAGAAAAAAGAACCTGTATTATGTCAATAAATTAATCAGGCGCTAGATAATTTCTTCACAAAAGCATTAAATTGAACCACTTTTCAACTATCTGAAAGTGTAGCAAAGAGTAATATCATATGAATCATTATCATTATCATCATCATATTTATTGTTCTAAATAAACCGCTGCCCTAGACGTTGAGCTTTGCCTACCCCTTTGATTTGTCAAGACTGCTTTATCATCCCGACTACAAGATTAGCAGATTGCTTACATGGAAATTATCAGTTTTTTGTTGAAAAGCACATGGATATTAATTGATGAATCAAATCTTTAGAAGAAGAGTAGTAATTAACTTTTCTCAATGTTTATTCATCAGTCAACTTATCTCCCGTTACAGATATTCACGCCAAATTCTTCTGAGTAACTCCGTAATACAAAGGTAAACACAGCAAAATAGCACAGTACAAGCTGTAATGTAATTCTCCTATTGATATATAATCAGTAGTAGAAGATTATATATTATTCATCTCACTTTTCAAATGCTAATGATAGACATATATAGGTAAGTCTAGTATCAAAAAGACAAAGCCACATATATAAACTACATTGAAAGCCCTTAAATAAGAACATAATCTGCTCTGAGATGATCAGTCAACCAAGTAACCAACAACTGCATTGTTAAATAACCCAATTAAATTAAACACTAATCACATTAAATTCCAATCATTTCACATAAAGTTGAATTAAAATTGAATTTTTGTGTGTA
Organism: Artemisia argyi; assembly: GCA_030686995.1. Classification (NCBI taxonomy): domain Eukaryota; kingdom Viridiplantae; phylum Streptophyta; class Magnoliopsida; order Asterales; family Asteraceae; genus Artemisia; species Artemisia argyi. The sequence goes on along the minus strand of CM060709.1, from coordinate 121,512,642 downwards.
AAGAGTGTTTCTTTCTCTAGAAATGAAAATTAATGAAGAAAGTGTTTGTGTTGTTGTACCTTTGAAACATAAGTTTGGTGGAAATAACGTTGTTTCGGAAGATTGAAAGTGGTCCGAGGTAGAGATCGATCGAACGTTGTTGTTGTGTATTTCTTCTTCAGGGGGTGTTTATGCGGCTTTGAAGTGACTATTTGTCTTTTTGTTAGCCACTAATTGGTTTTGTCTCTCGTAAAATATGGCGGAGTGAATCGAATCGAACCGATAAACGGCACGAACCAGCTCAAGATAATTGTACAGAACACATTTCAGTCCGGTCCTACCTATAATCGGTCATGCTTTGTTTGGCTCGACCGAACCAAACACATTTAAGTTCGGTCCTTGGTGGGGTGTCTTTGCCAACTTGAGTTTCGATATGGTTTGATTATATCGGTCCGGTCCGGTTTTTTTTACTATGATCAGACCTATTTGTAAAGCAAACCCAATCATAAGTTAAAGTGTAGTAATGCAAGATTCATATTAGTAGGCAAGTGTTAAGTCTTAATGATAAGTATACTTAAGCATTTGTCTGACGCGTTAAAACATAAGGTTTAGGTTTGCTTTGTAAAATATAGACAAAAATACACCGTTGGTCCTTAAACTTTTCACGAAACATCACAGCGCATCCTAACTTTCAAAATTCGTCGCCAGGCCGTCCAAACCTTAGGATTTTGAGTCCGATTGCGTCCCTTGACCCATTTGGGCAAGGTCAACGAACGTTTTATGTTCTAGTTTCAGGGGCATAATAGTTCAATCACTATTTAACTATGATCTAAACCAAGCTAAACCCGACAGTCAACTTGAGGGACCAAATGTGAACACTCAACTTAATAATTGGCGGGAGTTTTAACAATACCAACGGCAACATAGACAAATTGAGGGACCAACAGTGTCTTCCCTGACACGCTCTATTTACGTCTAAATGCGTGTATATTTTCAACAAATAATGAGGAATCGAAGAGTTCAAAAAATACATCTGAAATTTAATACATACTCTTCGTTTTCCCCATTATTTGTGTATAAATTTGTTACTCCCACATTATGTTACAAACCAATCTACTTCTATAAAAAATAAATCAAAAAAATTGTAACCATGTTGTCGGGAAACAAGAGACCTAGAGATGCTGATGCTACCCCAACCAACCAAACAGAAAATGAGGAGGTGGTCAAAAGACCAACCCCTGAAAGGAAAGAGGCCGAGGTGCCAAAGGGTGGAGGCGATGAAAGCTTCTACTACGACCTAGAAGCGGCATTGGAAGATGACTGCAAGGTGGAACAAAAGGAGCCTACAGAAGAGAAGGAGAAGGCAGCTCCAAGCGCTGCTGAAGTTGAGAGAAGAAGGCTTGCTGCAAAGGCCAGAGCAGAGGAGTATTGGAAGGAGAAACGTGCTATAAGGAGACTAGAAAAAATAGATAAAAAGAAAAACAAATATGTTGTTTGTAATGAAGAAGAAGAGGAATGTTTAGAAACTTTCTCATACGATGATTTACATAAGGCATATGCCTCGAATTAATGTCATTATGTAACGAAACATATTTTAAATGATAATTTTAAGACAATTTAATCTTGATTTTCCGAGTATTTTGCTTTCAATTGCATGTTTGCATCTGCATATGCAGTTTAGCGGGTGTTTGAATTTAACCAGTTTGACTTTCACAAGTCAACATACACCCAAAAATTTAATGATTGTGTGACCAACGGTGTATTTTAGTGACCAACGGTGTATTTTAGTCATGATATAATTTACTAACTTGCTATTTAACGAGATGTTAACAATACCCCATTTGAGGAAATAACACACTAATATGGTGAATTTCCATGAGATCCATGCTTACTAACTTCAGGGAAACAACAACTAAGCACAAAATGATGATGTTAAAGGAGTTTGGGTTAGATTTAACTTAGATATGGTTGAAAATGTGTTTGGTCTATTATACCCTTGATGTTATACCTAAAAATGGGCATTGACCTTAGATTTCCAGGTCAAAGGACGCAATCGGCCTAAAAAAACTTGAGGAGGGACACACGGAGACGTTTTTTAAAAGTTAAGGTGCCCTATAATGTTTCGTGGAAAGTTTAGGGACCAACGGTGTATTTTTGTCTAAAATATATGTGGTCTCTTGTAAACCAAAAGAAACATGTAAAAATATACTATAAGACAACCACAAGTCAACAACATCATATCTAATCCCGTCGGGGTGGGGTATGAAGGAGGTGAAAGGGATATCGTCTACAGGAAATCATTGAGTTAGAGGAATCTTTCGCTCTGGTTGGTCGCATTGAAGCTATCAGAATGTTTCTCGCCAATGCTGCAAGCCAGAACATGACGGTCTATCAAATGGATGTGATAATTGCATTTCTTAATGACGAGCTAAATGAAGTTCTTCAATTCAGTCAACCTAAAAGATTTGTGGATCTTGATCGTCCGACCCATGTCTATCGTCTGAAAAGGGCTCTCTATGGTCTAAAGCAGGCGCCTAGGACATGGTTTGATGCACTATCAAAGTTTCTCCTGGCAATTGGAATCTCCAAAGGTGTGGTGGGACATGTTGAGTAAAGGGTAGTGGAACTTTACTTCGTGAGGACAGAATTTCAGGTGGCAGATCTCTTCACTAAGGCTCTCTTAAGAGAACGGTTTCAATTTATTCTCCAGCACCTTGGAATGAAGAGTCTTACGCCAGGATCACTCATACGTCTTCAGGAAGAGAATGAGGAGTAATGGGTTTTGCTTCACATATCCTTTGTACATGCTTAAAACAAAAAGAAAATAGAAAAATATAAAACCTATAAAAACCATAAAAATCTGAAAAATTAAAAAAAATCCAAAAATATTCTTCTCACGACATGTCTCTTGTGTAATCAATATTATGTACGTTTCTAGAAATGTCATTCAATAATGACACGGAAACATACATATGCTTGAGCAAGAGTTTTTCTTTTAATTTCAAATAATGATTTTCTAAAACATGTCGTTTCTCAAAACATTCTTTCAATAATGGCTTACAGTCATTTCAGGCTGTAACCCGGACTTCAAAACAATGGCTTGTAGTCATTTCAGGCTGCAACCCGGACTTAAAATTATGGCTTGCTATTACTTCAGATAGCAACCCGTTCTTCAAAATGGAGAAAGCACGTCGCCAAAAAGACGGTTGTTCCTCTTACTGGGTGATGTTCACCCGGGCATGGATTACTTTATATCCATGTTTCATCGACTTGATGTACGTTTCAGTGCATCATTTCTTGTATAAGAAGAGAAGTCTTCTTTACATCACGAATACTTTCCCTTCAAATGATTCTTCGGGAAAGTATTTGTTCTAAACTTGGTGGTACCATGATTTTTGAAAATCAATCAAACTTGCAATTTTGTATAAAACTTGCCTCTCAATCAATGCCAAATGATTAATCTTTTGAAGAAAAAGTGATACATTGAAAATGGGTCATCGATTGAGGGGGAGAATGATTTCAAAAATTCTATATCATCAAAACATGATCTTTGTGCATTAAAAGCAGTGAATGGAATTGTTATGTGTGAGAATATGATTTTTTCATGAGCTTCTCGCAACTCTAAATCATTTATAAACTCATCATTTCTGACACATAACATGCTCCCTCAAGGATTGAGGGGGAGCAAATGTATCGTCTCAAAATCAGTCATTCTTAAATCTGACCACATTTTTCTCCCAAAAATCTTGGAACTTATTTAAATCACTTGGGATCACAAATCTCAAATGGTTTAAAATTTTTGATCGGGGGAGAAAATGTGATTTAAATATGAAACCTGATTAAAATGTGATTGTTTTGGAGTTAAAACACTCTCCCATATGTGCCAAACTTGTTTTGTACATCAATGCACATATTGAGGGGGAGCAAATAGTTTGTGATAAAAGGATCCTAGCATCTCATGTGAGCGAGACTCAGACTTAACCAATGAATTGACGAAACAAAAACCGTAATCAATCGGAAGGACTAGTCCTGGCCGGGTAATAATTTCAAGCTGGTCTAACCAGTGATGTAAGCGTGTCTCGAAGAGGACTTGTCTAAGTAGAGTGTACCATTTCGAGAAACCTTCTATGGACTTGATCAGGTCGGGTAATAACTTCAAGCTAGTCCAACTAGTGATGTAAGCGTGTCTCGAATGCCTGCTCATGTTCACTGAAGGTGGATCAATTCAAAAGTGCAACTCTACCCGACATGTGCAAATTTATAATTAAAACATCTGAGCACATGTTAAGGGGGAGCATTTGAAAATGGTAAAACTCTCAACGTGTTAACAAAATGTGTTTCTTAATCATAAACACGTTGAGAAGAATTTTCAATGATTTGGTGTATGGCAACATAGGATAGTCATGAAGTTATAAGGTGGCTAAGGTTAGGAAAACCGTCCTATGATCCGCCAGAGCCGGAGGGATCTACCCATGGACAATACCCAATAGATAGTATTATAAAGTCCATAGGTATGATTATGAAAAAAAAAGGAGAAATGTGAGAATGGAGAAAGAAGGGGTTGAAGAATTAAAAAGAAATGAAATGTGAAAGGGTGAAAAGAAATAGCCCTCCCATTATTCAACCTTAGGGCAGAAACCGGGTTCAATTCATATGCTACTGGTTGTTACTAAGGTAACACCAGTATTGAAGACAAGACGCCATGGACCCAGTGACGCACTGCACTAAACCTTCTAGCCACTCAAGTTCTCTTAAAAGGACTTGTTTCATTCTCACGGGGAACCGGTGTAATCTATCAACTTATCTCCTAGAGATGGTTGATATTGAAGCAGGAGACCTCTCCCTAGTCTCCGCATAGGAAAACCAAATTATGCACTTATCGAGTCTAGAGCCACGAGATGCATCAAAAGATATCTTAGGAACACTTGATTCTTCTACACTGGTTGTTCAACATTAAGGACACCAGCTGTAATATTTTGAGTCCTTCGCAGATCTAAGCAATCTGCCAAGAACACTTATGAGGGAATATACATATGTAATTCCCATTGATTGAGTGGAAATCCCTGCCAGGGTCAACATCAAACAGCCCTGAAAACAGGTCACTTCGGTAATTCCTTGTGGATTACGCTTAGTGGTCGCGGCGGTTACCAGTGGTCTACAGTCATGGAGTGAACTCCACCGACTCACCCAGTCGTTGATTTACTTAGGTAGATCCTGTAAATCCTCTCGGGGGTTTCCGATTGGGAACGGTCTTGGTAAGGGTTAGAAGGAGTCTTCACACTATGCTGTTGACGATCTCTAAATCCAAACCTGTAAGTACCGGGTGATTTGTTGCTAACTGTTTGCTTGCAGGAATTTCTGACGGTTGCGGTAGATTGCTAAAAAGATGCTGATCCATCACCCCATGCTCACACTTCGACATCTTAATCAAGAAATCATGATCATTGAATGGGCTTCATCTATGCTTCCACAACTCTGATGCTGAAGATCATGATCCTGAAAAGTGTGAGCATGCCGATACAAAAATGTCTACGTCACATGGAGATGATACTGCACAAAGATGACTTGGAGACATTCATTTGGATGATAAACAAGAAGAAACGTCAAGGATCATCCAACACATAAATCAAGTCATCAAAGGTCTACTGCTGGAAGCACAAAGATTAATGACTGTGAAGAATCACTGACTACGAGCTACGAAGATTCAATTCGAAGAATAGAATGCTAGAATTCAATTTGTATTTTCCGGGGTGACCTCCCTTAGGGGGAGATTGTTAGGAATATAAATATTCATATGAAAGACTCGGTCACCCCGAGTATAGATTAGCATTGAGTAGCTCGTAGTCTTATTAATATTTAGTTAGTTCGTAGATTAGTTTAAGTAACACCGTGGATGAAGGACGGGTCTTTACCCACCGTATGCCTGATCCACAGCCCGGGAGTGGGCGTTTTCTTTGTAACTATAAATACCCCTCTCCCTCCAAGGGAGAGGGTTGGACCTTTCATTAATCTAATACATACTTCTTGTTTCTCTCACTAGAAAAGGCTCCACTTTCTCTCTCTAAAACTCTTCTTCTAATCTAATCTAACACCACACCATACATGTTTATGATTATGAATATCCTACAATAAGGGAGTTTTTGGATTAACTAGCTACTGTGTAGGTTAGTTGTAGTTTTACTGTCATAGCTTCATAATTAGATCACATTAGGATAGTAACACTTAAATAGAGCATAAAAATAGTAGTTTAGTTTAATAAAAAGTCAAAATAGATTTCAATTTTAGTAAACTGTTTGAAGTGTAGGATTTAGTTAGCTGTATTGGAGAATTAGTTGCATTATAGTTCAAGTTAGCTCAATCTAGATTAATAATAGCTTATTATAACAAATAGAAGTATAATTGATCAAATGAAATTAGATTTAGTCAATGCAATGTGTATACTGACAAGTCAGAATAGGTTGGATATATCAGCATAACACTTAGTTTAAAGCTGTTGAACTTGGGTAAAATTAGAGGTTCAATTGTGTGATTTTCATAGGGCTTTTGATATTAAGTAATCTCAGTAGTATATAGAAGCCTTTGCCTCCTTGAAATTTCAGTTTAGTGCTTATTTTGGAAGCTTATTTAGGCCTGCAAACTAGGAGCTTTAAATATGAATGCTGATGTGAGTTCAATACTGTATTGGTAATTTTAGACTAATAATCTGAGTTCCTTTGTGGTTTCTGAGCATTTTAGTGTATATTAGAGTGTTCTTAGTGGATTCTGAGTTCCTTGCTTATTATGCTTTATTGTAGCTTTTTACATGGCCTTATTCATACTGTTTATTGCTCTCTGCTTATGTTCCTGTGCTTTTTCTGTTCTGAATTTAGTCTCATAGTACTTATTTGTTCATATTTCATCTGTGTTTCAAGTTTCATTCAGAGTTGTGGCAAGTGCTTATTAATAAGCACTTGCAATTAGCTGTTTTTGGTTTAATAAGCACCTTTCTAGCTTATTTTCTTTTCTAAATTTTTCCTCAAGTTCTTTATAATATTTTAGATTTTCTGTGAATTTTTCACATTTTTCTGAATTAGTTTACTATTTTTCTTAATTTTTTTTAGTTTTAAATCATTTTTAAATACTTCTAAATAAATAAAAATCAGAAAAAGTCTTAAAATTCCAAAAATATTTTAGATAATTCTTTTCCATCATTTTAGATTTTTCAAAATTGATTTTATATTTTTCCCATTTATTTTTACATTTTCTCTTATTTTTAATTACTTTTTAAATTCCAAAATTAGAAATAAATTCATAGAAAATAAATAAAAACTCAAAAAAAAAATATTTTTCTTTTTCTCAAAATTATTTTAAGTAGTTTAAGATTTTTAGAAATTAATTTCATATTTTAGGATCATTTTTCATTAATAGTTACGTTTTAATTTGTACGTTACGTTTTTCAACTCGCGTTTGAATTTCCTTTTTTAGATTTAAATCACTTGTACATACATAGCTTGTACCTTTTGCATTATTTTTCATTTCTTATCATATTTTGAGTTTCACAATCACTATTTTCACTTTCCCACTTTTCACGACACGATTTTGCGAATCGAATTTCACGATTCCATTCAACCTTCGTTGGGAAACGACTCAGGTAATCCGTATTTCTTGCGGATTTCCTCGTACTTATAATATATACATATAGTCCGGGAGGGGGTGCCTCTTCTATTCTTGTGTTTCGTGGTTGTTTGTGAATATTTGTCCAGGATTGTCCGCGATTTATGATGACTCTCGTGCTCGTTATTCTTTCTCAACTCGAGTCTCATTCATCGATGCTTTTGGAAATCCTATATCCGAAAATCTTATCGACTAACGTTTTCTTTGGCATAATTAATAAACGGCCCTAGAATTTTGTTAGGATTTCCTTTACCCGTAAAACATTGAGGACAATGTTTCATTCTAGTCCGGGGGAGGGTGAATCTTTGATTCGATTTGACCTTGCATTTTTCACCATGTCGTATACTCTTGCAACTCCGTTTTTCCTAAAAAATTAAAAAAATTGAAAATTAAAAAAAAAATTGAAGAAAAATCAATGAAAAAGTCATGAAAAAGCACAAAAAATGAGAAAAGTTGGAAAATTTGTGCAAAAATATAATAAGATTTGAATAAGTGTTTTGACACCTTGTTGACTTTCCAGCTGGCAAGAGTAGGAATAAATATTTTGACTTGACCGGGCGTGTTGAGCCCTAGCTTGTTTCCTTAACCAATGATAATCATATAAGCTTATGCTAGTCTTGTACACTAGGAGCTATAAAATGCGAATTCTTTCTTAAGAATCTGCAAGTTCCCGTACTTGACTTTATACATGCGCAGCTTAAAAGCTTTCGCTAGTCTTTTACATAAGGAGCTAGAAAACGCGAATTCTTCTTCTAGAATTTGCAATTTTCCGTATCTGACTTTATATATGCGTGGCTGATTATCGGCTAAGTATTCGCTGGTTTCATTACTTGGAATCTTAAATTGCGAAGAACGAGAAATGATAGAGTTTATTTAGAAGTTAAATGCTAAACGTGGAGTAGTTGGTTCTCTTTAGAGCTCATGAAAGGTACTTGTGGCTTTTTGCTCCCGCAAAATTATATCACCAATATATAATAGATGTTCTAGGTTAATTAGTGGTATTTAGGTTTCGATAATATTTAGTGTTTTGTTTTCTTAAAAGAATCTTTGTTTTAGAAGTTGGGTACATATCAAGGAACATAAAAAATAAAAGCAAAAAAAAAAAAAAAAAAAAAAAAAAAAAAAGTCAAAAGTTGATTATGTATGTGGTTTTGGAGCTACCCAATAAGCTTCCATTGATAATGAAAAAAGTAAAGAAAGAAAAGTATGAAAAAAAGTGAAAAAAATGAAAAATTTTGAAAAGTGAAAGTTATGTTGAATAAGAGCTTAAGTGTTATAAAAGTTGTTGGTGCGTGAGGTGCATGTGGATGATTCTGAATTGGACACATGAGGTGCACGTGTAGTACTCCACAACTTATATATGAGATTGTATGTACCAAATTCCTTGATGTGGACCGAATTTCTATTGCAGTGGTTCTTGAGATAAAATGAAAAACTACTTAGTGTTTAAACTTGGTATCTCTATCAAACTTAAAAGTATTGAAACGAGAAAATATGAACCAATTCATTTCTCAACAAAAAAAATCCCGAGATACAAAATTTAGGACATGGGAGTAAGAGGTTTCTACAAGTAACTTTTATGAGTAGTGTTAGCATCTAACTTGTAGATAAGCTGTGATCTCGTTTGTACGCTTAGTTTGGGAGCTTGTGAAAAATCAAGGATGACGATTTTTATCCGTATGGTCACTTTTCCATGAGAAGTGTTTCTACTTTTTGACCCTAAAAGTTATTGCAAAATAATGAAAGTTCAACAAACTGTCACAAGAATAAAGTGTGAAAAGTCCAAAAATAGTAGTGATAAGTCAAATAAAGAAATAAATTTTGGAAAACGGCGCGTTTTCGGGAATAAATGATTTTATAATTTCTTTTGAACCTCGTTGCTACTTTACAAAGTCAGTAGGAAGAGTTATAAAATTATTTATCCCAAAAGCGTGAATTGATCACATTGAGTGAGGGCACGACAATACCTTAGTCTGGGGGATTTTGGTGAGTACTTATTTACTCACCTTTTCTTTACTAAAACGAGAATTAATAATCAAAAAACTAACCCAAAATGCCAAAGAAAGTGTGTTTTTGTGATTGTGAATGTGCAGGAACGGATATCTCATAAAATGACGAAAAACAAACGGAAACCGGCAAAAAACGAGCACGAGAGTGGAATGTGTACAAATAGTCAAAGAAAGTCAATGCTGAGCCTATAAAGCCTAAAAGAGACCTCAGAGATTTGAGAAATGTCAGATTTGATCCTTTATTGAAGTTTCAAGAGATTGTCAGATTCAGTCCTCCAAGTTTCAGAAGTTGTCAGTTATTGTCCTTTGAAGAATATTTCTGAAGAATGACAGCTTTGGTCCTTTATGAATCTGAAAATGGCATTATAAACCCTGGGATTACACATTGAAAGAATTACATATTTGGTCCTTAGTTTTTCAGATTATTCATATTTGGTCTTTGTAATTTCATATCATTAAATTCTGAAAATACTAGTGCTAAATACAAGTCCAAATATTAATAACCCAAATTACAAATCCCTACAAAAGGCTGGAGGTCCTTTTCTACCTTAGGTAGAACCGGAAGCAGCCTCTCTACCTTAGGTAGGGGTAAGGCTGTCTACATCTCAACCTCCCCCATACGCCGTGGAAGACGGTATTGGGACCCATAACCCGTGGAAGACGGTATTGGGAGTTACTTTTACAAATCCAACAAACCCAAGCCGATTTCCTTATTAATATAACCCGAGCCCAGTCCACCCATCCTCAGTCAACTCCCCACTCCCACGGGTCAAACAAATAATAAAATAAACTTACCCTTTCCCGCCCCCCTTTTACCCAAATACCCAGTAACTTAGAACCCTAAAAATACCGTACCATCAATTAACAGAGATTAAGGGTATTATAGTCCAATCAATGGCTTCTAGAAGGGAATTAGTGATGTCAGAGCGTGCCAGAAGAGCTAAGAAGCACAAATGGGACAGATGTCAGCCTCTCATTAGAGTGAACGTGTCATAGATTGTAATCCAAGGGTTGATATGATGAGGGAATGATTGGGATATGATCAGAGGGCTTAGATTCGCACTCAGGAAGCACACCACACGGATTGCCAAGGTGGCAATCCGTGAACCCCTTATCCTCTAGAATCTTCACTTCATTTCTATATATAGAGTGCTAGGATAGCTGATTTAGGTGGTGGAGTATAGTGTAAAGAAACTCTGCCCAAATTTCCTTTATTTGTAATAGTTTAATTTCAGTCTTAGTTGTAATATTTACCTTTTAATGAATTCAGTTTTTTTAAATCATTTCAATTAGCTTGTTATTACTGCTTATTAGCTCAACTTATTTCTTCTTTATTATTCAGCTTATCTTAGTTTGTTAAACAATTCATTCAAGCTTTTATTTCAAAGTCAGTTTTACATTCAATCAAGTGTTTTAGATAAAAATTCAGAAAATACAAAAACAGTTTTAGTTTAATCCAGCTTTCAAATAAGTTGTTTAGTTGTTTCATTCAGCTCATACTAGCTCTATAGCTTTTGTGAGTTTGTTATTCAAGTTTATCATTTCCATAATTCATTTGAAGTTACAGTCAACAAAAGTCAATTTGTGGTGAATTTCATGATTCATTGGGTGTAATTGATAGTTCAAGCTGGATTTGGATGAGCTTGACCTGTCTAAAGACAGACTTGCATAGTGAGCCCCTCTTTTTGAGCTGAGGGGATAATACTTAGTAAGATCTGATTCCAATTTTTGCTTCAATAATAGTATAGATCTGTGTTTCTGAGTATTTTTTGTTTTTAGTGGTTATTGATTGTTCATTTAGCTTCTATTAGTGTAAACTTAGCTGTTTTGATCATCAGTTTGGAGTAGTAAAGTGTAATTCATCATTTTGATAGAGTTAACTGTTAATAAGGGAGTGTTTGGATTAACTAGCTACTGTGTAGGTTAGTTGTAGTTTTACTGTCATAGCTTCATAATTAGATCACATTAGGATAGTAACACTTAAATAGAGCATAAAAATAGTAGTTTAGTTTAATAAAAAGTCAAAATAGATTTCAATTTTAGTAAACTGTTAGAAGTGTAGGATTTAGTTAGCTGTATTGGAGAATTGGTTGCATTATAGTTCAAGTTAGCTCAATCTAGATTAATAATAGCTTATTATAACAAATAGAAGTATAATTGATCAAATGAAATTAGATTTAGTCAAAGCAATGTGTATACTGACAAGTCAGAATAGGTTGGATATATCAGCATAGCACTTAGTTTAAAGCTGTTGAACTTGGGTAAAATTAGAGGTTCAATTGTGTGATTTTCATAGGGCTTTTGATATTAAGTAATCTCAGTAATATATAGAAGCCTTTGCCCCCTTGAAATTTCAGTTTAGTGCTTATTTTGGAAGCTTATTTAGGCCTGCAAACTAGGAGCTTTAAATAGGAATGCTGATGTGAGTTCAATACTGTAGTGGTAATTTTAGACTAATAATCTGAGTTCCTTTGTGGTTTCTGAGCATTTTAGAGTATATTAGAGTGTTCTTAGTGGATTCTGAGTTCCTTGTTTATTCTGCTTTATTGTAGCTTTTTACTTGGCCTTATTCATACTGCTTATTGCTCTCTGCTTATGTTCCTGTGCTTTTTCTGTTCTGAATTTAGTCTCATAGTACTGATTTGTTCATATTTCATCTGTGTTTCAAGTTTCATTCAGATTTGTGGCAAGTGCTTATTAATAAGCACTTGCAATTAGCTGTTTTTGGCTTAATAAGCACCTTTCTAGCTTATTTTCTTTTCTAAATTTTTCCTCAAGTTCTTTATAATATTTTAGATTTTCTGTTAATTTTTCTGAATTAGTTTACTATTTTTCTTAGTTTTAAATCATTTTTAAATACTTTTAAATAAATAAAAATCAAATAAAAATCAGAAAAAGTCTTAAAAAGTCCAAAAATATTTTAGATTCTTTTATATTATTTTAGATTTTTCAAAATTGATTTTATATTTTCCCATTTATTTTTACATTTTCTCTTATTTTTAATTACTTTTTAAATTCCAAAATTATAAATAAATTCATAGAAAATAAATAAAAACTTAAAAAAATTGTTTTCTTTTCCTCAAAATTATTTTAAGTATTTTAAGATTTTTAGAAATTAATTTCATATTTTTAGGATCATTTTTCATTAATAGTTACGTTTTAATTTGTACGTTACGTTTTTTAACTCGCGTTTGAATTTTCGTTTTTAAATTTAAATCACTTGTGCATACATAGCTTGTACCTTCTGCATTATTTTTCATTTCTTATCATATTTTGAGTTTCACAATCACTATTTTCACTTTACCACTTTTCACGACACGATTTTGCGAATCGAATTTCACGATTCCATTCAACCTTCGTTGGGAAACGACTCGGGTAATCCGTATTTCTTGCGGATTTCCTCGTACTTATAATATATACATATAATTGAGCAATCAATTTGCAATCAAGTAACGAAATGACGACTCCAACATATGCTTAAATAACCTGAAAAATGACAGAACTTTTAGCGTCACTTGTTATAACTCTGAAACGTATTAACATACGAAATTCAAAAGCCAGATAAGATAAATACTTTTAAATATGTTAACAGAGCACAGAAAGATGAAGAGTTTTCAGTTACTTACCCACAGGTAGTTGCACTACCTCTGTTTTTCGTGCTAAATTCCAGTCTATTTAGTATTTTAACAAAACACAAGCGTAAAAAATAAGCAAACTAAACACTAATTCCAACAATATTACACAGATTAATACAAAGTTGAACTGAGGGTAAATAGTGGACTGAATGTTCCATCGTTCCAATAGTTTTGGACATCCATCATCGATTAGCTAATCATATTACTATTCTCTGCCAAAATGGGATTCTTCACAATCACTTTTCTTCTAGCAACGGGGTCCACATTCACACACATCTCAACTTCCAGCGCCACAAAACTCGTCACTTAAAAAAAGATCTCAGCAAACACTTTACCTGATGCAACCGGCTTCTTAGTAAGTGCACCCACCCTCCGTTCAATACTATCATGTCTAACCGTGGCTGTACATGCTCTAGCCGAAGGGCTCGCGTTAGGTGTGGCTGCACCAAAAGCTTACGGGTTTGGTCGACACATGGTCCTTCCGGTTTCTCTTTACGGACTCACTCATGGGGCTGCTGTTGCAAGCTGCATTTTTGGAGCAACAGACAGTTGGTACGGGTCGTTAGCAGGGTCTGGATTGATCGGGATTGTGGGTCCCATTTCTGCTATTGGAGCCATACTTACTGGGATTGATTATAGTGGTTTAGACCATTTGATGATGTTTGCCTGTGGTGGGTTGATTCCTTGTTTTTGGACCATGCTTAAAAGAGAAATGAGATTAGATACACGAAAAAGCACCGTTGGTGTCATGGTGGGTATTGGTTTTGCCACAATTTGCCTCATGTCCACAAAGTTGGTTTGTTTGCATACACCTTACTGCAACTCTGCACCTGAGGCTGTGAGATAATGAGTTGCCAGATATTTAGTTTCTTTAATCGAGAGCCAGTGTGTTTTGAGCACAAGATGTCGGCAGTCACAATATAGAAATACCGTTTTTTTGGGAGAACAGAAAGGCTCGGAAATGCATTTATCAGCATCTATCCTGACAGAGGTACGACTGAATTACTATGATATGGTAAATTTGTTTTGCTCTATGCGTCTAATGGTGTCTTCTTCTGCAAAGTATATTAATTGGTTACATTTTTATATGCATTAAGCATGTATTTACTGTTAGTTTTAACGGATAATAAATTTATATATCATGACCGGACTCGAACTCAAGACTTCGGGATTGCACACTTTACGTATGAGTTTCAATGAATTAATGATTATTGTTTTAGTGACGAATAATTATTAAATACACGAAATATAAACTTAACGGTAACTAACGACCGTTAGACGAAACATGAAGGACTAGAGTTGGAAAAGAGTGAAAGTTCGGTTTGGGTTGGGCTTTTGTAACCCATGGCCGGCCACCCCTATTCCCATAGGGTTTGGGATAGCTTTTGCTCCAAGCCTCTTGATTAGTATATAATGAGACCCCCTCTCATTCATTCTAATCATCCCTTGGTTCCATAGCAACCTAATCTTCTCTAATCTCTTTCTTTGTGTCTAATCGATCTTTGATTGATAGGACCAATAGTTTAATCTTTTCGTGTACTACGAATCTAGCATTTCCATTGAAACGCTTATAGTACGTGTGTGTGAGAACGAAGTGTTAGCATACTTTTGCTAACGGTGATCTTGCCTTGTGACTAGCCCTAGTCGATCCATATAAGCCCTCTCCTAGGGTTTATAAGTTCTTGTTCTTGCTTGAATCAAGAGGTACGTATCCATTTATATTTCGGTTAATTTATTATTTGTATTTGATCTATTCCGCTGCGTACTCTTTGATGTTTATATGTTTATTGTTTTATATTATTCATATATTCCAACAGTGGCATCAAGAGCCGTTAATACATTATAATGAATTACCGAAACACATAAAATTGAATCGTTTGATTATAACATGCTTGGTGTTCTTATGTTTTTATTTTTTTCATAAACCCTAGTTTTTATTTTTTTTATTTCGAATTTATTTAATTATTTATATATATGTCGAAAGTTTTTTTTTATTTAAAAAGAAATTAGGGTTTGTTGAATTATGTTATAAAAACTTGTAGAAACCCTAGGTTGCATGTAATTTATGTGTATGGATATTGAGATATGCCGTTTGGTTGCGTTCCTTGATTGACATGATTATTTGTATAATATGTGCAATATGGGCATCCATGACAAACTATGCATGTGTTGTTATGGATTATGATTTGTTTTGATTTCATGCTTATTTATGCGATTTATTATAATTGATAAATGGTTTAGTAAATATTATGTATAAAGATTACTAAAATTTGATTAATTATAAAATTAGGGAAGACTCTATTAATCGTATATTAAATCAATAGTGTGTTTTATATTGATTGTAATTTGCATGACCATTATTGTTGTTGTTTGTTTATTTTATTTTATTACTTTTGTTTTATATGTTTTTGCAACATGATAGTAACAAAGGGTAATTTCAAGAAATAAAATATTAAACGGACTTAATAATGGTGAAATCTTGTTTTGAGCTTACTTATAAATCTTGAACTTTTGGTTGATTGATCGCGACTGTATTAAGTGGTTTGACGGGCAAAGCTAATTATGACAATCTTTGTGGTGGGTATAACTGGAACCGGGTTATTAAGGATCTTCGGACCACCTTTGGTTCTGGGCTTGCTTGGGCGTCATATTTTAGTCTTTACGTTACATCCATGATAACTACGAAGCACTTAAGGCAAAGTTGTAAGTTTCTCAACGCCTCAATCAAAAGTTTGGAGATTTAAGCTCGTAAAGAAACTAATGAGTAAAAGTTTTTTACATGAAACATATGCTACAAGATGAATGCATGACATCTTTGTACATATATTTTGATTACACACATCAAATTTACTACCCTTAAATTTAAGTTATATGCCATCCAATGAAACGGAAACACCTGAAATTGGATCTACGCCAGGGCGTAACCTGACTAGATTGCAATGGAAGGACAAATTACATGATTCCATCACTTGCAGATCAACTGGTGTGGTGTCATTATGTAAGTTTGTTGTTTCTTAAATTGGTTAACTTAATTGAGTTGATAGTGGGAACTGATCACTCAAGGCATAAGAAGATGGGGATAAAACATGTTTACATTGCAACTGCGGTTGGCAAATAATGTAAATCCCATCGATTCTAGGAATTGTAATTGAATATTGGCAATTGGGACACGACTCGTACCTTATTGAATAACGTCATCACTAGCAGATCAACTGATGTGATGAACTTATGTCAATTTGGATCCTAGTTTTTCAATATAAAATTAAAATGGTTATATGTTTATGAACCAAGGGTATTTAATTTTATTGAATTTAATTATCGAAAGTACTAACTTTTGAATTTTTTCTGTAGAAATGGCTACACCTGAAAACACTAATATGAGCAACATGAGTTCTGCGTTCAAGCAAATGATTGATCGAGACAAGTTGACTGGTGAAAATTTCAATGACTGGTATCGATCTTTAAGAATCACCTTAAGGATGGCCAGAAGATATGATTATCTTGGTGAACCTCTACCTGAGAAACCTGCTGATGATGCAACACAAGCCGTAAAGGATGCATACAACATTGAATATGAGAAGCACAATGATGTGGCTTGCCTCATGTTGGCTGGGATGGATACTCAATTGCAAAAGCGGTTTGAGCCCTTTGGTCCCATGGACATGATCAATGAACTCAGACGAATGTTTGAGAAACCACCTGCTGCAGAATTATATGATCTAATAGAATCTCTGCACAATTGTAAGCAGGAAGCAGGAAAATCCGTGAGTGCCCATTTTTTGTCCATGAAATATTATATGGATCAATTGGGGCGACTTGGTTGCGGATATCAGGAAAGTGTGTGCATTGGTCTCATTTTGCGATCCCTTAATCAGGATCTGTATAGTGAGTTTGTACGCAACTATAACATGCATTGCAAGGGGAAGACAGTAAGTGAAGTTCATGCAATGCTTATAGATTATGAGAAAAGCCTGAATAAGAAGGCACCTACACCTGCTGTAATGGCGATACAGGGTGGTAGGATCACCAAGAAACCCAACAAACCGCATAATGCGAACTTCAAGGGTAAAGGCAATGGTATTGGTAAAGGCAAGCAGATTACAAATCACCAACAGAAGCCTAAGAAGCAAAATCCTCCTTTTCAGAAGAAGAAGGAAAATTTCAATAAGGATTTGGCTAAATGTCACCACTGCAACACTCCTGGTCATTGGAAGAAAAACTGTCCATTGTTTCTAGAGGAGTTGCGCCTCAACAAAAGTAAAATGCCTGGTAACGTCGCAAGCACTTCAGGTATGTTTATGATTGAGTTATTTTCTTTTCCTCGTAAGAATAATTCCTGGATATATGATACAGGATGTGGTACTCACATCTGTAATACGTCGCAGGGACTTAGAGGAGCAAGGAAGCTGGCCTATGGAGGAAGATACTTGTACGTAGGAAATGGAGTACGTGCAGCAGTTGAAGCCATAGGGACTTTCGATTTAGTTTTACCTTCGGGAATGATACTAGTATTGAATAATTGTCATTTTGCACCCTCTATTGTTAGGGGTGTCATTTCAGTTTCTTTGATGTTGGATAATGGTTTTGTTCACACATTTATTAATAATGGAATTTCTGTTTCTTTAAATAATGTTTTTTACTTTAATGCAATTCCAATAAATGGTGTGTTTGAAATTGATATGGAAGATTCCATGTCCAATAGAAATAATTCTGTATATAGCATTAACAGTAAGAGAATCAAGTCTAACTTGGATTCGTCTTATCTTTGGCACTGTCGTCTTGCTCATATAGGCAAGGATCGCATGCAGAAGCTGCAACATGATGGGCTTTTACAAAAGATCAATGATGAATCATTTGATAAATGCGAGTCCTGCATATCTGGGAAGATGACAAGGAAACCTTTTTCACCACAAGTGGAAAGGGCAACTGATCTACTTGGATTAATACACACTGATGTGTGTGGTCCACTTAGACATGTGTCAAGACGTGGTGCTACCTACTTCATAACCTTCACGGATGATTATAGTCGTTATGGTTATGTTTATTTACTTAAACATAAACATGAAGTCTTTAATACCTTCAAGGTTTTCAAAAGTGAAGTAGAATTACAACTCGGTAAGAAGATTAAGGCACTTCGATCCGATAGAGGCGGTGAATATTTAAGCCAAGAGTTTAAAGATTATCTAGCTGAGTGTGGTATAGTCCAGCATCTCACGGCTCCTTATACTCCACAGCAAAATGGTGTATCTGAAAGGAGAAATCGTACTTTTCTAGACATGGTACGATCAATGTTTAATCTTACATCTCTACCCTTATCCTTTTGGGATTATGCCCTTGAAACTGCTATTCGCATATTGAATATGGTTCCAACAAAGAAGGTTGATAAGACTCCATATGAATTATGGACAGGAAAAGCTCCTAGCTTTTCTTACTTAAAGGTCTGGGGTTGTGACGCGTTTGTTAAACGTGATTCACCAGATAAACTCCAACAGAGATCTGTTAAGTGTATCTTCGTAGGATACCCAAAGGAAACAATGGGTTACTACTTTTACTTTCCACCAGAGAATAAAGTCATTGTGGCTAGGTATGGAGATTTCTTTGAAAAGAATCTTATATCTCAAGAATTCAGTGGGAGAGTTTATGATCTAGAAGATGAAGATACATCACCTTCTGAAAACACTAGCACACTTCCTGTGGAACCTGAAAGTTTAGGTCCTCCACCTGAAGTGGAAGTGGTACCCATTCGCAGATCTTCAAGAACTGTGAAAGCACCCAAACGTCTATGTCTTAACGTAGAGTGTGAGGAAACGATACTAGGGGATCTTAATGAACCTACTAGTTATAAGGCTGCCATTAATGGTCCTGAAAAGGAGAAATGGCAGAGTGCTATGAATGGGGAAATGCAGTCCATGAAAGACAATGAAGTCTGGGAAGAAGTAGACTTACCTCCAAATGCTAAGGTAGTTGGGAGTAAATGGCTCTACAAAATGAAAACGGACATGAATGGCATTGTACACATCTATAAGGCTCGTTTGGTAGCTAAAGGCTATACTCAAACATTTGGTGTTGACTACGAGGAGACCTTTTCTCCTGTAGCTGACATTAGAGCTATTAGGATTCTCTTAGCCATAGCTGCCTACTATGACTATGAGATATGGCAAATAGATGTCAAAACTGCCTTCTTGAATGGTCGCCTAGATGAAGACATCTATATGGCACAGCCTGAGGGGTTTGTAAATCCAGAATTTCCAAACCGTGTATGCAAACTTAAAAGATCCATTTATGGATTAAAGCAAGCATCACGTCAATGGAATAAGAGATTTGACGCAGAAATCAAAAGTTTTGGATTTAGTCAAAATCTTGATGAGCCATGTGTATACCAGAAAGCTAGTGGGAGTAATGTTACTTTCCTTATCCTATATGTCGATGACATATTAATATTAGGAAATCATATACCAAGTTTAAACGAAGTTAAAGCTTATCTTGGTAGATGTTTTTCTATGAAGGATTTAGGAGAAGCAACATTCATCCTTGGAATCAAGATCTACAGAGATAGATCAAAGCGGTTGATTGGATTAAGTCAAAGTACTTACATTGATAAAGTATTGAAGAGATTTAATATGCAAAATTCCAAGAAAGGATATTTGCCAATGCAAGTGGAACATGGCTTAAGTAGCAAACTATGTGCCTCAACACCTGAAGAGGTTGCAATCATGAAGAAGGTTCCGTATGCTTCAGCAGTAGGATCTATCATGTATGCAGTTAGATGCACAAGACCTGATGTGGCGTTTGCACAAAATATGACCAGTCGTTATCAACAGAATCCAGGTGGAAAGCACTGGCACGCTGTTAATAGCATTCTTAAGTATTTAAGGAATACTAAAGATATGTTCCTAGTGTATGGGGGAAATCCAGAATCAGAACTTGATGTTACAGGTTACTGTGATGCGTCCTTTGAAACTGATAAAGATGATACAAAGTCTCAGACGGGTTATGTCTTTGTTATTAATGGAGGAGCAGTTGACTGGAAGAGCAAGAAGCAGACAACAATTGCGATGTCTGTTACAGAAGCTGAGTATATTGCTGCATCGGAAGCTGCGATGGAAGCTGTTTGGATCAGGAAATTCATTTCGGGGCTTGGTATTATGCCGTCAATTGAATTACCTATTAATATGTATTGTGACAACTCTGCCGCAGTTACATTCGCCAATGAACCTGGAGTTATGAAGGGCGCCAGACATTTTCCAAGAAGATATCACTATGTTCGAGAACAAGTCGACATAGGTGAAATCAATCTACTCAAAATTCACACAGATAACAATCTAGCTGATCCATTTACGAAGGCTTTATCTAAGGAAAAGCTTACTCGACTTGCTGATGGCATTGGACTTCGTTTAGCTAGTAGTTTCATGTAAATCTGTGGTTAGTATTTGGATAAAGGATTGTAAGCAATAATTATTCGAATGAAATGAAGTATTATGTTATGTTTATTTCTGTTCATAAATATTGTATCCTATATTTGCATGTTTAATCCATGAATAACTTAAGTTATTCTAAATAGTCCGTTGTCAATTAATGATATGGGAGTATCATTGAACTAAGACAAATCTGAGATTTGGTATAATATATTTAAAATTATATTAATGCGTAGACATGCCAAATTCAGATGATATTCAATAATTGAAAAATTGAATATAGGACAAAATCCCAAATGCATGATTGTACTTATGGATGTTGTCATTATAGTAAATCATGAATATTTATCCTCAGACTTGAGATACCAGGTAACTACTGTGGATGTAGCTCATTTTTGTGAGATAATCTAACGCTATCCATAACTGGTAGTTATAAGGATTATTTTCAGAGGTGATACGAAGTTCATAGGTTATACTTGTAGTCAATACAGGATTTGGTTCCTTCAAATTTGTTTTGAAGTATAATACTGTTTGGCCGCTCGTAGGATTAACAAGATGTTTGCATGGCCATGCCCAAGGTCTATCTGGAATACGTTCAGAAGAATTGGTAATCTTGCTTAATCATAAATAACGAGAAACACTAGTTAATTATGGAATGACTTTAATCCATATCCATATTAACATAGTATTAGAATCAAAAGGATAAGTATGATGATGAATCATCAAAGGTGGTTTTTTCCAGGAAACCATACTCGAGATCGTTCTGGGGACATTGGCGTGTTATGCTAGACTAACCATTGTCATTGTTATATTAATCTATATCTGAGTGGGAGCTGTTAGTTTTAACGGATAATAAATTAATATATCATGACCGGACTCGAACTCGAGACTTCGGGATTGCACAATTTACGTATGAGTTTCAATGAATTAATGATTATTGTTTTAGTGACGAATAATTATTAAATACACGAAATATAAACTTAACGGTAACTAACGACTGTTAGACGAAACATGAAGGACTAGAGTTGGAAAAGAGTGAAAGTTCGGTTCGGGTTGGGCTTTTGTAACCCATGGCCGGCCACCCCTATTCCCATAGGGTTTGGGATAGCTTTTGCTCCAAGCCTCTTGATTAGTATATAATGAGACCCCCTCTCATTCATTCTAATCATCCCTTGGTTCCATAGCAACCTAATCTTCTCTAATCTCTTTCTTTGTGTCTAATCGATCTTTGATTGATAGGACCAATAGTTTAATCTTTTCGTGTACTACGAATCTAGCATTTCCATTGAAACGCTTATAGTACGTGTGTGTGAGAACGAAGTGTTAGCATACTTTTGCTAACGGTGATCTTGCCTTGTGACTAGCCCTAGTCGATCCATATAAGCCCTCTCCTAGGGTTTATAAGTTCTTGTTCTTGCTTGAATCAAGTGGTACGTATCCATTTATATTTCGGTTAATTTATTATTTGTATTTGATCTATTCCGCTGCGTACTCTTTGATGTTTATATGTTTATTGTTTTATATTATTCATATATTCCAACAGTTACGGGGGTTTGTACTATACAAAACTATTTACTATAAAACATCAAAACTCATTATTTAAAAGCGACAACCATTATAACTTAAAGTATGAATATGAAGATTATATACCAGTTCTCTTAAGTCGTCCATCATCATCATCAAAGAATTTAGATCTTCTTCATAGATTGGTGGTAACTTGTTTTGATGCATATTTGCTTTTTGAATCAATACTCATCCTACATACATATTAAATCAGTTAAACAACAAAAACCTACTATGAATATGTAAAAATTAAACAATACATACAAAATCAATAATCATATACATGCATATACATACATCATTGGAAATCATTAAAGCATACAAACCTCATTGGAAATCAAATTAATAATCATGTAATGTAAGTAAACATACAAAAGAAACATATAAGTACATCATTAGGGTTTTGAGGGAAAAGAGGCAGTATTATTTTTCTGTACGTGATTAATGGGGTATAACATTATGTATATCTTTTTATACAATTTCCTAAAAAAATATGCAATCCGGTATTAATATTCTTTTGAATATTATATATTTGGTTTTGAAAGATATAACCACAAATTTAAGTTAATCAACTGGTAATATGCATTATTAGTTTATCAACAAATCAAGGGTTCGAACCCTACTTATTAAATTTTTAAAAAAATATAATTCGCCCTAAATATCAAAACGAATTCTAAAAAAATACTGCTTAGGTGGCATCAATTTGTGATGACATGGCAACCGAAAAGTGATGACAAGGCATTGACCGTGCTTATTTAGCATTAAATGGTCAAACGCCTCATCTTATATATATATATATATATATATATATATATATATATATATATATATATATATATATATATATATATATATATATATAGCCCATTTTGCATATGTCATTTAACTATCATTTTATAATTTTTACTTATAAATGTAACACTGCAATCATTATCACATAATTGGCATACGCTAATCAAGTTTAAGGCTAAACTGTTAATATGCTCAACAATAATAATTTCAATAAAGTCGTGTAAATATTACCTCTACTGATGACCTTACCCCTAACGTTGCTCTCAAATATGGCATGTTTACTATTATACTCCTTTTATGAAGTAAACAATCTTTTATTACCGGTCATGTGCTTAACGCAACCACTATCCACAATCCAATCGTCCAGTTGAATCTCAATACCAAACAAACAAACATGTAGTGTCCCCATTGATTTTTAGGTCCATTAATATTAGCATGAAACATTCCTAAGTTGAACATTTTCAACACATCTAAATATGTAACAATGTTGTTTTTTCAAATAATAATAATAATAATAATAATAATAATAATAATAATAATAATAAATAAATAAATAAATAAATAAATAAATAAATATGAAATTATATACAACTTGTAAACATTATGTTAAATTTAACTTTGACATATTAAACACAACTCCTTTTGTTATAAAAATACTACTAAAAAGATGTAACAATGTTGTTCTTGACAAGCAGTATTGTCTATACTATTGAAGTGAGATCAATATAGAACTCTTATTTGCTATAAAACCAATGAACCAATTATAGTCATCTATTTTTTTTTATCTAAACTAATAAAAAAAATTCCACTTTTTTTAATTTAATTTTATTTTATTTTTTATTTTTTTACAACATATCTTGCAAACGGTAAATCTTCAAGCTACAAAAATACACCATCGCGATGAGAATTAAATTATCTTTCTATAGATATGCATTGTTATATACTTTCGACGAACTTTTTTTTTTTTTTTTTTTTTTTTTTTTTTTTTTTAAATTTCCGCCCAGAAAAATCACATATTATTCGTAAAAATCACATATGATTTGATTTTTACAAATCACATATGATTCTTACGAATCATATGTGATTTTTACAAATCATATGTGATTTTTCTGGGTGGAAATTTAAAAAAAAAAAGTTCGTTGAATATATATAACAATGCATATCTATAAAAAGATAATTTAATTCTCGTCGCAATGGTATAATTTTTTTCATGTAACGATTAACGGTTTGCGGGATATTTAATTTTTAAAAAAAGGGTGAAAGTTTATTATTATTATTATTATTTTGATAAAAAAGAATGAATGGATAGGATTGGTTCATTGGTTCTATAGTAAATATGAGTTATATATTGATTTTTTGGCTTGAGTGCAATGGTGATTGGATTTCAAGTCCAAATTAAGATTCACTCATTTATTAAAGGGTAAATTACACCGTTGGTCCATGAACTTAGGGTGGATTGCGCATTTGTCTCCAGATAATGGGATCCGTGAGAATGGTCCCCAAGGAGGGGTTTTTGGCGCCCGCTTGGTCCATTGAGCCCCGTTATACATAAATGTCATTACTTTGACTCATTATCTCTCCAATTTGACTTTAAAACCATGGGCTTTCTTGTAATTTTACTTTTTGTCACTATTTCACCATTGGTCCCCGACTCATAATTCAAAACAATAACCTTTATTGAGACCTTTTATGTCTTTTTTCTCATAACACCGTTGGACCCTGAGGCCGGTTTGTCCTTTTTTTTCACTTTCCCGCCTTATATCACATCACATGGTTTATTGATGCGTGGGAATCGCAACAGGCTTTACCTCTCGAGAAGCTTACAACCCCCACCAGGCAGTGTACCTGATCGTTGTAGTATAGTATAGTGACAAGTACCGGGGATTGATCGTTCAGCTTAGGAATAGTGTCGCTAGGATTAGAAAGCCTAAATACTAGTTCTAAAGGTGAGGGATAATTATTTTTTGTGTTTTTATATTTTATAGAAAGCAAGTAAAAATCTCGGGTTTTGGAAGAGTGGGCGGAATTAGTTGCTATTCAACTAACCCAAAACTAAGATGCAATCAAAATAAAATACTAAAAATGGAAATAAACTAATTATACTAAGGTTGTGAGCAGTAATTGGTGAAAATGTGTTTACTTAGATTTCATTACTCCCTAGATATCTTTTACACGTTAATTACTTGTTATAATTGCATGGATGACGGATCGTATTCCTTAATACCATTCATGGGGTGGCATACATAACTCCCCAATTCTATGAGCTCTTATCTCCTCCTACACCATGCCCAGCACAACTATAGGGATTGTAAACAGTGGCTCATGCATTAAATACAACCAATAAAGACCTAGTAAGCCTCGGTTCATGTTTCTTAAGACGTTCAAGCATGTTACCATTTGGAGATCTGCCAGTTTTCTTAAGCCTAACATATAAATCATTCATCCACAACAAGAATAAACAAGTAATCAACACATAATCAATATCTAGGTTTCATTAGACCTAAGCAAACACAAAAGAGATCTAGCCTAGCATAATGGAATTGAGACAAGAACAAGATATAGACAACCAACACATAGACATATTGATTGAATTAGAAGAACACTTATCTCAATTACAATGCAAGGTATCAAGGGTTTGGAACCCTTGAAAAACCTGTAAAAGTTGCACCAAAATCGTACTTAGGGTTTCTCCAAAACTTCTCTCCTTTAATGTGAAAAATTAGAAAACTATATATAGAAAAACAGGTCTGACGGCGTCAAAAGTAATCTTGTGACGCCGTCACCTCGCCGCCAAAACTCTCCTCGGACTGCCTAGATCTACTTCTGACGCCGTCAAGACTTAGACACTTCCAGGCCGTCATGACTCTTTTACTCTTGACGCCCTTCACACGTGACGCCGTCAAAACTCTACTGGGTCGTCATGGAAATTCATGAGATTTGCTCTTGACGCCGTCAAGGATTTGCTCTTGACGCCGTCACCTACTGTTCCCAGCATGGAAAATTAAGACTTTGGCGTTTTCTTCACTTTTATGCTCCAAAAACGTCCGAATTGCTTCCTTTTCCAGATTTCTCTCCCAAAGTACCTAAAATCACAAAAGGAACGATTTAGGGCAATATTTGATCAAATAAATTCGGATTCGGGCTTAAATGACCCCCTAAAAACGGATCATTTTTCGCCTCATCATATACCCTTACACTTGAGATTTGCTTGTCCTCAAGCAAATGCGCTTTTATTCTAATCAAAATACAAGTTAGGGGTCATTTAACACTAATATAAAAGTAATTACAACAAATAATTGTTCCACTAAAGACCAATAGACAAGCACGAAGGTCATATACAAGCACCTCACAAATAGTGTTTAGATACTCACATCTCTCGGGTGTAATAAAGTATAAATTACAATATGGAAACGGAAGATATCTCTCACTACCTGTCATAGCAAAATAGATTACCATAGGCTTGGGAAAGGATCAAACCTCCACCACATGGCGTAAGCACCTAGGATAAACTATCAAAGAGGTCTTTTAAAGGGTTGTAACGTTAGGTGTAGGGATATGAAATACACGGTTTTGTTGGATAAAGGAAGTTTTACTGGTGGCGAGCTAACAATCTTAGTTAATTACATGTACAATGTGGCGTTGCTAAGCCAAGACTAGACTCGACTTAAGCTAATAAATGAAAAATAACGAAAACATAAAATAAACATAGAATGAAATGGGATGGTAGTCCGTATGTTTTTTTCTCTTTTTCCTTTTTTCTATTTTTTTTTTCTTTTTCTTGATTTTTCGATTTTTTTTTTTTTTTTTTTTTTTTTTTTTTTGTGCATACACTCTTACCCTACCATACAAAATAATACATCATAGGGAATGAACATTTACCTTACACTTGAATCTTTACATACTTTACATTTAACTAATCTAATGACTCGAATTAAGAAAATCAAAACACTTGGAGCACTTTTAAGATTAACGTACATATGGGGGTAATAAATGATGTTCTTCCCCGTTACTCCATAAAATAAGTACTTACCCATGAGTCCCAATCGTCCCAAAACAATATGTACAAGGATATGACTCGACTTAGCAACCATGTAATCAATTAGAGAGTTAACTTAGGGTTTAACAAATAACAATAATGCACTAAAAATGAGCGCATACACGGAAAGCTAAGGCGATTTGGTTGTACATTTAAGTGGGGTGTAACAAATTCTTCCTTTAAGTAAAATGCTTAAAGTTAGAAATGAAAAGATAGGCTCGGAGGGGTGTACTAGGGGTTTCGTGTACTAAAAATGAGTACAACGCTAAGGGTGTGGGAAAAATTAGTTGACTTAACTAGCCAAGTAATATGACTTAAATGGTCAAGTAATTATAATACGGGTTTAACACAAGGGTGATCCTAATGCCTCTTATCATGTAGTAAATCCTACTACACGAATGTAGTCTCACTAGCGGTCTCGGGATGCATCACTAACGCAAGTTCTAGAATCTAAATGCTACCGGTACATTCATAAGCACTAATAGTAAATGCTTTTCCTATCAAATCTAAAGGCGAACCTCACATATTTGGGTGGAAAATTTTTCTGAATATACGGTTATGTGCTAGTCATACAATCTCCTATACATGAGACGCTTGCTATGGCTAAAGTTTCACTCCTAAATGTTGTAAAGAATTTTAAATTTTGGCGCTAAAATTGCACTAACAAGTATTTCTCATAGTTTTATTACACATCTACTATTAAACAAAACAAACTCAAGCGAAAGTGCATATGTAAGGTATCATCTTTTTACCCTCCCCTTACACTTAAGATGAACATTGTCCCCAATGTTCAAGTAAAGAATGTAAAAGTGAAAAAGTAAAGAGAATGAAATCAAATACTCCCCTGATTCGCTCGGTATGGATAATAGGATGGCCAGGTTAAATCTTCCTCCAAGAAAACGAACAATCAAAGCTTCCCTTCCAGAATATAAATCATCTTCTTGTCATACATAACCTGTAAAACCTGACAAAATAGACAAGACAACCTCGCGTAAAATCGGCGGCATCCTATATAAGTTTCTAAATCCTAGAAAACAAGATA
This sequence comes from Artemisia argyi, assembly GCA_030686995.1. NCBI lineage: Eukaryota > Viridiplantae > Streptophyta > Magnoliopsida > Asterales > Asteraceae > Artemisia > Artemisia argyi. The sequence goes on along the minus strand of CM060709.1, from coordinate 121,484,518 downwards.
AGATATAATGCTTGTGGAATGAAGTTTGCAGATCTCCTGGAGATTATAAAACTTAATAATTCACAAAAACCATAAGACTCCGTTAGAAAAACAAAACCGGTAAAATTTCCAGATTTTAAATCCTGACGCCGTCAAGAGTAAAACTCTGACGCCGTCAGAATGGACCTGCAGAAATTCTTATGTTAAGTTTCCGGAAAATTTCTGGAAAAACTTGGTCCTACTTCCTGGAAAATCTTGCAAAACTTCATTATGACTCAATACAAGCATTTGACTCTAACAAATACGAATATACATGCTCATTTATTGTTGTGGAGAATCATGATCGGTTTGTTTCTTAAAAACATATTTGGGGTTTCCCCTTACACTTATCTTTTGCAAAAATACTTCTAGGTGGAGTTAAGACTAGGCCAAAACAACAAAGTAAAGTATTTCCACATTTTAGTTTAGAAACATGATCAACCAACAATAAAAATAAAGCATGCATACGGAAGCAAATAACAATCAAACAAATAAAATCACACAAAACATGGGTTGCCTCCCACGAAGCGCTTTTCTTTATTTACGAGTCTTGTAGCTAGACTCAAGGTCATGGGTTACTACGTGATCTCATCATTGGTTCCATTCTCTAGGTCGTCTTCTAAACCAGTTTCGCTTTCGTAGTGCAGGTACTTCGGGTCTTCGAACTCGAAAACATCTTGTCGATATTTAGAGCCAAGCTTACTAACATCCTTAAAGAATCCACATGATAAATCAGAAATGTTTTTACACCCTCTCCTAACATCTTCATCACACAAGATAAGTTGGGAGCTCATCATATCAAGCCCGTCACAATCTATCTCCTTAAGGTCTTTTCTCTTGTATGGCGTTTGGTATGAAATCCTCCTAATCCCATCAGTGAAGGTCATAATTCCGTTTAAGTCATCCACTATCAAATTAGTGATTTCACAGAAAGGTGCTCCCAAAACTACTTGTGATAACCTAGGGTCGACATAGTCTTCTATGTTATCCACAATCGTGAATTTCATAGTGAATGTCATATTACCTACAAACAAACGTATTTCATGATCCTTACCAACCACTTTTTCTCCCTTGTAAATCATCCCCCATCTGCAGATATTGTTATAATGGAACAATGACATAACATTCTTTGGTAGGAATATATTTATGTAGATGTTATCGAAATACTTATGAGCGATCATGCAGGGGATTTTGAGATTATTTGGATCACGCCGTCTTATATTCCTCAACTTTCCATCCTTTGACCCATATAGATTCCCCTCAAGGGAGGGACGATACTCGTACACCTCCTCACTATCCTTACGAAAAATTACCTTCCTAACACCATTGGTGAGTAATACACTACCATCTTTCTCATCAAGGATTGCTCCCGACTCATTGATAAATGGTATCCCAAGGACAAGGTTGGTTAACGGTTGATTGGTGAGAGGGTCCACGTCATCAACCACGGTGAGTTCAGTATTGTAAACAAGCTCTCCAATCCTAATTGATAAATTTTCTATTACTCTCTCGCAAGCAATGTGTTCTGGAAAGGTTTTGTGGTATAGGGAAAGGGGAATCATGTTGACTGGGAAGCTAGGATCTATATGACTATCAGTTAAGAGCTTTTCCTTAATGGTACAGGGGATCTTGGAAACCTTAGGGTTACTTTCCTTAGTCTTATTGCTACTCCCACTAATAACATCCTCCATTTTTTTCTCAGGTTCTCCCATAATAGATTTACCTAAAATGGTTGGATCTCTCTCATGCTCTTCCGATTTCTCTTTCTCTTCATCCGGTTTGCCGGATTCTTGCGCGGTGTATTGCCCGGGTGAGTAGGTAGGTTTCCTTGCCGAAGCATGGTCAACCCTTGAGGTCTCATCTTTAGCCGTCCGATTGAATTTGTTAGTTTGTTGTTGGGTTGGGTTGGATGTCGAAGCAGATATTGTGGTGATGGTGTTTATGAAGTGGATTGGTCCTGGGGTGTTGACAGGTTCTTTTCCGTTAGGAGATAGATGTTTGAATAACTTGCTAGGACTTTTTATTTTTATAGGGGAGGCTGGTGGGCTCATGACGGTAGCAGATTTAACCTCATCAACGTGAATGGGCTTTTTATCAATATGCTCTTTGATAGCAGTCAACAGATTACAAATCTTGTTGTTCACATCAGCCTGCTATTGTTTAAATTTGGCCTCGAGCGTAGCGAGCTGTAGTTCTTGAGATAGAATGAATATTTTTAAAGTATCTTCACAGCTTTGCCTAGGAATGCCTTGTGATGGAAAATGCTCGGACCAAGTGAGTGGTGAGGAGTCATTGAAGGATACGCTTCGCGTTCTAAAATCAGGTTTATCCTTTCATGAGAGACTTGACTCGACCTTCAAGTTCCATGATCCTACGGTGGGGAGTGCTAGAATTGTTCGAAGGCAAAGATATTGCCTTGACCGTTTTTTTCAAGTCACGGGGATCATTCCAACTTTCGTTGTCATAGAGAGCAAGATCTTCTATGAGTTCCCATGATTGTTCCGCACTAAGATCACGTAGCTTACCACCGGCCGATTGGTCAATGGCTCGCCTCGTGGAGATGTCGATATGGTCATAAAAAATTTGGACTTGGAGCCAAAGATCTATGCCATGATGAGGGACTTTTTGGAGTAAGTCCTTGAAATGAGTCCATGCTTCATAAAGAGATTCATTTTGACGTTGTTGGAACATCAAGATATCATTTCTAAGCTTAGTAGTTCTCCCTGGTGGGAAAAATTGAGCAAGGAAACGAGTGGTGAGATCATCCCATGTGGTGATGGTTCCCGCGGGTAAACGCTCAAGCCATTGACTAGCTTGATCCCGTAGAGAGAATTGGAATAGGCGTAAACGGGTTGTCTCTCTAGTTGCAACATCTAGGTCTATGGAATCTACGATTTTGGGAAAGTCCTTAAGATGTTGGTTTGGATCTTCGGAACGAAGTCCATGGAATGCACATCCGCTTTGCACCAATCGGATGGTGTCGGATCGCAAGGGGGTCACATTGGCTCCGGTGAGCTCAATGGTGTTTCGGTAGCCTTGGTGGCTAGGTCGGGAATACTCTCCTAAGGTTCGGGGCCTAAGGGGTTCTAATGGTGGGTTCTGTTGTGGTGGGATGACGGGTTCAAGGATGTTACCACCTTCCATGATGTCGGATGGTGAAGAGTTATGAACAAAAGCACGAAGAAATGAGATAGACTAAAGAAAACCTAGAAATAAAAATAAAATCTTACTAGAAAGGAATCTAGCAAGTAGACCTAATAAAAAGAAATTCTAACCTAACCAATAACTATTCCCCGGGCTGCGGCGCCAAAAACTTGATGCGTGGGAATCGCATCAGGCTTTACCTCTCGAGAAGCTTACAACCCCCACCAGGCAGTGTACCTGATCGTTGTAGTATAGTATAGTGACAAGTACCGGGGGATTGATCGTTCAGCTTAGGAATAGTGTCGCTAGGATTAGAAAGCCTAAATACTAGTTCTAAAGGTGAGGGATGATTATTTTTTGTGTTTTTATATTTTATAGAAAGCAAGTAAAAATCTCGGGTTTTAGAAGAGTGGGCGGAATTAGTTGCTATTCAACTAACCCAAAACTAAGATGCAATCAAAATAAAATACTAAAAATGGAAATAAACTAATTATACTAAGGTTGTGAGCAGTAATTGGAGAAAATGTGTTTACTTAGATTTCATTACTCCCTAGATATCTTTTACACGTTAATTACTTGTTATAATTGCATGGATGACGGATCGTATTCCTTAATACCATTCATGGGGTGGCATACATAACTCCCCAATTCTATGAGCTCTTATCTCCTCCTACACCATGCCCAGCACAACTATAGGGATTGTAAACAGTGGCTCATGCATTAAATACAACCAATAAAGACCTAGTAAGCCTCGGTTCATGTTTCTTAAGACGTTCAAGCATGTTACCATTTGGAGATCTGCCAGTTTTCTTAAGCCTAACATATAAATCATTCATCCACAACAAGAATAAACAAGTAATCAACACATAATCAATATCTAGGTTTCATTAGACCTAAGCAAACACAAAAGAGATCTAGCCTAGCATAATGGAATTGAGACAAGAACAAGATATAGACAACCAACACATAGGCATATTGATTGAATTAGAAGAACACTTATCTCAATTACAATGCAAGGTATCAAGGGTTTGGAACCCTTGAAAAACCTGTAAAAGTTGCACCAAAATCGTACTTAGGGTTTCTCCAAAACTTCTCTCCTTTAATGTGAAAAATTAGAAAACTATATATAGAAAAACAGGTCTGACGGCGTCAAGAGTAATCTTGTGACGCCGTCACCTCGCCGCCAAAACTCTCCTCGGACTGCCTAGATCTACTTCTGACGCCGTCAAGACTTAGACACTTCCAGGCCGTCATGACTCTTTTACTCTTGACGCCCTTCACACGTGACGCCGTCAAAACTCTACTGGGTCGTCATGGAAATTCATGAGATTTGCTCTTGACGCCGTCAAGGATTTGCTCTTAACGCCGTCACCTACTGTTCCCAGCATGGAAAATTAAGACTTTGGCGTTTTCTTCACTTTTATGCTCCAAAAACGTCCGAATTGCTTCCTTTTCCAGATTTCTCTCCCAAAGTACCTAAAATCACAAAAGGAACGATTTAGGGCAATATTTGATCAAATAAATTCGGATTCGGGCTTAAATGACCCCCTAAAAACGGATCATTTTTCGCCTCATCATTTATGTCCAATCATGTTAAACTTTATCTTTTTCCATGTAAACTTTATAACTTTGGGCTCAAAATGTACTGATATTACTAAACTTTCTATTGTATGTAATATAAGTCTAATTACCAAAAAATGATGGCGTTATGTAGAATATTTTACACATATTATATAACAAAAATTTATTAACAATATTACAAACTTACAAATAAACTTTTAAAACAAATTTACACAACAAATTAAAAAATAGATTTACAAAAAAAGGCACAATCTTATTACATAATTACTTACACTTTATAACAAAATTTATACAAACCTTACATAAATTTTATATATACTAAACTCCAGTAAGTGGGGTGTACAAAGTACATCTTCTAACATGAGTATTACGAAGGTCTTAAGGTATAAAATGTGGCTGAAAATAATTGAGTACAAAAGTTCCAGTGCATGGTACATATGTTTCCAAAAGCTATTGGATGAAAGTACAACAACAACTATTCATCTGTCCCGTTATACCACCGTGCGAACCACTGTTCATTAGCTAATTACCCCGTTTTGGCAACTGTTCATCCCCGTAATGACCCTGTGATGTTGCTACCTTCCCCTCTCTTCTCTCACAAATTCTCCCCCTCTCCCACATATTCTAGAAGCCTCTCACATTTTCCATAACCCACAAAACAAAACACAAAACCAAACCTATATTCAAGATGCATCGAACAATACCCCCATCCTTGATCTACAAATGAAGATTAAGAAGACGAATCATGCTAACACTCATAGTTGTAGGTAAGTTATTTTGCCTTAATCAATTAACGAGACTAATTTTGCACCAATTCTTTTTTTTAAATACAAAAATCAAAACAGATTATTCTGAGAGAAAATCAACAAATTTGGGGTTCAGTTATTGTACAAGTTGTTCATCATTAACTAGTTCATCAGTCGCGGTTGTTAGTAACACAATAATATTGCATGTAAGTGATTTCATTTTGTTATGTTTTGGAATATATTATCAGAAATTTCTTTCAGTTATTTTTATTTATTTATTTATTTTTTGAAAATTTCAGTTTTACCTTTAGTTATTGGTGATGCGTGGGAATTGCACCAGGCTTTACCTCTCGAGGGATCTCGAGAAGCTTACAACCCCCACCAGGCAGTGTACCTGATCGTTGTAGTATAGTATAGTGACAAGTACCTGGGGATTGATCGTTCAGCTAGGAATAGTGTCGCTAGGATTAGAAAACCTAAAGACTAGGTCTAGAGATGAGGGATGATTCTTTTTATGTTTTTATATTTTATGAAAGCAATTAAAAATCTCGGTTTTGAAGGAGTTGGGCGGAATTAGTTGCTAGTCAACTAACCCAATTACTCAGATGCAATCAAAATAAAATACTAAAAATGAAAATAAACTAAATTAAACTAGTGGTGTGAGCAATATATGGGAGAATTGTGTTTACTTAGGTTTCACTACTCCCTAGATATCTTTTACAGGTTAATTACTTGTTACAGTTGCGTGGATGACGGATTGTATTCCTTAATACCATTCATGGGGTGACATACTTACTTCCCCAATCCTATAAGCGCCTACTTCACTCCTATGTCGAGCCGGCTAAGAAGCTCCTAACATGGGATCACTAGAATTTGATCATGCATTAAATACAACCATTAAAAACCTAGTACACATCGGTTCATGTTTCTTAAGACGTTCAAGCATGTTACACAATAGAGATCTACCAGTTTTCTTAAGCCTAACATTGAAATCATTCATCCATTATAACTATAAACAAGCAATCAACCTATAATCAACATCTAGGTTTCATTACATCTAAGCAAACACATGAAAGATCTAGCCTAGCATGTTGAAATCAAGACAAGCATAAGATATATTCAAACAACACATAGACATATTGAATGAATTGAAAGAGGACTTATCTTAATTGAACATGAAAGGTTTCAAGGGGTGAAAACCCTTGAAAATATTGTTACAAGCGACCTAGGGTTTATTAGGTTCGACCCTAGTATTCTCCACACAAGTTCCTCTCTTAATGAATGAAAAATAGAAAAGTATATATAGATTTTGTGAGGTGACGGCGTCAAGAACAAATGTCTGACGCCGTCATCTCGCCGCCAAATAAATTCTCGGACTGCCTAGATCTGGGTTTGGCGCCGTCACGTGTATTCCTTTTGCAGGCCATCACAAAGATTACTCTTGACGCCCTTCTCTTGACGCCTTCAGGTTTTCTCTGGGTCGTCATGGATTTTACTCCTGACGCCGTCAAAATTTCCTTCTTGACGCCGTCAGGTACTGTTCTCAGCATGGAAAATTAAGTCTTTGCCGTTTTCTTCACTTTTACGCTTCAAAAACGTCCAAAATGCTTCCTTTTCCAGAATTCACTCCCAAAGTACCTAAAATCACAAAAGGAATGATTTAGGGCAATATTTGATCAAATAAATTCAATTCCGGGCTTAAATGATCCCCTAAAAACGGTTCATTTTTTGCCTCATCATATACCCTTACACTTGAGATTTGCTTGTCCTCAAGCAAATGCGCTTTTATTCTAATGAACACACAAGTTAGGGGTCATTTAACACTAATATAAAAGTAATTACAACAAATAATCGTTCCACTAAAGACCAAAGACAAGCACGGAGGTCATATACTAGCACCTCACAAATAGTGTTTAGATACTCACATCTCTCGGGTGTAATAAAGTATATATCACAATATAGAAATGGAAAACATCTCTCACTACCTGTCAAAGAGGTCTTTTAAAGGGTTGTAACGTTAGGTGTAGGGATATGGAATACACGTTTTTGTTGGATATAGGCAGTCTTTACTGGTGGCGAGTTAACAATCTTTGTTAATTACATGTACAATATGGCGTTGCTAAGCCAAGACTAGACTCGACTTAAGCTAATAAATCAAAAATAACAAAAACATAAAATGAACATAGAATGAAAAGGGATGGTAGTCCGTATGTTTTTCTCTTTTCTTTTTTCTATTTTTTTTTTTCTTTTTCTTGATTTTTTCGATTTTTTCGATTTTTTTTTTTGAATACACTCTTACCCTACCATCCAAAATAATACATCATAGGGAATGAATATTCCCCTTACACTTGAATTTTTACATACTTTACAATAAACTAATCTAATGACTCGAATTAAGAAAATCAAACACTTGGAGTACTTTTAAGATTAACGTACATATGGGGGTAATAATTGATGTTCTTCCCCATTACTCCATAAAATAATTACTTTACCCATGAGTCCCAATCGTCCCAAAACAATATGTACAAGGATATGACTCGACTTAGCAACCATGTAATCAATTAGATAATTAACTTAGGGTTTAACAAATAACAATAATGCACTAAAGGTGAGTGCATACACGGAAGGCTAAGGCGATTTGGGTGTACATTTAAGTGGGGTGTAACAAATTCTTCCTTTAAGTAAGATGCTTAAAGTTAGAAACGAAAAGATAGGCTCGGAGGGGTGTACTAGGGGATTCGTGTACTAAAAATGAGTACAACACTAAGGTGTGGGAAAAATTAGTTGACTTAACTAGCCAAGTAATATGACTTAAATGGTCAAGTAATTATGATACGGGTTTAACACAAGGGTGATCCTAATGCCTCTTATCATGTAGTAAATCCTACTACACGAATGTAGTCTCACTAGCGGTCCCGGGATGCATCACTAACGCAAGTTTTAGAATCTAAATGCTACCGGTACACTCATAAGCACTAATAGTAAATGCTTTTCCTATCAAATCTAAAGGCGAACCTCACATATTTGGGTGGAAATTTTTTTTGAATAGTACGGTTTTGTGCTAGTCATACAATCTCCTATCCATGAGACGCTTGCTATGGCTAAAGTTTCACTCCTAAATGTTGTAAAAAATTTTAAATTTGGCGCTAAAATTGCACTAACAAGTATTTCTCATAGTTTTATTACACATCTACTATCAAACAAACAAACTCAAGCGAAAGTGTATCTGCAAGGTATCATCATTTTACCCTCCCCTTACACTTAGGATGAACATTGTCCCCAATTTTCAAGTAAAGAATGTAAAAGTGAAATAAGTAAAAAGAATGAAATCAAATACTCCCCTGATTCGCTCGGTATGGATAATAAGGTGTCCAGGTTAGATCTTCCTCCAAGAAAATGAACAATCAAAGCTTCCCTTCCAGAATATAAATCATTTTCTTGTCATACATAACCTGTAAAACCTGAGAAAACAGACAAGGCAACCTCGCATAAAATCGGCGGCAATCTATATATGCTAACAAATCCTAGAAAACAAAATAAGATATAATGCTTGTGGAATGATGTTTGCAGATTTCCTGGAGATTATAAAACTAAAGATTCAACAAAAACTTTAAGACTCCGTTAGAAAAACAAAACTAGTAAAATTTCCAGAATTTTACACGTGACGCCGTCAGAAGTTACCTGCAGAAATTCTTATGTTAAGTTTCCGGAAAATTTCTAGAAAAACTTCGTCCTACTTCTTGGAAAATCCTGCAAAACATCATTATGACTCGATACAAGCATTTTACTCTAACAAATACGAATATACATGTTCACTTAATATTGTGGAGAATCATGATCGGTTTTTTTCTTAAAAACATATTTGGGGTTTCCCCTTACACTTATCTTTTGCGAAATACCTTTGGATGAAGTTAAGACTAAGCCAAACAACAAAGTAAAGTATTTTCATCATTTTAGTTTTGAAACATGATCTACCAACAATAAAAATAAAGCATGCATACGGAAGCAAATAACAATCAAACAAAATGAAAATCACACAAAACATGGATTGCCTCCCAAGAAGCGCTTTTCTTTATTTACGAGTCTTGTAGCTAGACTCAAGGTCATGGGTTACTACGTGACCTCATCCCTTGAGATGATTTACCCCATGTAGTTGTGATCATTACTATCGTGGTGGTAGTGTCTCAATCTGTCGATACTTGCAATCACCTCTCCTCCTCCTTTACTTCTTAAGCTAGCCATCCCATCATGCTTATGTTTTCAATTGTGAAAGGCCCATACCACCAGGGACTCGGTTTATCAGGAGGTATCGTTATCTCCAAGTGTCTTAAGAGTACTAAGTTCCCTTTCTCGAATGGTACGTGGCTCCTCGTTGGTTGACTATGTTCGAACTCGACATGAATTTCATTGCTTTTGCTTCTTTTGATTCTTGCCTCCCAAGCAAGTATTTTCTCCTGAACATGAATAGGTGATGTGTCAATGTTGCTTTTGAGCTTTCTCCCCTTCAAACTCTCTTGCCCATATTGCGGGGTCATGGGAAAGCTAATCTTTCTTTTTCCTGATTTAAGCTCAATCTTCCTACTTTCATACTTAATGACAGATCTTGCGGTGGTGAGGAATGGTGCCCCAAGGATTATTGGCATGCATCCATGATTGGCTCCAACCGGTCAACCTAATTGACTAGGGAATGGTCAACCAAGTCAAACTGCTTAGAATCAATCCCCGTTGAAGTATAGGGTTTCCCCGGGTCGTTATGTCCCGACGAGGTGTGGATTGTAAACAAACGGCTTTGTGATCGGGTGAAATTGGACTGGAAAGGGTATATAAAGGTTTTGAATGATTATGCTAAGGAAAAACGAATGAGAACGATCTAAATGAATTATATTAACAATTACGTGAAACCTAGTTAACCTAAACGTAATCTAAAAACTTAAAATCAGAATTTGCTTATAAATAAGCAGAAAAATAAGCCAAACGGATTAAATAGAAGCTATCACTTTATTTAAATTTGGTTTTTCTTATTTTACAAACTACTTTTACAAACGTAACCTAAATCTAAAAAAAAACGTAAAAGTTTATTAAATAAAATGCGAGTTAAAATTAAAATAAACGCGAGTGCGCGAAATAAAAAGTGAAATTTTATGCTACGTTAATCCTACGGACATGAAAATTATATTTTTACGAAGCTAATAACATAAGAAAATTATTAGAAAAAGAAAATAATTTTTATAACTAGTTAATTAATTATTATTAATTAAAAACTATTAAAATACTAATTAAACTATTTTGATTTATTAAAAATACTAAATAAAAAGTAATAAATTCCAAACTTTTTGTAAAAATACTACGTACTATAAATAAGCTAGGAAAAATGTAAAAAGGTGTAAAAACTTAAAAATAAGCAGAAAATTAAGCTGTCTAAGCTTATTAAGCTGAAAAGAGAATGGATCACTATATAAATAACAAAGAAAACTAAAAACACTAGATATCACTTAGGGCAGATGGTGCTTGCCTTTGGCGTGGTGTTGACCATTTTGACCAAGAGGTCACAGGTTCAATCCCTGCTTATGACCACTTTTACAAAACATTTTCATTTTCAATTTTTCTTTTACAAAAACATTTTAACAACCAAAATATCAAACTTTAATGAACATAAACTTTTTACAAACCACAAATAAGCCCTGTGGAGGGCTTATTGCCCAACAGTTGAGCTTTTTAAGCTCAAAGTGGATTTTTGAAGTTGAAAAGCTAGGGACTAAGCTATAAACTGAAAAACAAAAATTATAATAAGCATAAACTAGTTACATGTACTGAAAATAATATGAAACACTAGATAAGCTCACTGAATAAGCTTGATAAGCCAAATAGGAAAACCAAATGTATACTCAGAACCAAACAGACCTATAGGGGCATAAACAGGCTATTGTGGGACCCACAGGGGTGTGTAGGGGTCCAAACTGAGCCTTGATCCAATAAGCTGGCCAGGTGAGCTTGAAAATAAGCCCATAAGCTAAGCTTATGGCTTATTTTTTAGCAACATATGGGCTATGGAAAGTTGCAACAAACACTGAAGGTTCAGTATGTATCCTGGATACAGGTCACAAGTATGGCCTCAATAAGCTATTCTTAAATAAGCCAGGGTCTAAACTAAGCCTAGGAAATGAAACTAGAGCTGATAAGCTCTTCAAAAAACCAAAGGACCAAGGGTGGGGTCCACAGATGTGATCACTATGGGTCTATGAAAGATGGTTCATGGACTGGTGCAGGGCATTTACAAGCTCAGCTGAGGAAGTTCAAGGCTAGAACTAGGTGAGCAAATCACCTCTAAAACCCAATTTTTTTCTTGATTCAGATTCACTAGCAACCAAATAATACAAATCAACAAAATTTACCCACTCTCAACTTCATTTGAACCCTGTGCATTGACTTGAATATGCTCCCATTTTGACAGAAATGAAATATTGACTTTTTGATATTTCACACTATGTTGACTTAAATGAGATTCTGAGGTTTCTAAATAACTGAATATGTTAAAATAAGCTAAGATGAGTTCAAATTAAGTTAATATGACTACTTACACATCTAAATTACACAGTATGCATCAACAATCTTCCACAGTGAACAATTGAGAACAAATCTACCAGGATTTTGACTTTTATCTGAACTAGTAAAGTTGAACTAAGCTAAAATGACCTAAGGGAGCATGTATGAGCCATAAACAACCACAAAGGTCTGCTGCACCAGGGTGAAAACCATTATGCCAAACACTCCTTGACTGATCTGTTTTAACTAAATAATACAACTAAATGAGAATTTAAATAGTGAAAATGAAAAACAACTTATACTAATACTGACTAAACACTAATAAGCAACAATCACCAACTTATAACATCTACAACTAACAATAACAATTTATGCAGATTTATACTGAGAATGGGAAAAGTAGGAATTAGGAACCTTAAATATGTGACTGAACCATGGAGATATCAATCTCTGACCATCCTAATGTTTCCCCAAGAAACTCTAAACCCTTACTCCATTTCCATCCTGCACTGCTTCTTCTTTTTCTTTTTACCATATTTCATTTTTCTGACTTTTTCTTTCCATTTCTTTTTCTTTTCTGAATTCTGTTATTTCTCATTTGTAATAGTTTTAACAACTTTAAATTGTAATTCTAAGATTACTCAAACAATACTAGAAAGTAATAACAAGAAATTCAAGATTTCGAATAAAAATGTGGACTGGGAATAAACTTAAAAAAGATTTTTCATTAACTCAAATTTGTAACTACAAAAGTTAACTGAGCTTAATAAAACTGAAAAGATACAAGAGAGATTGGATTACATAATTTTTAACTATTGATTTCTAATCTACTAATAATAAAAACTAACTTAACTACCCATTATCTAACTAATTAGCTCCCTGTCTGCCTCTTTCTTTATACTTTTATATTGATGTATTAGGGTTTTGGGAACCCACTTGAGCAATCCCACTTCAATCTTGGTCCCTTGGATCAATATGGAGCAATCTTACCCGTTAATTCATTTTGGCGGGAAAAAGGGAGTTACAACTTTGGCAGATATAGCTTGGCAGGGTGTGGATTTTTGTTATTTTGTGGTGGAAAGGTAGTGTAGGGGGTGGAGTGTTGGTGAATGGAGTATAGTAGGGATGATGATGGGATGTTGGGTGTGGCAGGTGTGTAGCAGGGGGGAAAGGGAAGCAGGGTTTGACCCTGGTTTGACCTAGGGTGAGGTTTTATTAATAAAACGGGGTGTGGAGTGGTTTTTTTGTATTTTGGGCTAGAGGTGGTGATGGGCCAGGGGTGTTGGTGTGGGCCAAGGAGTAGGATTGTTGGATCAGGCTTGTTGTTTTGGGTATTTTTAAACAAAAGGGTGGTTTGGTTTAATGTTATTTCACAAGGACCAAAGGTGTAATTTCCAGAAAGATGAGGGGCTGTAATGAATCTTTTTTCCAAAGTAACCATAGGACCATTCTTGCCATACTTGATAAACCCAAGAACCCTTGATGTAATTTTTCCATTTAAAACATTCGGGGACCAAATCTGCCAAGCTTTGAATTATGAGGGACCAAACATGTACATTTCCTAAAACTTTCCACCCAAGTATCATTCTTGCCAAAATAAGTAACCAAAGGATCACAAGTGAATATTCCCAAAATTTGAAATCCCAGGGACCAAAACTGACACTTTTGAAACTTGAAGGACTAAATTTGCCAGTTTGCCAAAGTTGAGGGGCCAAATGTGTAATTTTCTCAAACTTTTCACCCAAACTCTAAATTTGATAATTTTTTACTTTTAAAAACTTTGGGTTGACTTTTCTTTCATTTAAACTTCCAGGGACTAGTTTTGCTAAATTTTGAAACTTGAGGGACTGAAACTGCCAATTATGCAAACTTTGTTCGTTTTTCATTTGTTTTTAAACATTTTGCATCTAAAACATATAAAACACACTGTTGGAATAATTTCTGTATTTTGATGCGTTTCTGAGTGTTTTTGGATGTTTTGGCAGTTCATATACGATAAAAATGATGAGTATATACACACTCATCAATCCCCTACACTAAACTATTGCTAGTCCCTAGCAATCTTTTGAGAAAATTTAATGGATTTGAAACTCTTTACCAAAAGCCATCACTTCTGGAGTAGCCAGGTGTAAGAACTGTGGCACACCTGATAAACTTGTGATTTTGAGCAAACCACCAGCTGTCAACGGATTTGATTAGTCTTTACCAAAAGCCGTTTGCTTCTGGACTAGCCAGCTCTTGATGGAATAGTCAACATCTTGCTGAGCTGATTACCAATTATGGATTTTCCACGGCCTTTACCACAAGCCATAATCTTGTGGGCTAGCCAACTCATTTGCTTTTGGGGAGTTGAGGAACCATACAATTTTGGGCAAATTGCAAGCCATAAACGGATTTGAGATGTCTTTACCAAGAGCCGTTTGCTCCTGGACTAGCCAATCCATTTGTCATTTAGACTTTGGCGGACTGATTACCACAAAAAATTTTGAACTTTAGTGAAAAAATTTTGAAAAATTTTGGTCAAAAACGGGGGTATAAGATAGTAAAATGTGATAAAATTCGCTAGAATAGCGAAATACCCCCCCCACACTTAGCAAGAATATTGTCCTCAATATTCAAAGTCCCGGCTATTATGCCGACTCTTTGAACGTAAAAGGGCAACATTACAGGCTAAGCGTGGAAAACACCATTTTGTATTTTCACTTCATAAGTAACCATAGCATGGGGGACTCCCCCACACTTAGGGTGAAAACCCTATAAGCATGCTACTGTTTTTGTTTACCGAGTCGCTAGTTTGACTCGACCCCGAATTCATTTGTCCTTGGGGAAGCATGATGTGGAAGAAACAATCTCAATCGGACTTTCATTCAAGATGTTTGGATAAACATTTGAAGCACGTGAAAGTTCCACACCGACGAGATAAGTATCCGGCTCAAGATAATGATATATGAAAATGCCGGGATCAAATATGGTGTCTTCATTCCCGAAGGAGTGAAGAACAAGAGAAGTCACCCTGTAGGTGAAGAAAAGGAAGAAAATCATGATAAAAAGCATGATTTGATCTTCTTCCTCGAGAGTAGGCTCCGAAGCCTGAGTTTGGATTTCAAAGGGTAAGCTTGTAAACAACCCGGGAGGGTGGGTGGGAATTTGCAAATTCTCATAATTGAGTGCATCTCCCCCCGGGATATCAAACTCCGGAGGAGTCATGATATGATGAGTGAGTTCACCGGAGAACTCCTCATGAAGAGAATCATTCACAAGATGTGAATTTGTGAACTCATGTTCCATTGTGGACTCATCACAATCCTCGTCAAAGATTGGATTGTTAGAAATCATAGTGAATTCAGATTCGAATTCAAATAGAGGATTGGTGAGAGTCGTATTGAATGTTTTAGAAACAAAGAGATTAACAATCTCTATTGGACTGCTGGGATCAGAAGTGAGTGACGGATCATGATATAGGAGACTTTCAATTTCTCCCAGATCGGCTTCGAAGTCAAGGAGACCATCATCACTTTCCAATGAAAGTGGATTGATGTGAGTAAGTTCATCAGCGAACTCCTCAAGAAGAGGATCAACATCAGAGTGAGAGAGTGATGCCTCAATATACTCAATGTCTCCATGAGATGTACAATCATCATTAAAATCTGAGAAAGTCTCAAAATGATCGTTTGAACACTCAAGAGGGGAAGGTAAATCACACATATGCTCAAGAGTTCCCTGTGACTCTCTCGGGATTGGGACAAGGATCTCAACACTAGACTTTATTAATTCGTCCGATTCCTTATTAGGAACAGTGTCAAGATGCTTGTCCCCCATGTTCAGAGAGTGAGTGGGAACCTCGGGTGTGATAGCAGTAGACTGAGGGAGTTTAGAAGTACTAGCAGTTATGGAATTTTCAAGTTCCATTTGATCAACGGCTAGTGACTCCGTCACATTATTTTCCCCCTGATTCTCCATGGAAGGAATCACAACAGATGAATCTGATGAATCTTTTTGAATAATAACAATGTTATCTTCATCATCATCATTGTCATCATCATCATCATATAGAGCAGCATAGCGAAGATTGGCACGTATTTTAGCCGCTCTTTGCTCAACAAGTAATTCTTCCATACTCATTTCATTTCTATCCTCTCGTTCTTCGGCAAGTAATTTTGCCATTGATTTCTCACGAGAATCTTGAAATGATGTAGTGGCAAACTCCTCCTTAAGTTTTTGCAAAATTTCACGAGCCTCTAGTAAAAGGTCTGGCTCGGTATCATGAGGAGTTGCTTGGATCATTTGGTACTGTGGAAGTTGGTCTTGAATTGAATAGTCATAATTGTTACAAGGAAATGGATTCCTTGTTTGACAATCCGAGCTAAAGTGAGAACCTCCACAGTATTCACAACAGTAAAACTGATGTGGCTGTGAGTCGTATGTGCTAGAGTCATAATTATTATCAGGAAACTGCTCATTGACAAGCGTGTTGCCCGATTGACAATCAGAACTGTAGTGTGGGCCACCACAGTACTCACAACAGTTAAACTGTTGAGTCTGGTTTGGTGAATTGTATGGATATTGGTCATAACCAAAATTTTGATTATTTTGACAATCAAAACCTTGGTGAGGACCTCTACAATATTCACACAAAAAGTTTGGTGTATTTTGATACGAACAATCATTTTGGTTTGGATAATATGATTCTTGCTCGTATGAATGTGATGGGTAATTGGAAAATTTTGGGGAGTCGTTGAATGTGTTCTGATTAGGAGCATAAGAAAATGAATTCCTCGAACCACAAAACAAACAACTCCCGTCTCGAATATCATTACCACATTGTACACATGTACACCAACGACATGGTAAACCAAAAAGTGGCTCACCACAACCAACACAAGGGATAAAATCCGGAGGTGGGACAAGTGGTGTGCTCTTAGAGCTAGCAATTTCCACCACTTCCGTTATGGTTTCGGGTTTTGGTTCTTGATAAACGTGAAGATTGGGTAAGTCGTTCTTTTCAGTCACTGCCCTAAGCTCTGTACGTTGGCTTGATGACCTTATAACCTTATATCGTGAAAGATCAGGATTGATTCTTGAAGGTTTAGGAGCATTTGTGAGCTTAGGTTTTTGGATAACCGTAGGTTGGACGTATTTAGCACTTTCATGGTTAGAGGAAAGTACATGGTCCTTTGTCGCCTCGGTTTCATGATCTCTTTCCCTCACCGGAGAGGGAATAGGAATCGAAGGTCCATCATAATCACTACGACATCTCGATATCTTTGACAAGGCCATAAGTTTTTCAATTTTGCTATTAAAGGCCCTTTGTTCAAAGAAATCGTCATCGAGAGATACCATTAGAATCAATTATGGGACAAGTGGAAGAAGGTAGAATCAAAAGGATAGAGGGTAAAGGGATGAAGAATCAAAAAGGTAGGAGGGTAAAGATGGATATTTTTGGTATTTTTGATAAACATTTTGTACAAATAAGAAAGAAAATCTTTTTGGGTTTTTGTGTTCGTTGAAAACTAATTTTACAAAGTTTTCGTGAACTGTTTTGTTTATGATAATAAGATAATATGAACAAAGGTGGATAAATATACAAATGGATGAATTCCAAAATCACTAATACGCAAAACCGTTTAAAATACGCGCACAACCTCCCCGGCAGCGGCGCCAAATTTTGATTGGCTCCAAACGGTCAACCCAATTGACCAGGGAATGGTCAACCAAGTCAAACTGCTTAGAATCAATCCCCGTTGAAGTATAGGGTTTCCCCGGGTCGTTATGTCCCGACGAGGTGTGGATTGTAAACAAACGGCTTTGTGATCGGGTGAAATTGGACTGGAAAGGGTATATAAAGGTTTTGAATGATTATGCTAAGGAAAAACGAATGAGAACGATCTAAATGAATTATATTAACAATTACGTGAAACCTAGTTAACCTAAACGTAATCTAAAAACTTAAAATCAGAATTTGCTTATAAATAAGCAGAAAAATAAGCCAAACGGATTAAATAGAAGCTATCACTTTATTTAAATTTGGTTTTTCTTATTTTACAAACTACTTTTACAAACGTAACCTAAATCTAAAAAAAACCGTAAAAGTTTATTAAATAAAATGCGAGTTAAAATTAAAATAAACGTGAGTGCGCGAAATAAAAAGTGAAATTTTATGCTACGTTAATCCTACGGACATGAAAATTATATTTTTACGAAGCTAATAACATAAGAAAATTATTAGAAAAAGAAAATAATTTTTATAACTAGTTAATTAATTATTATTAATTAAAAACTATTAAAAGACTAATTAAACTATTTTGATTTATTAAAAATACTAAATAAAAAGTAATAAATTCCAAACTTTTTGTAAAAATACTACGTACTATAAATAAGCTAGGAAAAATGTAAAAAGGTGTAAAAACTTAAAAATAAGCAGAAAATTAAGCTGTCTAAGCTTATTAAGCTGAAAAGAGAATGGATCACTATATAAATAACAAAGAAAACTAAAAACACTAGATATCACTTAGGGCAGATGGTGCTTGCCTTTGGCGTGGTGTTGACCATTTTGACCAAGAGGTCACAGGTTCAATCCCTGCTTATGACCACTTTTACAAAACATTTTCATTTTCAATTTTTCTTTTACAAAAACATTTTAACAACCAAAATATCAAACTTTAATGAACATAAACTTTTTACAAACCACAAATAAGCCCTGTGGAGGGCTTATTGCCCAACAGTTGAGCTTTTTAAGCTCAAAGTGGATTTTTGAAGTTGAAAAGCTAGGGAATAAGCTATAAACTGAAAAACAAAAATTAGAATAAGCATAAACTAGTTACATGTACTGAAAATAATATGAAACACTAGATAAGCTCACTGAATAAGCTTGATAAGCCAAATAGGCAAACCAAATGTATACTCAGAACCAAACAGACCTATAGGGGCATAAACAGGCTATTGTGGGACCCACAGGGGTGTGTAGGGGTCCAAACTGAGCCTTGATCCAATAAGCTGGCCAGGTGAGCTTGAAAATAAGCCCATAAGCTAAGCTTATGGCTTATTTTTTTAGCAACATATGGGCTATGGAAAGTTGCTACAAACACTGAAGGTTCAGTATGTATCCTGGAGACAGGTCACAAGTATGGCCTCAATAAGCTATTCTTAAATAAGCCAGGGTCTAAACTAAGCCTAGGAAATGAAACTAGAGCTGATAAGCTCTTCAAAAAACCAAAGGACCAGGGGTGGGGTCCACAGATGTGATCACTATGGGTCTATGAAAGATGGTTCATGGACTGGTGCAGGGCATTTACAAGCTCAGCTGAGCAAGTTCAAGGCTAGAACTAGGTGAGCAAATCACCTCTAAAACCCAATTTTTTTCTTGATTCAGATTCACTAGCAACCAAATAATACAAATCAACAAAATTTACCCACTCTCAACTTCATTTGAACCCTGTGCATTGACTTGAATATGCTCCCATTTTGACAGAAATGAAATATTGACTTTTTGATATTTCACACTATGTTGACTTAAATGAGATTCTGAGGTTTCTAAATAACTGAATATGTTAAAATAAGCTAAGATGAGTTCAAATTAAGCTAATATGACTACTTACACATCTAAATTACACAGTATGCATCAACAATCTTCCACAGTGAACAATTGAGAACAAATCTACCAGGATTTTGACTTTTATCTGAACTAGTAAAGTTGAACTAAGCTAAAATGACCTAAGGGAGCATGTATGAGCCATAAACAACCACAAAGGTCTGCTGCACCAGGGTGAAAACCATTATGCCAAACACTCCTTGACTGATCTGTTTTAACTAAATAATACAACTAAATGAGAATTTAAATAGTGAAAATGAAAAACAACTTATACTAATACTGACTAAACACTAATAAGCAACAATCACCAACTTATAACATCTACAACTAACAATAACAATTTATGCAGATTTATACTGAGAATGGGAAAAGTAGGAATTAGGAACCTTAAATATGTGACTGAACCATGGAGATATCAATCTCTGACCATCCTAATGTTTCCCCAAGAAACTCTAAACCCTTACTCCATTTCCATCCTGCACTGCTTCTTCTTTTTCTTTTTACCATATTTCATTTTTCTGACTTTTTCTTTCCATTTCTTTTTCTTTTCTGAATTCTGTTATTTCTCATTTGTAATAGTTTTAACAACTTTAAATTGTAATTCTAAGATTACTCAAACAATACTAGAAAGTAATAACAAGAAATTCAAGATTTCGAATAAAAATGTGGACTGGGAATAAACTTAAAAAAGATTTTTCATTAACTCAAATTTGTAACTACAAAAGTTAACTGAGCTTAATAAAACTGAAAAGATACAAGAGAGATTGGATTACATAATTTTTAACTATTGATTTCTAATCTACTAATAATAAAAACTAACTTAACTACCCATTATCTAACTAATTAGCTCCCTGTCTGCCTCTTTCTTTATACTTTTATATTGATGTATTAGGGTTTTGGGAACCCACTTGAGCAATCCCACTTCAATCTTGGTCCCTTGGATCAATATGGAGCAATCTTACCCGTTAATTCATTTTGGCGGGAAAAAGGGAGTTACAACTTTGGCAGATATAGCTTGGCAGGGTGTGGATTTTTGTTATTTTGTGGTGGAAAGGTAGTGTAGGGGGTGGAGTGTTGGTGAATGGAGTATAGTAGGGATGATGATGGGATGTTGGGTGTGGCAGGTGTGTAGCAGGGGGGAAAGGGAAGCAGGGTTTGACCCTGGTTTGACCTAGGGTGAGGTTTTATTAATAAAACGGGGTGTGGAGTGGTTTTTTTGTATTTTGGGCTAGAGGTGGTGATGGGCCAGGGGTGTTGGTGTGGGCCAAGGAGTAGGATTGTTGGATCAGGCTTGTTGTTTTGGGTATTTTTAAACAAAAGGGTGGTTTGGTTTAATGTTATTTCACAAGGACCAAAGGTGTAATTTCCAGAAAGATGAGGGGCTGTAATGAATCTTTTTTCCAAAGTAACCATAGGACCATTCTTGCCATACTTGATAAACCCAAGAACCCTTGATGTAATTTTTCCATTTAAAACATTCGGGGACCAAATCTGCCAAGCTTTGAATTATGAGGGACCAAACATGTACATTTCCTAAAACTTTCCACCCAAGTATCATTCTTGCCAAAATAAGTAACCAAAGGATCACAAGTGAATATTCCCAAAATTTGAAATCCCAGGGACCAAAACTGACACTTTTGAAACTTGAAGGACTAAATTTGCCAGTTTGCCAAAGTTGAGGGGCCAAATGTGTAATTTTCTCAAACTTTTCACCCAAACTCTAAATTTGATAATTTTTTACTTTTAAAAACTTTGGGTTGACTTTTCTTTCATTTAAACTTCCAGGGACTAGTTTTGCCAAATTTTGAAACTTGAGGGACTGAAACTGCCAATTATGCAAACTTTGTTCGTTTTTAAACATTTTGCATCTAAAACATATAAAACACACTTTTGGAATAATTTCTGTATTTTGATGCGTTTCTGAGTGTTTTTGGATGTTTTGGCAGTTCATATACGATAAAAATGATGAGTATTTACACACTCATCAATCCATCTCCCTTATCATCAATGATCATAAAATCAACAGGATACATGAATCCTGCGACATTGACCAACACATCTTCTGCGATTCCCAGGGGGTATACGTAAGAGTGTCCAGCGAAGGACAGCCTAACACGAGTGGGGGCTGGCATTTTTGACGTTAGTTGGGTGTAGATTGTCAGGGGCATAAGATTTACTTCCGATCCTTGGTCGGCGAAGGCGTTTAGATATTTCAAATTCCCGATGCTGGCCGGTATCTCAAAGTTCCCACACGCCATCTGCTTAGTAGCCACTTTGTGTACCAACAGTTTCTCGAATATCGGTCCCCCAGGTAATGTATCATACTCATCTTTTCCCTCTTCCTCTTTCTCAGAACCCTGTTTGGAAGGTTGGTTACGCCTGTCACCCTTTATCCAACTTGTTATAGTGCTTTCGTTTATATCATGTTTCAGGTAGTAACTTAAGGTTTGGGATTTTGGCGGTTCTTCTGTGGTTTGTTCACTAGGGGTTTCTACTTTCTCATTATCCATGTGGACAATTGTGATAGAATTAACAAATTGGGTAGTGGGGATGACGCTCTCTTTCCTCAGTAACATCCTTTCGGGGGTTTTCTGGTTGGCATACTCCTCCATCAGGCTCATCATCTCATTCATTTTCTCTTGCATTTCCTCTTTTTGTTTATAAACTGCTTCCTCAAACCTAGCAAGCCGCTCCGAATGAGTTGCCATGTATTCTCTCATTCTGGCTTCAAATTCCGGGCTAAGTTTCTCGGGAGGGGAATAAGGTGGGGCATAGTTTTGAAAAGTCTCAACATTCTCTCTAGAGGGTGACTCTGATAATGGCGTTGAAGTCATTTTCGAGACAGAATTGACAGTAGCCCGTCTAGGACTTAAGGGTCTCTTTTGCCTTTCCTCAAAATAGTCAACTTTTGCCTCAAGTTTGCAAAGGAGTTCATCGGAGATTTGATTAGTCCCTCCAGGTGTCGAGATTGCATTAATGGCCGCCTTCACAGTGTGTTTAAATTCCCATAACTCTTGATTATTGGCGGCAAGCTCTTCAATAATTGCCCAAGACTCCTCGGCGTCCTTATCACGCAATCTACCTCCCGCGGCCCTATCGATTGTACGTTTAGTGTGATAGTCGACATGGTCATAGAAAATTTGAACTAATAACCAAAGATTTATACCATGATGAGGAACCTTGTGGAGTAGATCCTTGAAATGAGCCCATGCTTCGTAGAAAGTTTCACCCTGATGTTGTTCAAACACCAAAATGTCATTTCTAAGCATCGCAGTCTTCCCCGGTGGGAAGAATTGGGCAAGGAAGCGAGTGGTGAGATCATCCCATGAGGTGATGGATCCCGCAGGGAAACGTTCAAGCCATTGACTAGCTTGATCACGTAGAGAGAATTGGAATAGGCGTAATCGGGTCGACTCTCTAGTTGTAGCATCAAGGTCTATAGAATCTACGATTTTAAGGAAGTCCTTGAGATGTTGATTTGGATCTTCGGAACGAAGTCCATGGAATGCACATCCACTTTGCACCAACCGGATGGTGTCAGATCGCAAGGGAGACACATTGGCTCCTTGGGTGAGCTCAATGGTGTTTTGATAGCCTTGGTGGCTAGGTCGGGAGTACTCTCCTAGGGTTCGGGGCCTAAGAGGTTGGTTAGCTAGTGGTGGGTTTTGTGGGTGGTCTTGTTGTGGTGGGATGATGGGTTCAAAGATGTTACCACCTTCCATGATGTCGGATGGTAAAAGTTACGAACAAAGACACGAAGAAATAGATATACTAAAGAAGACCTAAAAATAAAAATAAAATCTTACTAGAAAGGAATCTAGCAAGTATACCTAATAAAAAGAAATCCTAACCTAGACAATAACTATTCCCCGGGCTGCGGCGCCAAAAACTTGATGCGTGGGAATTGCACCAGGCGTTACCTCTCGAGGGATCTCGAGAAGCTTACAACCCCCACCAGGCAGTGTACCTGATCGTTGTAGTATAGTATAGTGACAAGTACCGGGGGATTGATCGTTCAGCTAGGAATAGTGTCGCTAGGATTAGAAAACCTAAAGACTAGGTCTAGAGATGAGGGATGATTCTTTTTATGTTTTTATATTTTATGAAAGCAATTAAAAATCTCAGTTTTGAAGGAGTTGGGCGGAATTAGTTGCTAGTCAACTAACCCAATTACTAAGATGCAATCAAAATAAAATACTAAAAATGAAAATAGACTAAATTAAACTAGTGGTGTGAGCAATATATGGGAGAATTGTGTTTACTTAGGTTTCACTACTCCCTAGATATCTTTTACAAGTTAATTACTTGTTACAGTTGCGTGGATGACGGATTGTATTCCTTAATACCATTCATGGGGTGGCGTACTTACTTCCCCAATCCTATAAGCGCCTACTTCACTCCTATGTCGAGCCGGCTAAGAAGCTCCTAACATGGGATCACTAGAGTTTGCTCATGCATTAAATACAACCATTAAAAACCTAGTACACATCGGTTCATGTTTCTTAAGATGTTCAAGCATGTTACACAATGGAGATCTGCCAGTTTTCTTAAGCCTAACATTGAAATCATTCATCCATTACAACTATAAACAAGCAATCAACCTATAATCAACATCTAGGTTTCATTACATCTAAGTAAACACATGAAAGATCTAGCCTAGCCTGTTGAAATCAAGACAAGCATAAGATATATTCAAACAACACATAGACATATTGAATGAATTGAAAGAGGACTTATCTTAATTGAACATGAAAGGTTTCAAGGGGTGAAAACCCTTGAAAATACTGTTACAAACGACCTAGGGTTTATTAGGTTCGACCCTAGTATTCTCCACATAAGTTCCTCACTTAATGAATGAAAAATAGAAAAGTATATATAGATTTTGTGAAGTGACGGCGTCAAGAACAAATGTCTGACGCCGTCATCTCGCCGCCAAATAAATTCTCGGACTGCTTAGATCTGGGTTTGACGCCGTCACGTGTATTCCTTTTGCAGGCCATCACAAAGATTACTCTTGACGCCTTCAGGTTTTCTCTGGGTCGTTATGGATTTTACTCCTGACGCCGTCAAAATTTCCTTCTTGACGCCGTCAGGTACTGTTCTCAGCATGGAAAATTAAGTCTTTGTCGTTTTCTTCACTTTTACGCTCCAAAAACGTCCAAAATGCTTCCTTTCCCAGAATTCACTCCCAAAGTACCTAAAATCACAAATGGAAAGATTTAGGGCAATATTTGATCAAATAAATTCAATTCCGGGCTTAAATGACCCCCTAAAAACGGTTCATTTTTTGCCTCATCAATTGGTTTCAATAATCCATCATGATTGTCTAATGATCTTTTGTAACAGGAACAGTGAAAGATGAGAAGTACGAATGTGGTTGACAATGGATAAAGTATGGGAAATAGGGGTTGTGGGGTTGTGTTGTGGTTGTAGTTCATGGTGCAGAAATTGTAGATTGAGTTGTGCCTACAATTTGTTTGATAAAACGCCTAATAGAATTGGAAGTGTGGTAAGTTTGTTTAGCTTCTTATTTTTCTTTAGCTTTTGATGCTTAAATAAGAGATACATATTAGTTGTGACATAAAAATCTATATCAGTTGTGGCCAGCACTTGGTAAGTCATTTACCAGCTGGGTGGAATACCCAGTTTTGAGTCTAATCACACCTAATTCGGATGTATATTCATGATGAATGTGTAAAAGAAAATAATTTTTTGATGTATTTGCTTCAATTATTTTGGTGTGTGCCATTAGAACTTTTTAAGACCTGATTATGATGTATTTTAATCCAAAATATTTAATTTTAGGAATTACTTACTGGTACTGTTTTGGGGCTTAAAAAAAGAGTAATGCGACTGAAATTCCATGGGTTAGAGTTCTAATTTGTAAATATTGATCTTCATTGATTCGAGAACTTTATTTAGTGATGGTATTTTTGGTTGTTATTTGTTGTTGTTTCCAGGTACTTTGCAGGTTGAAGATGTATGGATAGATGGAATACTGATAACAAAGATTGAAGATTGTGGGAAGTTTTTTTGCCTTCTATTGGTTTAACTTTAAGACAAGTTTTATTTTAGTTTAGAAGATATGTAACATAACATGTATCATTAATGTTTTATGTTTTTGCAGTGATTGACTTTCTTGGCAATGTGTGTGTGATTGAGCTTCAGACGCCTCCAACCTCATCAGTTAGGAAGATTGCTCAGTATGTTTTCATTAAACATTACAGTAGTATTTACTTTCTAATTGAAATTTTTATTGTTATCAAATTGTGTGATTATCGTGTTTCGTTAATTTAAGTTTGAGTTTGGTTGTTTACAGAATACACATTTAATAAAAATGGTCATAAAAATTGCTACATAAATTGAGTTGGCCTTATTTGAAATTGGAAAAGCTATAAGCCTGAATATATTAGATAATCCAAACACACCTTAAGTTTAGGCAGGTGAAGCGTAAAGTGCTGTTCAGTCATTTAGTCATTTTTTCGGATAAATAGGTTGTATATTAAGTGTGTACTTTAGTTAGTGTTAGAATGACTAGATGATCAGATACTTTATTATTGTATATAAAACAGATCAAATACTAGGTGATCAGGAACATACACGTAATTTTCTCACCATGTATATAGCAAGTTAACAAAGTTTAAATTACCATGGCTCGACTTTTCATGAGCTTACAAAAATAAAAGGATTCACATTATGTTTAAATAATGGCTCTATTGGTTTGATTACTAGAAAAAAAATACTAAAATACCAATGCTCAAGTATAAAATACTTGCCATGGATCTATAATTAGGCGTATGAATGCACATGATTTAACTTGAACATAACTGTTATGATCAAGAAACACCTTCAGGAGGTCGGGGATACTCGAAATAAAGAATAGACATGGTATTATTAGATTAAAAGAATGGGGAAGGTGTGTGTGTTTTCTAGAGAGAGAAAGAAGGAAACCACACACACCTTGTGATACAATGAGACATCCACCCTCCTAGTTGGGACTAGGAGGGGTATTTATACAAAGAATACAAGGTAATCTTTACACTAATGGCAAGACTAGTCCTTGTAGTTAAAGACTAATGCAATTCCCGAATATAACAAAACTTTAAGGCTAACAATCTCTCCCCAAAGTGATGTTATACGGGAATTGCTTACAACGTTCCCTACAAGTAAAATTAAATACAAAACATAGGTGCAGCAGCTTCGAGAGTGGTCTTCAAACTACATTGCTTCATTCAGCTTCCTGAATCTTCTCAGCCGCCATCACTTTACTTGCAGAAGAACAATGTGAGCAAATCTAATTAGGGATTAAGTATGACTTTTCACTCTCCCCTAATTAGTGCTCTCCCCCAAACTAACAACCTTTCTGATGAATGCCCTGATTCTGAAGAAGTCTTTTGATAATTAAATGCAAACCGTCTTTAGTCTTCTAACACGCAGCGGAAAATGTAGAACAGACTGTAGACTCGACCTTCTTTAAGATTGACCATTCGGGGGAACTGAATATCAACATCTTCATCTCACCAAATGCATTCCAGTTATCTTGCGTAAAGCAAATTAGTCCATAACGTACACATGAAATGATAACACCAAAGTAACAAGTTGAAACACCGATCATCTTGAATTTGTTGCCCGAAATTGGTGAAGGTGGATAAGGTAGAAGTACGTAGAAAAAGTTGAGAGGATAAGGATATAGAATCAACCAATCTCCGACACAAATCATTTCATAAATCAGTAAGCCCGATCACGTGAACTTGTTGTGCGTCCTCGATGTACACATTTCTCTCCCCTGATGATTGCGATCTCATCGGAATCAGCATAACATTGTGTACATGAAGTATTAACTGAAAGCACTTTATCATTAATCACATAAGCCCGTGAGAAGATGTCGATAAACCCAATCTACTAACAATACCATTTGAAATTGTCTTACTCTTTATCAACCTCTGAATCAACAACGGTTCTTGTAGTAACCCCATATGAAGATAACCCGATATGACAAACTTGAGAATGAAGTAAAATCCCTCAGACTTGTGACTTAAGCTTGTACTATCCTTGTGACTAAGAACGATGTACCATATACCCCTAAAAAAGTGTAATAAGCACAATCCATCTTGACATATCTTCAACTACGTGAGACACTGAGCACTACAACGTAACTCCTTTAAGTGATAGTTATCTAGGTCTTCGTCCATCCACCCCTTGACCTATGAAAACTAGATAATCCAAGTCTTCGTCACTATCAATATATGCCCAAACAAGTCATCTTCGCGGAAGTGAAGAAAGAAAGAAGATGAAATAAGTACACGCGCCCGTAAAACGTTACTTCAAACCCGAATGAATAATAACGAATTATCCCCATATTCACAAATATCCAATACTAGCCGTTGTCATTTGAATGTGATTCTTGATCAGGATCGTTTAAGCAATTCGTGGTGTGTTTTGGTGAATCTTGAAATTCTATTTCGGGTGATTCGTAGTGATTTCGTATTTTCCCTCCAAAAATAAAATTGGAAAATTTTCTCGCCCATAATATGGAAATCACTACGAAATACAATTCTAAGGTTACCAGAAAAATTTGAGTTTTGAAAATTTTTACGCAAAATTTCACCGAAAAAATTTGAATTTTGGCCTAAAAAATTTGAATTTCGGGCCAAAATTTTCAACGTTATACCAAAATTAAAATCTCGCGTAAAAATTGAACGTTTAGTCTCCTCTCAAAAATAAAATTTACTCAAATTTTCCCCCTAACTCGATAACATTTGGATCCTAACTCGGTATGTCTTACAAATCCCAAACTCGATAAGCCCAGATAGTGGTCCAAACTCGATAAGCAATTCCCCTAACTCGATAAACCATCCCTAACTCGATAACCTTCTCAAACTCGATAACCATCCCTAACTCGATAACCTTCTCAAACTCGATAAATCCCCTAACTCGGTAATGCCCCTTAACTCGATAAGTCCAATGAAATTTTGGCAGAGTTTCGTTTGTCCCTAACTCGATAATATCCTTACTCGATAAAACGATAAGGTTGAGCCATGCCTAACTCGGCAAAACACATCTAACTCGATAACATGATCTCAAACTCGATAAGCATATCTCAAACTCGATAAGCTCACCTTCCACCAAACTCGATAAATCAGACACCAAACTCGATAAGCTCTGAAACTCAGGATCCAAACTCGATAAACAATCATGCTAACTCGATAAAATTGGATCCTAACTCGATAAAAACATGCTAACTCGATAAAAAAATTTCTAACTCGAAAAAAAATTTTCAAACTCGATAAGCTTTCGATGAACAGTACCAGATCCGTTTTTATTCACCCAAAAACACGATTTTTCACCACAAAACACCACGATTCGCCCCCGGTTAGCTCTGATGCCACTTGTTATGATCAAGAAACACCTTCAGGAGGTCGGGGATGCTCGAAATAAAGAATAGACATGGTATTATTAGATTAAAAGAATGGGGAAGGTGTGTGTGTTTTCTAGAGAGAGAAAGAAGGAAACCACACACACCTTGTGATACAATGAGACATCCACCCTCCTAGTTGGGACTAGGAGGGGTATTTATACAAAGAATACAAGGTAATCTTTACACTAATGGCAAGACTAGTCCTTGTAGTTAAAGACTAATGCAATTCCCGAATATAACAAAACTTTAAGGCTAACAATCACCTCATGTAATATCGTATTTACTTGGTGGTGATTTTGTGGACTAATCCTATGCTTAACATTTTGATTTTACAACCTACATCCGTTTCCCATTGTAATCATTTATTCTTAGACTACTAATAGGAAAGTGACTTAAAGATAATATTATATACTTATATAAGAAATATTTATAGTACAGGGCTATTTTGGATTACTTATATTTTCTACTTCTCTACTTATGCACTTATTATTTAGCTGAAGTAAGTACAAGTTATAAAGGGGTGTTTGGTAATACATAATTTTTCTACTTTTGTGCATAGGTGCCAAGTAACAAGGAGTGATTGGGATTACATGTGTTTTCTATTTTTTTCATTATGTACTCCTTTTTTGTAAGTGCAACTAATAATGTGCTGTTTATGATTTTTTTTTTTTTTTTTAATGCTTAACATCCTTTTTTTTCCCAAATGACTAGCAGGAACCTATGTTGCCGCCTTTACAGTATCCACATGAATCAGGCTATATTTATTTGATTATGTTTTAAGTACTACAAGCAATTGAGATGCTTCAATGCTTCTTAACTAATATCACCTGATTCCGTGCATATAAAGGTCTTGCATCACAGTGTCGATTATACCAATACCAACTACAAAATATGGGATATGTACTTCAATCATTGGAACTGCTACATCGCAGGTGTGTGACTTTCTTGCTTTTCAACATCCTAATATACATTCATTACATGATTATAGTTTAATCGGGTGTTTATGGTTGCTTATTACTGCTTATGCTGTTTTGAAACATTCGAATCGTCTGAGAGTCATTCCTAAGTGACAATCCTTACTTTCGGAAAAGTTATGGCTTATTTAAATCCAAACGCTCAACTCTAATTGTTGTTGGATGTATAAAAATGTTGGTAATGTTTGGATTAACTTATTATTCAGGCTTATGACATTTTTATGAATAGCTATTTAGAAATGAAGGTTGGATATGTGCATCCAGTAAAAAAATGCAGTAAAACTCCAAAATGAATACTTTGGTTAGAAAGTGTCAAAGGAAACAATGCTTAGTATACTCCAAAGTGAGGATATAGACAAACGTTATTTGTTATATATCCAAACTGCTTATCTGCCTAAAATTAAGTACATAATCAGAAAATAAGAAATTGGGCTCAAAATAAGCAGATCCAACGCACCCTTTTGTTTCAGATGATAGCCTACCTATTCTTGGATATGTAATAACATTTTAGTCTTCGGTTTTGCACAATCAAATACTTAGAAAATCAGAAAATTCATAATTTGGGAACTTCAAGTTGGAATTGTTAGAGTAAATGCTCATCGAAACTTCCCTGTAATTTACTTTAGTGTACAGGAATGATCATGAGTTCTGTAGTTTGAGCTCACATTACAACTCTTACTACTTTCCGTATTTAAAGTTGTTGTAGTAACAAACCTTTGATTTAGTGTATTTTCCTATCTTTCTTGCAGTTGGAGCCCTTGGTGTAAGAAAGTTCATGGTGGTTGTAATGGGAACATTGTCTGGAGGTACACCACTACACTTGGTGCACACACACAGCTAAAGGACATTTTCAGTCCAAAAGGGTGTATTGGATCTATTTATTCCGAGCCCAAAATGGTGCGTTGGATCTGCTTATTTTGACCCCAAAAGAGTGACTTTGGATTTGCTTATTTTCAGCCCCGAAAGGGTGCATTTGGTTGCTCATTTTTCTGCACAAAAGGGTGCGTTTTGTTGCTGATTTTTCGGCACAAAAGGGCGCGTTTTGATGTTGATTTTCCTGCACAAAAGGGTGCATTTGGTTGTTGATTTTTCTACACAAAAGGGTGCGTTTTGTTTGTTTATTTTTTCTACACAAAAGGGGTGTTTGGTGCTGCATATTTTCAGCCATCAGGGGCGTTTGCTTAAGCTTATTTTCAGCCCATCAAGGGCGTTTGGTTTTCGTATTTTCTGCCCCAAAAGAGTGTTTGATATACTTAGCTATTGAAGGTTTCCATTTTGTTTGGAAATTTAGTTGATCATTTACAATAAATTGGTAGTATGAACTATGAAGTTAGATAATTTGTATTCCAGAAATCCCGTCGCAACACGCGGGTTTACCAACTTGTTTTAGAACAAAATTCATACAAATTTTATAACAAACTTTTACATGAACTTTACACCAACAACGGCGGCAACGACTCAATCCGGCGAGATATCGGCGGTTTCCAGCGAGACATTCCCATCTACATAAAATAAACATACATTTTTATACATAAAAACCCCTGCATCTTCAACCATCTTCATCTTTTTCCTTTAACTTCATCTCCATCTTCATCACAACACCCACTCTTACTTCCAGAGACACCATTAAGGGCCCATTTGGTTTGTAGATGGGTTTAAGATAAGGATTTGGATTTAAATTTGGAATATGACTTGGTTTTGGATTTAGAGAGATTAAATATGTAACATTTTATTGTAATAAAATTTGAAATTAAAATATGTTATTATGAAAAATAAATAAAGAAAAAAAATGAGAGGTAAGGAATAAACTTGGGCTCATATATTTTAGATAAAGACAAATTCATTAATCAAAATGTGGAGATGTTTTTTTTTTTTTTTTTCTTTCTAAACCATGCTAATAGGGTGAGGATTGTGATACCAGATTTTCGGTACTAGTCCCCCTACTAATACAAACCAAACAAACAAATTTTACTAGTGGGTGTAAAGTGTGCATGCGTGTTTGTGTGTAAATATGTGGCATGGATTGTGGTGGACGGCGATGGTTATGGGCGGCCGTAATTAATAGTGGGTGGCCGGATTTAATGGTGGTGGGAGTTGTTGGGGTGGGGATGGTTGTAAATGAGATGTGTGGAAGATATGAGAGAGTTTTGTGTGTGTAATGTGATGTGTGTATTGTGAGATGAGAGTGTGTTAGATTAAGGGAAAAAACAAAAAGTTTACAGTAACTATCACATTTCTCAATAAGCCCAAAGTGTGAAAGTGAAATGACTAAAAAACCAATCGTATACTTGGGACAAATCGTGTGAAATCGATGTCAACTAACGACAGTTAGTGCTTGGGTCCAAGCGCGCACCAAAAAGGCGACCTTTAGGACTATCCATGAGAAACCTTAAAACGAAGGACCAAACGGGTAAACGAAATTGGGTTCAAAGACCAATGGTGTAATTTACCCTTTTACAAAATCTTTAACCAAACATTCATAGTGATGTAAGGCTGAGCATCGCAGACCCAAGACCGACCGAGACCGAGAAAACCGATCGGACCGACCGAACCGAAGGAACATTGGTCTGATCTCGGTCCCAACATTTTCCTTATTTCGGTCTCGGTTTGCTCCGGTCCGGATCGGTCTTACGTAAAAACCGACCATTATGCCTTCTTGGGTCCTGGCTGACCAAAGGACTAGACCGGACTAACCCAAACCGAACCAAACACATTGTCCGATCCCCGATCTAGAGTTTTGGTCGAATTCGGTCTCGATCCGGTCTGGTTTTGATCGGTCCGGTCTGATCTGGTTTTAGATCGATGCTCACCCTTATAATGATGTAGTACCTTTTTTCTTTTTTTCTTTTTTTTTTTTAAATATATAGTGATGTAGTACTGGATAGCAATAATTATACCTGGGATCAGAAGTTTTTCAGACAACCAAATCAACCACCAAAGTATATATATATACTACGGAGTAGTATTTTTTTTAAACAAAATTACTTAAACTAAACTTAAAATTTCATCAATTAAACAACATTACATTAAAAAATTAAATACATATAAAAAACATAAAAACTAATAATCTAAATTATACTTCATTTTAATTTTTTCCTTCATCTCCAGCACTATCTCAAGTTGTTTGCCCCTCAAATGATCATGGGGTGTCGTATAGAATAGTTCATCTTTTTGACGTTGCTTATCTTGTAAGAACTCAAACTCCTTTTCTCGCAATGCAATTTCCCTTTTTTTTATCTCAATTTCCTGCTTCTTTAATTCCAAAAAGACGCCCCATTCTCCCTTCTTCCTATCCAAATCAACAATTGGTTCACCTGATGACACCGAGGGAACGAACGAGGATGCCACTTTCTTCTTGGCTTTGTCCACGCCTGCTGGTCGAGTTCCTTGCACAACATGTGCGGACTCAGATGTGTTGAACGAGGTGGACTTCAATTTTTTCCCTAAGCGACCATGCCCTCGAATTATTGGAAGTTCTACCTCTTTCCATTTTTTATGATCTTTTAGAAGACTCCACGCATGAAGAAGTGTAAAGTGCGATCCATACTCATCACGATATTCATCTATTGCTTTTTGAAGGACCACCACATTTGACGCACCCTCATTCATTCTAACCACATTATCGTAACTGGAACAAAATTGACTTACTTTACCACGCAAACTCTTCCATTTACAGTTAATCGAATCGTAAGTACGAATTCCAGATACCCCCCTTTCTTTCTCAAGGTATTGTAGTACCTCAGTCCAAAACCCTTGTGCTTTCTTCGAATTCCCTCTAGAGCTATCTTCTGATGTGTTGACCCAAGCTTTACACAATGCAATTTCTTCAGCCACGGTCCATGGAACGTTACGTTGTTCCTTATCCGAGTCGTCTTTTTTAGACCTCTTTTTTGGACGTCTTTTAGACGGCTTCTTTTTAACGAGAGGGGCCTCATCGACGGGAAAGTCATCCTCAAAGGGTACCGAACTTATTTCCATTTCAGATTCCATAACTACTTCTTGTGTTGTTGGTATCTCTCGTTCATCTGTTTCTTGTTGAACGGCGTCAGAACATACCAATTGTTCTGATTTTTCTTCATTGTTATTTCCATTTGGAGACGTAGCATCGGCATTGACATCGGTTGGTGCTCCATCAATGCCTTTAATCGTGGACCACATATCACAAAGAGCTTTAGCTATTTCCTGAACCACTACTATGAGTAACAAGACCCTGCACAGTTAGCCCAGTTCCCGAACCCAGATACCTCTGGTAGTCCACCTGCAGCTTTCGAGTGCTTGTAACAATGCATTGATTACTTCTTCTGAACCCTCATTTCCAGTATTATTTACCTAATGGTTGGTACTTCCCAGATAGAATGAAATAAGCAGCATTCAAGGATCATATGCATATCCGTCTGATGAACTCATCTACCAAACTTCCCTGCCAACATACAACAATCAGATGAATGTAAGCACTGTCTAAAAAGTTCATGCATATAACTTCCTAAATCGGCTTCTACAAAATCTTTTCGTTTTATCAGAAAATTTTAATTTTCACAAGTCGCAATCATATTTGGCTCGGTAAGATTTAAAGTCTTCCCTTATCCAACCCATCCATGTTCACAACCTATATACTTAATAGGGATAATTTCATAGTTACCCAAATATAAACCTCAAATTGCCATATTTACAGCTACATATGGAGCATAACCGCATAACATAGGTCAGTGCTAATGTTAAAGCATCAGTAGTACCCTAAAACTTAGGAAGTAATTATCTTTCTAATGGAAAAATTACAATTTTGAACTCCAAGATAGTTTTCTGTTACCGTATCCTATTTTATTATCTTTAACACAAATATCCACATTTAATACGTAAACAAAATTTATGATATGAAATAAAAGAAAGAACCATCTTAAAACTATCTTTCAGGGGTAACATCAATCCAGTTTGTATTCTATATTTTATCCATTCATCAGGCATATCTAGACACAAAGATGTAAAGTATAAACTTAATAACAGGTTGCAACTTCTAAATAACAGACAATATATGTGTTTTTCTAGGACATGCACTTCATAATAATACCTTTTTTCCTTTATAGATTAAGCAGAATATCACACATCAAGACATAGCAATGAAATATGTAATATATTGGCATATTATCTTCCTATGACGTCCCAACCGCTAAACAATTTTTTTTTTTTTTTTTTTTTGAAAGGATATCCTATAGTAGGACACTGTCTGTGGTATCTTAAGTTATTGACGTTGATAGCTTGGGTTTGTAATAAATAAACAAATACATTATTTTGTGACAAGTAAGATAATGATACTCCGATTGCGTGCATATAAGTGACACATAGTAAGATACATAAATAAATACTCATTTGATTGAAAATTTTCAACAATAAGCATATAAATAACGTATCAGTAATTGAGGTTAAATCCTGATTGTATATTTTACCTCTCAAATTTAGAATTATAGAGCTCTGAGTATCTAGGGGTTACCAATTATACTGATGTCATCTGAAACTTTTCAAATATGCATGTCCATTGCATTAAAGGAACCTCCACCTAACGTAATTTAACAAAAACAAGGGAGCCTAAGCTACAAACCAAATAGACCAAATAAAGCATTCTATTGACATGCTGTATAAACCAAATAGATAAAGTTATTCCGTATATTGCCAATCAACCTTTTGACAAATAACAAGTGACATGTAGCTCAAGTTATTTTAGTCAAATTAAGCATTCTCTCGATAAAGGACTCACGTGTATATCCATTAATGACTCTTAACAATCCAACCATACAAAATCGATAGAAATTAATTTCACCATGTTTGTTAATAAATGCTTTAAAACTGCTTAGTTAAAGTATGAGAAAGAAAAAAAAAACATATAACTCAAACTATCGGGTACAGTTTGGGGGTATAAATCCATTGGCAGTTACTAATAATGATAATCCAAAGTAATGAACATTCATGAATAAGCTAACAAAAGAAATATTCGACATTTGATATATAGTTCTTGAAGGCCTTCTCTATTTGTCCTGAATGCCTGATGAGTCATTCAGCCTTATAAACTCCAAATACATATACCAGATACGGCTCTAACCGCCTAAAGTTAAGGGATTAATTCCCAAACTCCAGTTTGACCAACGACTTCATCATAGTATTATATTATGAAGAGTTGCTAAACTATACACAAAAGGCCGGAAATTTAAGCCAACTTCAATTTTACTAGCATGATTACCATCGATACCAGCAACTAGTAGCAATATTTAACACGATTAAGTGAGCACAAACAGTTCATAAACAGAAAAAGCGTAAAAAGTTCCATCCAAACTTAATCAAGTACACATCTTTTTTTCCCCCTTCCTTTTATTGCTTTTCTGTGCGAGTATGCATTAAAAGATTACTACTTTTCATGACTTATAGTATGTTTGCTACATATCTCTTCACTTAAATTGTCTCACGTGGCATGGTACAATTTACATACATTTTTAGAAGCCCTAGGAAACCTATAAAAAAAGGGTCACAAGTTAACCAGTCAAGCATGTATAACGTCTCATAACTATAAAGACAAGACGCATTATACATATTATGAACGAATTACACGACTAAGGGGGTGTTTGTTTCAGCTCTAGCTTATGGCTTATTTGATTTTGGGCTTATGTTTCATAAGCTCACTTTTTGTGGCTTATTTTGAATCTTTTTTGGTTTATATATATTTCTTATGTTATAATAAGCTTATATAAGCCGAAAAGTTTCAAAATAAGCCACAAAAGTGAGCTTATAAAACATAAGCCAAAAACCAAATAAGCCATAAGAGCATAAGGTAAGTTAACTCACCAAGGTGAGTTATAGCTTAACGCACCAAGTTAACTTACCACCCCCCCCCCCCCCCCCCCCCCCAAAAAAAAAAAAAAAAAAAAAAGTTAAAGCTGAGTTAACGCACCAAGTTATGGCCTTAACGCAGCGTTAAGGGGGTGAGTTATGGCATATCGCTGCGTTAACTTACCGAGGGGGTGAGTTATGGGATAACTCAGGTGTTTTTTGGTGAGTTATGGCATAACTCAGGTGAGTTATCTTACCGCCCACTAAAGTTAACACACCAAGTTAACACCTTACAAGCTGACGTGGCGGTGAGTTATGGTATAACTCGGGGTTAACTTACCCAATGCTCTAAGCGGACTATATAAGCCGAAACAAACACCCCCTAAACAAAACAAAACATTGAATTGCCTAAAAAAAGAAAACCAATTGCAACTTCAGAATGAAAACAACCAGAGCCACCGCGTCACACTTCACTACCTTCCGCAATTAAATCACAACAAAAATAATAATAATAATAATAATAATAATAATAATAATAATAATAATAATAATAATAATAAATAAAATTTACACACTTTATTTAAACCCAATCCCTAAATTCAAAACAACCCAAATTTCAAAACTTAATTTCAGTATACAATTAAACTAACTAAGTTACCCACAAACTAATAACTTATTCCATTAAACAACAAAACAATGTTGTTCTCTGACTAGAAATGAAAATTTTAAGAAATAAAGTGTTTTTGTGGTACCTTTGAAGCATATGTTTGGTGGGATTAACGTTGTTTGGGAAAACTGGAGGTAGAGATCGATCGATCGAACGTTGTTGTTGTTGTTGTTGTGTTTTTGTTCAGGGGGTGTTTGTTTGTTTACTTGTGTGTTGGTATGTGGGATTTGAGTTGAACAAGTGACCTTTTGACTTGGTCTTTTTACTTGGTTTTGTTGTGTTTGTCTATTGTATATTAAACCCAACCAATATAAACTCTCAAAATTCATATTTTATTTTTGAGTAAAATACATTGTTGATCCTTGAATTTAACAAAAAACATCACGTTGGGACAAACCTGGGTTTTTACGTTACCGGGAGTCCAAACTTGATGGTTTTTGTATCAATGAGGTCCCTTGACTCGTTTTCCCTCGGTCAATGTCCTGTTATCATCTGTTGTAAAATCATGTTATTTCTGTGAAATGACTACTTTACCCCTCGTCTTCTTCCCCCTCTCTATTTTTCTTAACTATCTATACTCATATATAACGTATCTATATAGTCCACTCTCTATTTTTCTTAACTATCTATACTCATATGTAACGTATCTGTATAATCCATCGGCGATGTTAATCGATCTCCGTCTATATCACCATTGTCACACCGTCACCATCCCCGCCCCGCAGTACACCGCCACCATCATTGTCGTCGCATCTCCACCATCGATGTACTCGCACCGCCACCATCGCCGACGTCACACCGCCACCATTACCAATGCTGCTACTTATCAATAACAATGGAAGGGGCTATACTTGAAGCTGTTGATATTTTTTTTAATAGCCATTATCAATTATTTGAAGCTGTTGATATTTTTTTCAAAATGGGTATGTGTGAAATTACACATATATATGATTCTCGATAAAGGGTATTGAAAAGTTTAAAGCTTTATGTAATTTGCTGTTGTTTTGTGAAGGAAATTTGTTGCACGTGATAAGGCGAAAAGTGTACCGCTTTTGGGGGGTCATTTAAGCCCGAATTCGTAATTATTTGATCAATTATTGCCTAAATCGTTCCTTTTGTCATTTTAGGTACTTTTGAGAGGAAATTTACAAAATGAAGCATTTTGGAGCGAAAGAGTGAAGAAAATGACAAAGTCTCAAAATCCTTGTTGGAAACAGTACCTGACGGCGTCAAGGCAATGAAAGTGACGGCGTCAAGCTTGGCAAAAGAGGTGGATGTGGAAAATACACATGACGGCCCAGAACATTTTCAAAGCAATTTGGCCTGACGGCGTCACCAAGGCCGTCAGGGTCAAAACACATGTGACGGCCCAGAGTAAACTTACACATGATGGCGTCAGAAGTGGATCTAGGCAATACGAATTTTATCTTAGCGGCGAGTTGACGGCGTCACAAGCTAAAACGTGACGCCTTCAAGGTGTAAAATCTATATATAGTTTTCTAATTTTCATTCATAAAGGGTGGAAATTTTGGAGAGCTTCTTTGTAAAAACCCTAGACGAATTTTCTGTGATAATAAGGGTTTCAACCCTTGTTCCATCCATGTTCAATTGAAGATAAGTTTTCCAATAATCATACAATATGTCTATGTGTTGTGTGATTCTATCTTATGTTTTTCTTCTCTTTAACATGCTAGGCTAGGTTTTTATTGTGTTTGCTTAGATGTAATGAAACCTAGATGTAGATTATTGGTTGATGGTTTGTTTATAATTGTTGTGGATGATTGTATTCAATGTTAGGCTTAAGAAAACTGGCAGACTTCCAATTGGTAACTTGCTTGAACGTCTTAAGAAACATGATCGGAGGTGTACTACGATTTATAGTTGTATTTAATGCATGAGCGAATTCTAGTGATCCCATGTTAGGAGCTTTTAGTCGGTTCGACATAGGAGTGAAGTAGGAGCTTATAGAGTTAGGGAATTTCGTACACGGCCCTACGACTAGTATTAAGGAATATAACCCGTCATCCATGCAATTGTAACAAGCTAATCAACCGGTAAAAGATATCTAGGGAGTAATGAAATCTAAGTAAACACATTTTCTCTTATTATTGTTTACACCACAAACTAGTTTTAGTCTATTTTATTTTATTTTGATTGCATCTTTAGTTAATTGGGTTAGTTGACTAGCAACTAATTCCGCCCACTCTTTCAAAACCCGAGATTTTACTTGCTTTCAAAAAAATATAAAAATACAAAAAGAATCATCCTTCACCTTTAGACCTAGTTTAGTAGACTTTTTAATCCTAGCGAACACTATTCCTGAGTTGAACGATCAATCCCCCGGTACTTGTCACTATATTATACTACAACGAACAGGTACACTGCCTGGTGGGGATTGCAAGCTTCTCAAGATCCCTTGAGAGGTAAAACCTTTTGCGAGGGTGCAATTCCACGCATCAAGTTTTTGGCGCCGCAACCCGGGGATAGTTATTGTCTAGATTAGAATTTCTTTTTATTAGGTCTACTTGCTAGATTATTTTCTAGTAAGATTTTTATTTTATTTTTATAAGTTTCTTTAGTCTATCTTATTTCTTTGTTTTTTGTTCGTAACTTTTACCATCCGCCATCATGGAAGGTGGTAATCTCTTTGATCCCATCAAACCACCACAACAAAACCACCCACAAAACCCACCACTACCAAACCAACCTCCTAGACCCCGAACCTTAGGAGAGTACTCCCGTCCTAGCTACCAAGGCTATCGAAACACCATTGAGCTCATTCAAGGAGCCAATGTGTCACCCTTGCGATCCGACACTATCCGGTTGGTGCAAAGCGGATGTGCATTCCATGGACTTTACTCCGAAGATCCTAATCAACATCTCAAGGATTTCC
Source organism: Artemisia argyi (assembly GCA_030686995.1). NCBI lineage: Eukaryota > Viridiplantae > Streptophyta > Magnoliopsida > Asterales > Asteraceae > Artemisia > Artemisia argyi. Next base: position 121,444,133 of record CM060709.1, on the reverse strand, counting down.
TTAAAATCGTTGATTCCATAGACCTTGATGTTGTAACTCGAGAGACGACCCAATTGAGTCTCTTCCAATTCTCTCTACGTGACCAAGCTAGTCAATGGCTTGAGCGTTTACCCGCGGGATCCATCACCTCTTGGGATGATCTCACCACTCGTTTCCTTGCTCAATTTTTCCCACCAGGGAGAACTAATAAGCTTAGAAATGATATCTTGATGTTCCAACAACGTCAAGGTGAAACTCTATATGAAGCATGGACTCGTTTCAAGGACTTACTCCAAAAAGTCCTTCATCATGGCATAGATCTTTGGCTCCAAGTCCAAATTTTGTATGACCATATCAATCTCTCCACAAGGCGAACCATTGACCAATCGGCCGGTGGCAAGCTTCGTGATCTAAGTGTGAAAGAATCATGGGAACTCATAGAAGATCTTGCTCTCTATGACAACGAAAGTTGGAATGATCCCCGTGATTTGAACAAAATGGTCAAGGCAATATCTTTGCCTTCGAACAATTCAAGCACTCCCGACCGTAGGATCATGGAACTTGAAGACCAAGTCAAGTTTCTCATGAAATCCTACGAAGCTCCTAAACCTTCAAGCCAAGTGAACAAAATCACTTCTTCATGCGAATTATGTAGTGGTCCCCATGACACTCGTGATTGCATGGAACTCCCCGAACAAGCTTTTTCGGATTACGCATCCTTGCGTACCGACGGAGCGGGAGACAAGTGGTACACTTTAAAACCCGAGCAAAACCCTTACGGTGATTCATACAATCCCTCTTGGAAAAATCACCCGAACCTTAGGTGGAAGCAAAACCAAAACATGCCCCTAAACAATTCTTCCAATCCACCTAATCGCTACCAATCAAATGGTCCAACCTCTAACCGTACTTTCAACAATAATCCTTCCAACAACTATGGTAGTACCAATAATCTTGAAGGATTGATGTGCAAATTTATGGCATCTCAAGAGGCCCGCATAGCTATGTTTGAATCCGAATTCAATCAACAACAAGCGGAGATGACCAATAAAATTGACAACTTGTTGAAAGCTCTCAACAAACAAGTGCTAACTACACCAAAGAAGGACACTAGGGACACTAGTAGCGGAACCCAAATTAAGGATCCCTCATCATCTAAACACGTCCACTTTATCAATGTAGTTACTATTAAGCCGGTTGATAATAATAAGGAAAAAAGTGACACGAATGAGACTAAGAAAGTTGTAGAGAAAAAGGAAGAGAAAGTTGAGGAAGTAGAAAATGTAGAAGGATACTTCGATAGGTTACCCACCAAGGAAGAACGAGAATACCATAAGGATCTATTCGATGACCCCAAGACACCATACGTCCTTGGTTCACCACTCATCAAAGCAGGTGATCCCTCCAACATCAACATACCATGCAACATTGGGCATATGTATATGTGGGAAGCTTACATCGATCTTAGGTCTCCCATAAACATTATGACTAGGACCTATTATAATTGGGTAATGAAGAAGCAACTTGGATATAGGATGATACCCAACACGAGTTGGATGAGTAACTTTATGGGAAGAGTGAAAGGATTACATGTCTTTATAGGAAACTTCACTTATGTTACCGATTTTGTGATTGTAGAGGATATTCGTCCGGTAATAGATGGTTGCTTAAGTCAAGTAGTGTTCGTAAAGCCATTTGTTGAGGCCTCTAAGATGAATTATGACCCGTCCCTAGGGATAGTTAGGTTCAAAGATGAGAGCGATGAGATAGCTTACCAAATGCCATATAAGATTGAACAATTCCGGCTCTTGTCAGACATTGAAAAGGAACATAAGCAAGCAGTCTACTATAGGAATGACGAGGATAGACGTAGAGGAGTAGACTATGTTATGAATAAGATGTTTGGTTTCTACAAGGAATGCTTGCAACTAGGTCCGGAATACAAAACTAAGATTGAGGATGACCTAGGAACAGGAAACGATGACGAGGTCACGTAATAGCCCATGACCTTGAGTCTAGCTACAAGACTCATAAATAAAGAAAAGCGCTTCTTGGGAGGCAACCCATGTTTTATTTGTTTTATTTGTTTGATTTTATTTGTTTCCGTATGCATGTTTTATTTTTATTGTTTGTGGATCATGCTTCAAAGTAAATTGTGAAAATGCTTTATTTCGTTTTTAACTTCGTCTTAATTACATATAAAGGTATTTTGCAAAAGCTAAGTGTAAGGGAAACTCAAATTTATTTATAAGAACGAAATTGGACATGAACCACAACAATATTAAATAAACATGTATATTAGTAATTGTTTGAGTCAAATGCTTGTATCGAGTCATAATGATGTTTTGCAGGATTTTCCAGGAAGTAAGGCATAAGTTTTTCCAGAAATTTTTCGGAAACTTAACATGAGATTTTTGCAGGAACATTCTGACGGCGTCAGGAGTAAAAACCTAACGGCGTCAGGTACTATAATTCTGAAGAAAAAAAATTTGCGAGTTTTGTTTATACCAGAGTCTTAAAGTTTTTGTTGATTCTTTAATTTTATAAACTCCAGGAAATCTGCAAACATTCATTCCACAAGCATTATATCTTAATTTGTTTTCTAGGATTTTTAGTATATATAGATTGCCGCCGATTTTAAGCGAGGTTTGCCTTGATTGTTTTCTTAGGTTTAACAGGTTACATTGGACAAGAGGATGATTTATATTTCTAGAGGGAAGCTTTCAAAGTTCATTTTCTTGGAAGAAGATCTAACCTTGTTGACACACTATCCACATCGAACGAATCAGGGGAGTATTTGTTTTCATTCTTTTACCTTATTTTCTTTTACATCTTTTCATTGAACATTGGGGACAATGTTCAGCTTTAGTGTAAGGGGAGGGTAAATGATGATACTTTAGAGAATAATTATGCTTGAGTTTGTTTGTTCAATAGTAGGTGTGTAATAAAACTAAGAGAAATACTTGTTAAGGCAATTTTAGCGCCAAATTTAAATTTTTTTACAACATTTAGAAGTGAAGCTTTAGCCTTAATGAGCGTCTCATGGATAGGAGTTGTATGACTAGCACAAAAACCGTACCACTCAGAAAAATTTTCCACCCAAATATGTGAGGTTCGCCTTTAGATTTGTTAGGAAAAGCATTCATTATTAGTGCTTATGAGTGTACCGGTAGTACTTAGATTCTAGAACTTGCGTTAGTGATGCATCCCAAGATCGCTAGTGAGACTACATTCGTGTAGTAGGATTTACTACATGATAAGAGGCATTAGGATCACCCTTGTGTTAAACCCGTATCATAATTACTTGACCATTTAAGTCAATAACCTTGACTAGTAAAGTCAATTAATTTTTCCCACACCTTTGCGTTGTACTCATTTTTAGTACACGATACCCCTAGTACGCCCCTCCGAGCCTATCTTTTCGTTTCTAACTTTAAGCATTTTACTTAAAGGAAGAATTTGTTAACAATCCACCCCAAATGTGCAACCAAATCGCCTTAGCCTTCCGTGTATGCACTCATCTTTAGTGCATTATTGTTATTTGTTTGAGCCCTTAGTTAATTGTCTAATTGGTTACATGGTTGCTAAGTCGAGTCATATCTTGTACATATTGTTTTGGCACGATTGGGACTCATGGGTAAAGTACTTGTGTTATGGAGTAATGGGGAAGAACATTATATATTACCCCCATATATGCATTAATCTTAAAAAGTACTCCAAGTGTTTTGATTATCTTAATTCGAGTCATTAGAATAGTTGATTGTAAAGTATGTAAAAGTTCAAGTGTAAGGGGAATGCAAATTCCCTATGATGTATTATTTTAGATGGTAAGGTAAAAGTGTATGCAAAAAAAAAAAAAAAAAAAAAAAAAAAAAAAAAAAAAAAGTTTGAAAAATTAAGAAAAAAAATAGAAAAAGAAAAAGAGAAAAAACATACGGACTACCATCCCGTTTCATTCTATGTTTGTTTTATGTTTTTGTTATTTTTGATTTATTAGCTTAAGTCGAGTCGAGTCTTGGCTAAGCAACGCCACATTGTACATGTAATTAACCAAGATGATTAACTCGCCACCAATAAATATTGCCTTTATCCAACAAAACCGTGTTTACCATATCCCTACACCTCATGTTATAACCCTTTAAAAGACCTCTTTGATCGTTTATCATAGGTGCTTACGCCATGTGGTGGAGGTTTGATCCTTTCCCAAGCCTATGGTAATCTATTTGCTATGACAAGTAGTGAGAGATGTTTTCCATTTCCTTATTGTGATATATACTTTATTACACCCGAGAGATGTGAGTATCTAAACACTATTTGTGAGGTGCTAGTGTATAACCTCTGTGCTTGTTTTTGGTTTTAAATGGAATGATTATTTGTTGTAATTACTTTTATCTTAGTGTTAAATGACCCCTAACTTGTATTTTGATTAGAATAAAAGAGCATTTGCTTGAGGACAAGCAAATCTCAAGGGTAAGGGTATTTGATAAGGCGAAAAGTGTACCACTTTTGGGGGGTCATTTAAGCCCGAATTCATAATTATTTGATCAATTATTGCCCTAAATCGTTCCTTTTGTCATTTTAAGTACTTTTGAGAGGAAATTGAAGATAAGTTTTCCAATAATCATACAATATGTCTATGTGTTGTGTGATTCTATCTTATGTTTTTCTTCTCTTTAACATGCTAGGCTAGGTTTTTATTGTGTTTGCTTAGATGTAATGAAACCTAGATGTTGATTATTGGTTGATGGTTTGTTTATAATTGTTGTAGATGATTGTATTCGATGTTAGGCTTAAGAAAACTGGCAGACTTTCAATTGGTAACTTGCTTGAACGTCTTAAGAAACATGATCGGAGGTGTACTACGATTTATGGTTGTATTTAATGCATGAGCGAATTCTAGTGATCCCATGTTAGGAGCTTTTAGTTGGCTCGATATAGGAGTGAAGTAGGAGCTTATAGAGTTAGGGAATTTCGTACACGGCCCTACGACTAGTATTAAGGAATATAACCCGTCATCCATGCAATTGTAACAAGCTAATCAACCGGTAAAAGATATCTAGGGAGTAATGAAATCTAAGTAAACACATTTTCTCTTATTATTGTTTACACCACAAATTAGTTTTAGTCTATTTTATTTTATTTTGATTGCATCTTTAGTTAATTGGGTTAGTTGACTAGCAACTAATTCCGCCCACTCCTTCAAAACCCGAGATTTTACTTGCTTTCAAAAAATATATAAAAATACAAAAAGAATCATCCTTCACCTTTAGACCTAGTTTAGTAGACTTTTTAATCCTAGCGAACACTATTCCTGAGTTGAACGATCAATCCCCCGGTACTTGTCATTATACTATACTACAACGAACAGGTACACTGCCTGGTGGGGATTGCAAGCTTCTCAAGATCCCTTGAGAGGTAAAACCTTTTGCGAGGGTGCAATTCCACGCATCAGCACGCCAAATGTTTGATGAATTGTCAAAGTGAGTATAGATAGTTAGGTAACTTGTGAGAGAACTTGAATAAAGTTCAAGGGTTGTACCCATGGGAATAATGTTTGTGGTATTATGCGGGTTTATGGAAATTCATCGTCTTAAGCTATTTCCCAGTTGCTCTTATTGGATATTGGGTGTATGAAAATTCTATCTCGGACAATATTCTAGTCAGTTTAAATAAGCCCTCATTGCTAATTGCCATGGAAAATTTGTTTGTTGTCGTTCACGTTATTGGTAGCTACCAGGTTCGATACATTAACTCCACTAGCGAAGATTATTTTCTCATAAACAATATCATCTAATTGTATCTTAAATTACTATGTAGATCTATGCAATGGCCGTCTTTGATATGATTGAAACTGTGTTGTTAAAGAAGTTGAACTTCACCCATAGTTTTATGTTACGGTTTATCACAAGGAATATAAAGAATGAAGATTATGAAGATGAGTGATCAATGAGGTTTTGGTAAGCATGTTTCCACCACCGTCATGACAACCACTAAGGCCCATAAAAGGGAAATGAAATCATACAATCGCCATTCTTATAACAAAACGCATGCAACGCTGAAACTAAACCCTAAACACTGATGAGTCGACGTTAACACTTGAGACCAAACCTAAAACACATGAATCCAAAATGCAAGATAAATTGGCGTTAACTCTTGTAACCGAACCCTAAACGCCTATAAACTAGTGCTAACGCTTGAAACCAAACCCTAAACACCCGCCAAACCTGTATAAACGCTATAAACCAAACCTTGATGGCTTGCCAAACACACATGCTTGAACGTTTGAAACTGGCGTTAATGCTTGAAACCAAACCCATCATTAAAGACGAACCCACCAGAGCCGAGGAGAGTAAACCTCCCAAACTAGTTTCACATTATAGTTAAAATAAGACGATGAAATGAAAACCCAAGATCGTGAATCACACCACGTTACCAGGAACGAAACCTTGAAGCAGTTTGGAGAAATAAAGAAAAGCCAACACCAATATTGAAGAAACAAAACATCCACAATGAATACCTAACCAACTAGGGTTTTGAAATCGAATTAAAAAAAAAAAAAAAAAAAAAAAAAAAAAAAAAAAAAAAAAAAAAAAAAGCTAGAACTTGAATGATGTTGGTCCCTTTTACTTGGTTATCAGTAACTAAGAAGCTAAGGTAACCAAGTTGTATGACTTTAAACAAAGATGTATAAAATGATTAACAATAAAGTAACGTAAAGATAAGAGACAATATTTTCCAACGTTTAATTCTTTATTAGAAGTTAATCAAAAGAATCGTACCCAAGTGTTTGCGGAATAACACTTGGGGTTGAAACGACAAGTATTGTATGGACTCCTCACTAAACTCAAACTATGTTGAGCGACAACTTAAATTACCCACTGAGCTATCTCAGGGGCTTGCGTTGTTCTTTGGAGGAGTAAAGTGGTTTGTGAATGCTTTGCATTAATTGCACAAACTTGTCAACTTTTACTCCTCACATTTGCTTCCTATTTATACACAAGTATAGAACAACTAAATATACATTGGACCTAAAGCTTCCTTAACAATATCTTGAAAGATATTATTCTTCTGGCAAGGAACCTTCATTGAGTTAAGTCCAAAAGGCACTTTCTGATGACAGTCTGGTTTTAGCCATTTGAGGAAAGTTTGACATTAAAGTAATAAATCACTTTAATAAAGCAGCTCAGACTTTCCCGCCCAGTCCCGCCAAAACTTCAGTCTTCTTGTCATCAGTCTTCAGTGCAATTAAGTTGTTGAGGAGTCATGGGGTTCAGTGAGTTATTGTCATCCTCACTGAACCCATCACCTTCTTCTTGGCTTAGATCACACTTCACTGAGTTCCGCCTCACTGAATGGAGAACCTTTCTTCTTAGGCTCGGTCTTAGCTCCCTGAAGGTGACTCACTGAGTTACTGTTCACTCAGTGACTTATTTACACTTAGGGGATTTTACGTTCAAATCCTTGTTAGAAGATTTGGGGAATTCAGTGACCCAACAATCTCCCCCTATTTGAACATACAAATAGCCTAAGTGATACTTGATTCAGCATGAGTTGTCAGGGTACTTCTTCTCTTGCTGAATGTTTGTTGTAATTGTAAGTAGGACATAACTATTTAAACAAAAATATCATTTTATTTATAGCTATTACATTTTTCTACAAATTACAAACAAAATAAAGATAGTTGTTGCAGATCAGATGTTCAGATGATAGCCAAGACCCTCAATCTTAGCTTTCTTTGATCTCAGCAGGTGTTTCTCAGGATGCTTCTCAATCTTTGCCCGAAGGTCCTTACAGAACCTTTGGTTTGCATCACTTTGTATAGGAGAGGCTAACATCAGGTACGTTACCATTGCCGTGACCCCTGCCTTGTCTATATCAGATCATCTTTGGAAAGCAAGGTCTCCATATTCATCCGTAAAGCATAGACCTCTTTCAGGGTGTTCAAGCACGGTGTTGTTCACGAAGGTGATTCCTTCAGGAACGGACCTATCACAATCCAATCCTGGGACCTTGATCTCAGGCTCGGATTCAATGTGCTTCCTTTTTCTCCTGGTGGTGGTTGATGAAGCAGTTCCTGTTGTTGGAGCAGGAAGAAGGGAGGGAATGTTGAGGGCTTCAGGCATTGCTCTCAGTCTTTCATACCTTTCATTCAGTGACTTGAGAAGGTGATGAACAACGACATTGTTTTTCTTGGCAATGATGGGACGGAGTTCATCAAGTTCAGTAATCCCAAAGTCAGCGAATCTGAATGGGTTATGGGTGTCCATGATTCTTTTATCAGCCCCCTGAAGACAGTGACCATTGCGGGTTTGGTGTTCCTGTGGATTTTAATGTCAGTGATGGTTTCAGGCTTCAACCTTTCCTTCATCACCCAATGATATCTTTCAACCCTGGTCTTTCTGATTTGAGCTTGCCTTTTCAGCTTTTCTTCCCTTTCCCTTTTCAGAGCAATCATTTGTTCTTCCTGAGCCTTTTTAAAGGCTGCACCAGCTTGCTCAGTAGCTAGTGCCTCAGTATCCAGACCAATCTTTTCAGCCTCCTCATGAACAACCTGTATCAGTTCAGGCTTGCTCAATTTCTCTTCTTCAGCTGCCTTTGCCGCTTTCTTAACTCTTTCCATGTAGTCTTGTATTTGGTCATGGGTGAGTTGATAGATTTTTCCATTAATTTCATATGGGACCCTGATAGGTTCATCAGGGTCAACTCTGACAATTTTGGAGGCAGGCTGGAGTCTTACTTCAGGTTCTGAGGTGGTGGCAATACTTTTTCCTCTGTCCTGAAAGAGAGTGGAGGAGACTGGTTCCTCTTGTGGTGGAACTTCTGTGATCGGTGTGGCTTCAGTGACATACTAACCCTCAGTGTGAGAGGGCTGTCCAGCTTCTTGTTCATCAGTAATAGGGGTTTCAGGAACATTCTCCCCCTCAACAATTGCCGGAGCTGCAGTGATGGCAAGTGTTGGAGTTACTGAAGATGAAGTAGAGGTGCCCTTGAAAACTTGAAACATTTCCGTCATCATTGATTTGATCTCCGCAGTATCCTGATGAATGAGAGATACCTTGGAGTCAAGAGTAGCCTGAGAATTTTCAAGCGCAGTCATTCTGGATCCCATTGTCCATGCCAGAGATGTGGACTTCAGGGATTGAGCTGTCACTGATGCTTCCAACTGAGTGAAGGAAGACTTGAGGGACTCCACCGTGGAGCTGAGATTTTGAACATTGGAATCCTTTATCAGACCAAGCAATTCAGTAAGAGCCACCGCGTTTACTTGGTATGTCTCAAATGCCTGAAGAAGTTTCTTGTTGAGCTCAGGATCATCTTTGACTGATTCTTGAACTGACTTAACCCCTGTAGCCAGCTCTTTTAGGGATTCCAAAAATTGATTGATGTGTGAAGCCATTTGTGTCAGGGAGTGAGAGACAGTGGAATTTTGCTCCCTGACATCATCATTGTATTCTTCAACAGTATCTTTGAGGAGGTGATAGTGGACTGCTTGCTCAGTATGCAGATCAAACACCTCTTCAGTGACCCCCCTGTACAAAACATTGGTCATTTTCTTGATGAACTTTATGAAGGCTCTTTCAGTGAGAGGAGTAGGAGCGTCTTCTGAGGTTTTCGGCTCGGAATGTTGTTCATCTTCATCATGGTTAGAGGCTTGAGGAGACTGAGTAACAGGTTCAGAGACTGTCTCCTCAACCTCCATTTCATCTCCGGCCGTGAAGACTTCCTCGTCACTGTTAAATTCATCATCAGAGAATAAGAACGCCTGAGCGTCTGCTAGGGAGGTAATCTGCAACAAATGGAGGTTATCCGGCTCCTCTTCATAAGAAGATTTTCCTTCGTTTTGGCCAGGTCCTGACCCCTCAAATCCGGTAGGTTGGGTTTTACCTACCTGGTCTTTAAGCCAGTTCCCAAGTAATGCGCACCTCCGGGAGTGGTTTTGGGTTCCATATCAGCGGGTGGTTTATATCCCTCTGAATCTTTGTCCCCCGTGACCCCTTCAGACACTGATGGGTTTTTCTCAATGTCATCCTGAGGAGTCGTGAATGTTGTGTCCCTATCAGCGGGTTGTATGTTTCCCTCTGAGTCTTGGGGATGAGTTTTTGTGCCCTCAGACAAAAGCGTTGTTCTGCGAATGTCCTCATCAGGCACCTGAATGGTTATGTCCCCCTTTCCAACAGGCTTGTTCTGGCATGTCGAAGGTTTAGGAACGTTAACTCCCTGATGCTTGGGTTGTGATTTACCCGAGCCTTTAGCAGGATGTGATTGTTTGTGGACCCCCTTCTCAGTGGAGTAGTGCTACCCCACCGAGGATTTAGGATCCCTTACTCCCTGAGACTCTGGTTGTGATTTGCCAGAGCCTTTAGCAGGATGTGAAGGTTTGGTTTGTTTCGGCTCAACTGTCTTGTTTATGACAGTAGACTCTTTGGAAACGGGTATGCCCGAGGACACTGAGTGGGATGTCTCAGTGCCCTCTGTTGGCTTTTGTTGCAGGCCTAGTGACTGGGTAATTATTCTCAGGGTGTCCGCAGTCAAGGGCGGTAATTCATGCCCCTTTTTGGCAGCATTAAGGTCAAAGGTCTCAGTGACGAGTGACTTGGGTTGAGCCACCTTCCTGGACCCCTGTCCCTTCTTCCTCTTCACCTTTTTGGTGGGAGAGGGAACTGGTGATACAATATTGTCACCCTGGATAGCAGTTTGCATATATTGGGTCAGGGTGACGGGTGTAACCTCTAGAGGGTCACGAGAGTACTTAGCCTTGTGTAACACTTCAGGCTCAAAACCTATTGCATCAGGCTTTACATACTCAGACCCAAGCAAATTTTGTAGGGCACAGGAAATGAATCTAGGGTATGACATTAGTTTTTGCCTAGACTTCCCCCCTAATTTTGCTATGAGGTCCTTGAAGATTATTTCTCCAAGGTCAATAAATCTACCCTCAATGAGACTGAACAATATCATTGCTTGAGTATTGTTTAATTGCTCAGTAGAGGATTTATTTCCCTAGAGGACCTGAATGACAAAGGTCATTATTATCCTCCAGGGAGCTGGGAACCAGGTCTTGATGATTGGGGCTTTGGATAGTAGGGCCCAGGTGACACTTCAGGGTGAAGTTTGTCATAAGGCCCTAGCGTCAGTAAGACCTCCTTCACATCTTTATCAGATGGTGGGGCAATGAAGGTCTGTGTGTAATCAAGCCCAGTGGCTTTGACAAAAGTTTTATAGTCAAGAATTAGGGACTTAGTTCCATTCTTGACTGTAAACTTTATTTTGGCCTCTTTGGGCACATCAGGGTGTTCAACCACTGCTGTGCACCAAAATTCCCTCAAATATTCAGGGTAGATGACTGAGGGGGGTTTTGTGAATGCGGTGGTCAGAAAGCAGTTCTGAAGGAACTTCACCACATCCCTGTATTCAGGGAACCCAGCAGGGTAGGCAAAGTTCCCCACCACATTATTTTTGGTAAGGTCTACGCTTTCCATTTGGAAATCTACATTGGGTGCGTATTTTACGACCTTTGAAGAAGCCATTTGGTTTAGATTAAAAGGCCTGGTTTTGAAAAAATGGTATTGGTGATGGAAACACACGCAGTTTTGAAAACAATTTACAAGAGTTTAGTTATGATTTTTTAAAAGCGTGTGTGTTTTTCCCTTTTGTGGGGGTATTTATAGTGGGAATTAGGGTAGTGATGTTGCGGATATCAAAAACTTATAATATTCAACCGAAATGGCATAATAATATAGGTTTGAGATCCGCATTAAATATCACGATTCCCACTACCCCTTTTTTTCTCACCCTTTGGGGTGCCTCTGCAAATAATGCACTTTTGCAGAGAAAAAATCATCACACTTTTTGTGTGTGAGAGAGTATTTAATGCTCAGTGGTGTTTGGTGAGAGAGATGTGGGGGCCCAAGATGTGGATGCCAGTTGTGTAAGTGACATATATTCCTATATTTAATAGGAATCAGTTACCTACCTGGGACATTTACTAACTAAGTATTCGGATCATTTAGTTAGGGTATTTAATGCCATTTTTCATCCACAGCCCCCTGAATGAATTATCATTCAACAAAAATGGGTTTTCAGGAAGGTTGTGATCAGGGACTTAGAGAATTTACATCATGTTGGAACAATTTTTTATCAGTTCCCTGATTCTATGTCCAACATGCCCAGTTCAGCTTTCAATCTTGTGAAAGTGGGTTCATCCAAGGGTTTAGTGAAGATATCAGCTAGCTGATACTCAGTGGGGATGAAATGTAGTTCAATTTCTCCATTTGTGATGTGGTCCCTGATGAAGTGGTATCTGATGTCAATGTGTTTGGTTCTTTGATGAAGTACATGATTGTTTGAGATGGCTATGGCACTTGTATTATCACAAAAGATACATACCATCTTATACTGAAGGCCATAGTCACTCAGTTGGCTCTTCATCCATAGTACATTTGCACAACATCCTGCAGCAGCCATATATTCAGCTTCAGCTGAGGACATGGCCACTGATTGTTGTTTCTTTGTACTCCAACACACAAGTTTACCACCAAGAAATTGGCAGGATCCTGAAGTACTTTTCCTATCCATGTTACATCCTGCATAGTCAGAGTCAGTGTCCCCTTTGAGGTCAAATCCTGAACATTTTGGGTAATACAAACCAAGGTTTGGAGTACCCTTCAGGTACCTGATGATTCTCTTGACAGCAGTGAGATGTGATTCTTTAAGGTCAGCCTGGTATCTGGCACACAGGCAGACTGAGAATTGGATACCAGGCCTTGAGGCAAGTAAGTACATCAGGGAGCCAATCATTCCTCTGTATTGGGTTTGATTCACTGATTTTCCAGTGAGATCTGGGCCAAGGTTGTTTAGAGGAGCCATAAGGGTTTTCACTGAAGAGCAGTCAGTGAGCTCATACTTCTTCAGTAGGTTCCTGAGGTATTTTTCTTGGCAAATGGATATTCCTTTATCAGTTTGTTTGATTTGGAGTCCAAGAAAGTATGTGAGTTCACCCATCATGCTCATTTCAAACTTTGTGGTCATCAGTTTCTCAAACTGTTTGCAAAGTTTGTAACTTGTTGAGCCAAAGATGATGTCATCAACATATACTTGGACAAGAATGACATCATCCTTTGTTCTGTAGATGAACAGAGTGTTGTCAATTCTTCCTCTGACAAACTTGTTTTGGATCAGGAAGGCTGAAAGAGTTTCATACCATGCCCTGGGTGCTTGTTTCAGTCCATAAAGGGCTTTGTTAAGCTTGTAGACATGGTTGGGGTATTCACTACTTTCGAAACCAGGAGGCTGTTGCACATAAACATCTTCTTTGATGTTACCATTCAGGAATGCACTTTTAACATCCATTTGGTAAACTTTAAAGTTCATGTAAGTTGCATAGGCAAGGAAGATCCTGATGGCTTCCATTCTTGCAACAGGTGCAAAGGTTTCCTCATAGTCTATTCCTTCCTGTTGATTATATCCTTTGGCAACCAGTCTTGCTTTGTTTTTTATGACTGTGCCATTTTCATCGGTCTTGTTCTTAAAGACCCATTTCATACCAATGATTAAAACACCCTGGGGGCATTCAACAAGGGTCATGACATCATTTCTGTCAAATTGTTCCAATTCATCTCTCATGGCCTGAACCCAACTTTCATAAGTCAGGGCTTCTTTGACATTTTTAGGCTCAATTTCTGAGAGATAGTCAGCATAAAGACATATATTGGCAGTGGCAGCCTTGCTTCTTGTGAGCATGCCTTCAGTGGGTTCACCAATGATGTTCACAAGCTCAATGATTTTGGATCTAGTCCAGCTATCCTGGGGTTTGGGATAGGAATTTGAGCTTGTAGGAGCCTGATTAGGTTCAGACTCAGGAACATGAGGTAACTCATCAATATGTGCTTCAGTGACTATAGTAGGAACAATTTGTTCTGAGGATTCCTGAACAATTTGTTCAGTGGTGTCAGTCTCATTTGAGACAGGCTGAGTTTCTATGAACTCACTGATAGGTGGTTCGGGTAGGTTGTGAGGGATGATGTAATAGGAGACATCAGCATCAGCTTGGTATTGGGTTGAGGGATTGTTCTCAGGATGATACTCATCAGGAGGATATCTTGATGAGTCATCAATACCAATTTCTTCAACTGAGGAATTTGAGAACCTGATGGATTCAGTGCTCTCATCAACAGTAATGTGATAAGTTTTCTCAGTCTGTTGTCTCCTTGTGTTGAACACCCTGAAGGCTTTAGAAACCAGGGAATATCCCAGGAAGTATCCATCATCAGCTTTGGCATCAAATTTACCTAAGTGATCCTTGTGATTATGTATAAACACAGGACACCCAAATACATGAAAATAGCTGATGTCAGGAATCCTTCCTTTGAATATCTCATAAGGTGTCTTATTATGCCTTTTCACAATGATTGACCTGTTTTGAGTGTAGCAGGCTGTTTTAACTGCCTCAGTCCAAAAATGTTTTGAGAGGACTGAGCCATTCAGCATTGTTCTTGCTGCCTCAATGAGTGTTCTATTTCTCCTTTCAGCTACTCCATTTTGTTCAGGAGTATAGGGAGAAGTGAAATTTTGAGAAATTCCTTTCTCATCACAAAAACACTCAAGGTCTTGGTTTTTGAATTCAGTGCCATTGTCAGTCCTGATCTGTTTAACTTTGACATCATTTTGATTTTCAATGTTCCTGACAAATGACATGATTGTTTCAGCTGCCTAACTCTTTTTGGTCAGAAAGTAAACCCAAGTATATCTTGAGTATTCATCCACTATGACCAGAGTATACTTCTCATGGCGAATGGACATTGGACTGACAGATCCAAAAAGGTCCATATGAAGAAGATGTAGGCAGCTTTTGATGGAAAAGGTTTGTTTGGTTTTGAATGATGCCCTGTGGTGTTTTCCTTTTTCACAAGCAGAACAGGGCTTGTCTTTGGTATACACCAGGGATGGAAGGCCCAGAACTTTGTTCTGTTTGGCCAGGTTGCTGATGCTCTTGAAATTTAGATGAGAGAGTCTCCTATGCCATAGCCAGTTGATTGTCTCACTTGTCTTTGAGAATAGGCAAGTCCCATTTTGAGTCAGGGATGACATGTCAAGGACATATACATCATCCCTCCTGGGGGCAATCACACAACTTCCTTATTGGCATTAAAGATGGTCCCTCTCTTGTCATCAAACTGAACTATGTATTTGGCATCACATAGTTGGGAAACACTTATCAGGTTGTACTTGAGACCATTAACATAAACTATTCTTGTAAAAACTATACCATTGCAGTTTACTGAACCATAACCTTCAGTGGGAGCTGATGAGTTATCACCAAATACTACTTTGGGTCCTGGTTCTTCCACATATTTGTGCAGAAAACTTTTCACACCAGTCATACTTCTGGAGCATCCACTATCTAGATGCCAGGTAGGATCCTTGATGTGTTTCTGCACAAACAGTAAACTGGGTTAGTTTTGCTTGTTGACCCACCTTCTAGTGGGCTTAGTCCTCAGGGACTTTTTGAACTCAGTTAATGAATCATGGTCTGAAGTTGTGTGACCTGAGCTACCACATGTTTTACATTTTGTGGAGTTTGATGCCTCAGGTGACTGAGAAGTGTTGGTTTGGTTTTTCCTTCTTGACTGAATCACTTTGTCATGTCCCCTGGTTTCGTGGGAGGGATCTCCACAGATGTCACAGCATACTTTCATCATACAATCATCAGGAAGATGATCGTTGAAACCACAGTGAGGACATGGTGAGAAAGGCTTAGCCTTCAGTCTTTGTTTGGAAGGTGTGGCATACTGATAGCCTTGGGTTTTGTATAGACCCCTTGCTTTTAAAGAAGCAGTGTGGGGGATGTGATCACAAGTTCTGTGGTCCTCTTGTTTGCATATCATAAAAAACAGGACTCTGTAGCATTTATCAGTGCTGTGATTTGGATAATTGCACAGTTCACATCTCCCTGAGGGTCTGGGTGTGGTTTTTGGTTTGGAAGAACCTGAGGATACTGAGGGCTTTGTAAGTTTTGAGTCAGAGTTATTCTCAGTAGACTCAATTTTCTCACTCAGCATCCTGACAAGTTCAGCAAGCTGGTCAACCTTTGAATCAGTGCTTTCAGGCTTCACTTCAGTAGTTACTGAAGGTTTTTGGTGTTCAGTGGGTGCAGGAGTAGGTCTTTTCAGTATAGTCCTTCCTAACCCTGATTTCTCTTTAAGAGAATGTGGTTGAAAGACTAATGGTGCAAGGTCAGAATTGGGTTCTGCTCCCTGAAGTTGTTTCAGTGGAGGGAGTGGTGAATCAGACTTAGACTCGGTGATGGACTCAGTAGGACTAAGTTCATCAGTGACTCCTAGCAGCTCCTTTATAGCCTGACTTTCAGGCTCCAGGATTCTTCCAGTGTTAAAATTTGGCAATTTACTATCAGGATTGTTTCTTTCAATCCAATCACTGGGTTTGGGAGCTAGTTCTTTGCTAGAGAGTATGTTGGTTAATAGAAAAGTTGTAGAATGGCTACTCTCCCCAGAAACTTCAGTGAGTTGATCATCATCCAGACCAGCCTTATTGGGGCTGGGTGAGAGACTCAGTGTTTCATAAAGTTTGGGGTTTTTCTGAGTCCATTTCCAAATAATTTCCTTTTCTTTCTTAAGTTCTTCCTGAAGAGCTTGATTTTGTTTTACAAGTTCAGAGTTTTGAATTTGAAGTGTAACACTTTCAGGCTTGGCTTGTTTTAAGGCAAGTAATTCATCTCTACAATGATTTAATTCAAAACTCAGTTTGTTAAATTTTGAAAACAAATTAAGTCTTTGCTCTTCAACATACTTAAGATCAACATTAATATAGTCTAAGTAAGATTTCCAATCATCATTATCATCCATAGAAAGTAAAAGATTTACCTTCCTCATTGTGATGTTGACCCATTCACCATTTCTTGCATGACTCTTCCCCACAGCAAGTTTGTTGTCTTCTGACAGAGCCATCAGGGCACTGATGTGAACTTCATCATCATCAGAGGACACTTCAACCTCATCCCAGTCATATGTTTCAGCAACAAGCCCTTTGTTCTTGGCTTGAGTAGGCTTTGGAGCCTGAGGAGGCTGAGAGACTGTTGAGGATGATTCAAGAAGGGCAAGTTTAGCTTTTGCCTTTCTGTACTTTGCTTCAAAGTCAATTTGAGGGACTTTTTCAAATCTTTGACTAGACTGAAGCATTTTTGGTTGAAATTTGCTGGGGCCTGAAAAAGAGTTATTTCCTGAAAATTTGAAAGATGGTTCTGAGGTTGTTTTTGAAAAACAATCTTTAGCAAAATGCCCCATTTTGCCACATTTAAAGCATTCAGTGTTGTCATTTGCTTTAGAAGGAAATTTGTTTTTCTTAAAAAACCTTTTTGAATTAGCAAGGAGTGCTCTTTCATGAAATTCAATTTGAAGATCATTAAGATACTCCTCACTGGTTCTTTGGTCAACCTCATCATCAGATCCATCCTGAAAATCCTGCACAACACCTTTTGAATAGAAAGCAGTTGATATGGGTGTAATTGTCAAGGCCTTTTTGGTCTCCTGAGCTTTACCAGGGTATCTCCTGGTGATAAGATTGTCTTCATAGACAAACTTCCCATAGATGGCAGGGAGCTCAAGGTTCTGAATGTGGTTTGCATTTCTCAATCCCTGAGAGAAGTTTAACCATTTCTCAGGGAGACTGTTGACAAAACCAACATTGATCAGAGAGACTTTCAGAATCCTTGGCCCTGAAGGTATTGAATTCAAGCTTCAGGTCCATGATTCTATTCTCTTTGGTATCAGAAGGCCCTTCATAGCTATGAACCAGGCCAGTCCATGTCTGCTGGGCAGTGGGACAGTTGATCACTGATTCCATTATATCATCAGGAAGGCATGATATAATGATGCTTTTCAGGCGCTGGTCTTGATTGACCACCCTCCTTTCATCTGGGGTCCACTGAGCTTCAGGTTTAATTAAACCTTGGGCAGTTGTTGGGACATATGGACCATCATTAATCAACTTAATGTAATATGGTTCCATCCCAGTTAAGTAGCAAAGCATTCGCTTTTTCCACTTATTAAATTTGCCAGCTTCAAGTCGAGGGGCAGTTGCTGAATAACTTCCACCCTTTTTGTCGACAAGCTGGGGAACATCTATGTCAGTCATAGTGGGATCTTGATTTTAAAAACTTGAGCACTCTTTAAGTTTTGAAAACAGGTTTAAGTTTTACAAATCAGAGGCTCTGATACCACTTGTTGGTCCCTTTTACTTGGTTATCAGTAACTAAGAAGCTAAGGTAACCAAGTTGTATGACTTTAAACAAAGATGTATAAAATGATTAACAATAAAGTAACGTAAAGATAAGAGACAATATTTTCCAACGTTTAATTCTTTATTAGAAGTTAATCAAAAGAATCGTACCCAAGTGTTTGCGGAATAACACTTGGGGTTGAAACGACAAGTATTGTATGGACTCCTCACTAAAATCAAACTATGTTGAGTGACAACTTAAATTACCCACTGAGCTATCTCAGGGGCTTGCGTTGTTCTTTGGAGGAGTAAAGTGGTTTGTGAATGTTTTGCATTAATTGCACAAACTTGTCAACTTTTACTCCCCACATTTGCTTCCTATTTATACACAAGTATAGAACAACTAAATATACATTGGACCTAAAGCTTCCTTAACAATATCTTGAAAGATATTATTCTTCTGGCAAGGAACCTTCATTGAGTTAAGTCTAAAAGGCACTTTCTGATGACAGCCTGGTTTTAGCCATTTGAGGAAAGTTTGACATTAAAGTAATAAATCACTTTAATAAAGCAGCTCAGACTTTCCCGCCCAGTCCCGCCAAAACTTCAGTCTTCTTGTCATCAGTCTTCAGTACAATTAAGTTGTTGAGGAGTCATGGGGTTCAGTGAGTTATTGTCATCCTCACTGAACCCATCACCTTCTTCTTGGCTTAGATCACACTTCACTGAGTTCCGCCTCACTGAATGGAGAACCTTTCTTCTTAGGCTCGGTCTTAGCTCCCTGAAGGTGACTCACTGAGTTACTGTTCACTCAGTGATTTGTTTACACTTAGGGGATTTTACGTTCAAATCCTTGTTAGAAGATTTGGGGAATTCAGTGACCCAACAAATGAAAGGGATAATAACAAAACCCTAAGAAAAGAAGACCAATCGAAATGAGAAAGAAAACACAATGAAGCAACTGAGATTGTTGAATCAATGGAAAAGTGACGAGCATGAAGATCCAAGATTAAGGGGATCACCAGAAATCGTCATTTCGCCCACACAAGGAAGTGAAAACCGTTTATTATTATTATTATTATTATTATTATTATTATTATTATTATTATTATTGTTGTTGTTGTTGTTGTTGTTGTTGTTATTATTATTATTATTATTATTATTATTATTATTATTATTATTATTATTATACTAAATTTTTGTATACGTACGCCTTATAAATATGAAGCTAAAACATGTGTTATTGAGTGTATGCACATGATTAATTATACTTTATATAAACACTTATATTCACTAAATATAAATTATGATGAAAATTTTAAATTAAACTACTCAGACAAAAACATTATTAAACAAACTTTGATTATACTTTCAAATTGAAATAAATATAGTTAGAATATTATTATTAGTTGTTGTCATTATCCGATCATAATCTGCATTTAATAATTGTAATACCAAAAATCTCTAGATGCAAGAGATTATAAACATTAGAAAAATGATAAATAGGCCTAAACATAAAAGTGAACCTAATGCATAAATGACTTGTACAATGATCATTGTACAAGTCATTTATGCATTAGGTTCACTTTTAGATCTATTTAGTTAGGTCCTTATATCAATGCTATAAACATTAATATGCAAGTACACCTTATAAGTACACACCGAACAAAATATAAGTATAACATAATTATTAGCTATACTTATATATGAAACCCCGTGCTTGCAATATCACAATTACAAAACATTACATGGCCAAATTCTTAGATACATGTATATTCAACTTAAATTTAAAATAAATTTGTATCGTGTATAAAACTCATGGTGCACTGTACTTATAACTAGCAATCTAGTATCACACATGACATTATATACTCTAAAGTGAACGATATAATGTAAACTCGGCTAAGTGTAATGAGGAGTACATGTGACCGCGGTCACCACTGCCACATCAGCGTCCACACTTCTCTCTCTACAATCTTCTTTACAATCAATTTTTAATAAGTCGACCTTGATCACCAAAACAATACCCCACTTAAACACAGATATACCTCACAAAAACCATTTAATAGAAATACTCACACACAAGAACTCACACGACCTGGCAGTCGATCAAGTCCTTGCACATATACCATGTTGGATACGTCTTCAATTGGAGGTGTAACAAGGTGAGCAAGTGTGACCGCGGTCATGATGAGGGTGACCAAGTGGAGACGATCCTCCGTTACGGATGGTCTTACTTAGACGACTAAGAGTATGGGGAGTGGTAACGCCTCCCCGACGTTATGGTCTAGCTGGTATAAAAAAAACGCAGCAACGGCGTTATGTCCATATCCCATCCTCCAGCGTTGGTGCTGCGTTACAACGCACGTTAGCCCAGCAACGTGCGTTACAACGTGAAAAGGCCAAGGACGAATTCACAAAACGCACCCCTCCATGTTTACAAATGTTGGTTTTGCGATCTGGGTTTGTTTTGCTGCTCCTGGAAGTGTTGATCTACTGGCCTTCTTGCCTTTCCATTGATTAAGAAATAGTAAAAAGAATTGGAATACATAAGATTGACAAAGAATAAATCATTTCCGGCAAACAATGGTTAATAAACGTTGAGGGGAAGAAGAAGCATTTAAGTTTTTGGGCTAGTTGCACTAATTTGGTGGGCCAATATATATATATTAGAAATGAATAGTCACCTGGGCCACTACATATATATATTAGAAATGAATAGTGTGCGACTATATAAACTTCTTTGAGTTTGTAATAAACAGTTAACATATAAATGCAAATTTGCAAATAATAAGTAGTTAGTAGTTTATTACTGAGGATACAAGTAGTTATTATTGAGGGTGGAATTTGTAAATTTGTAAAAAGTGGTGTTATTTGGTGTGTTTTTTGGTGTTATATTATTTGGTGCTGAGATAATGTGACGCTGACGAGACATGGTGTTATTTCATAACTTGTGTTATGATTCCCCATACTCTAACTGATACTGTATTCAATAGAAGTTCATTCCTTAAAACAACTTCCAAATTTGACTCGTAATTCTACGCTTATACAAATGTAAAAATAACCAAAATATATATTAGTTTTTTAGCAGATACTAATTCAATATCCCTAAAAAATCTCAACAGATTTTTTAAAAAAGATATCTCTAATTAATACTCAATCAAATCAAAAGTTTAAATAATACGGAGTAGGTATTATAAACTTAACCTGATATTTTCCATTTGTCCTCATTTTGTAACCTACATTCATCATATATATCATATTCAATCACTCAGTTAGCTTTACGAGTTTGATTGATCAAGATGTCGAAAAGAGTTCGAGAAACAGCAGTTGGTATAGATCTTGGAACAACATACTCTTGTGTTGCTGTCTGGCTTGATCAACACAACCGTGTCGAGATCATTCCCAATCAACAAGGCAACAGGATTACCCCATCATGTGTTGCGTGGAATGGCACACAATTCTTGATTGGTGACGCAGCGAAAAATCAAATAAGCAGAAATCCTACAAGAACAGTTTTCGGTAAGTTAGTTTCGTCAACAGATTTTATATGTTAGTTATTCAATCCTAGCATTTAGCACCCTTTTTTTGGCAGATGTGAAGCGTTTAATGGGAAGCAGATTCAGTGATGTTAGAGTTCAGAAGGACATTCAGTCGTGGCCTTTTAAGGTAGTTCAAGGGCCTGCCGAGAAGCCAATGGTGTTTTTTGATCAACACGATTCCAAAGGGCGTAAATTCTCACCCGAAGAAATATCTGCCATGATTCTAAGAAATCTGAAAGAATCTGCTGAAGCATATCTAGGGACCACAGTTACAGATGCGGTGATTACTGTTCCTGCATATTTCAGTGAGAAGCAACGACAAGCAACCATGGATGCTAGTAAACTAGCAGGCCTTAATGTCATGCGTTTGATTAATGAGCCAACATCAGCAGCAATTGCATATGGCCTTGATAAGATTGGTAACATAAAATCTCCGAAAGAGAAAAATGTCTTGATCTTTGATATGGGTGGAGGAACATTTGATGTGTCTCTTCTTAAAATCAACAATGCGGGTATGATTACTGTTAAAGCAGTGGGCGGTGACACGTATTTGGGTGGTGAAGATTTTGACAAGTTGATGGTGAGTCATTTAATCCAAGAATTTAAGAGGAAAGAAAACAAGGACGTGAGTAAGAATGCAAGAGCAATGATGAGGTTGAAAGTCGCGTGTGAGAAAGCAAAGAGGGATCTCTCGTCAACAACTCAAACACCAATTGAAGTCGAGTCATTGTATGAGGGAATTGATCTTTCAACGAAGTTCAGTAGAGCAAAATTCGAGGATCTAAACAGTGGCCTTTTCACCATGTGCATTAAGCATGTGGAGAATTGTTTGAGAGATGGGAATATGCAAAAGAACGATGTTGATGATATTGTTATTGTTGGTGGGTCAACTCGAATTCCAAAGGTACAACAAATGCTGATGGAGTTCTTTGATGGGAAAACGCTTTGCAAGAGCATTAACGCAGATGAAGCTGTCGCTTATGGCGCAGCAGTGTTGGCTGCAAACTTAAGTGGTTATGGGAACAAAAAGGTGCAGGATTTGATACTGTTAGATTTGACACCTCTCTCGCTCGGCATCGCAATTTTAGGGGGAATCATGAGTGTCGTGATCCCAAGGAACACACCCATACCTGTCGTTAAGGAGGGGAATTATGTTACTGTCTTTGATAACCAAACAACTGCAGATATCAGCGTATATCAGGGCGAGGGCACAAATATAAGCCAAAACATCTTCCTTGGAAACTTCATTCTTTCTGGAATTCCGCCAGCCCCTGTAGGCCAACAACCGATAAAAGTTTGCTTTAACATGGATGCTAATGGTATTCTCATTGTTTCGGCAGAGGTGGTCTCAACTGGGAGTAAAAATAGTATAAGAATTGATAACAGTGGAAATTTGCCCAAGGATGACATCAAGATTAAGGTGACAAAGGTTGAGTAATCAAGTCTACAATGAAAAACAAAAACAGGTCATCCATGATGTCTCGTTTTGCAAGAACTTTTTGAAATTTTCTTTTTAATTCAAAGATCTAGTGTTTGTTGCCTTTTTATGGATTGTTCAAGCTTTCTTTTTTATGAAAATAAAGCTTAAATTAGTTTCTTCTGCTTTTATTTGTGGCGCCCATTGATGATTACCTTACTTAGGCTTTTATTATGATGCTAGATGCTATTTCATTGCATTTAATACTTCCATTTTCGTTATATTCAAAGCTACAGCTCTCCCAACTTTTAACAAGCTGAAGGAATCCCTGGATACATTGAGATTGCAGTAATTACTTATATGAAGATGCAATAACAATGACAAGCCGAAACCCGGCAGAGTACGTGTACCTGTGATTGGCCAAAAAGAAAACAGGCCCTTGGAAGTCAAACATAAAACTGGACCTCCTAAAACATACAATAACCAATTAACTCTGTAGCTTTTTTTTTTTTTGAAAGGTAACTCTGTAACTTTTGATAGTATGTGTCTTTATTTATTTTATTTTTTTGGCAAAACACCAGTTAAAAACCTAAAACATCCACCCGCAGACATTATTTTCTTGTAGTATCACTTGAAGCGCGGTTGATTTAGCCAGAAGCAAGTATGAAAAAGAAAATGCTTCTGTATGCGGTGGCAGCTTCACTATAGTAACAAGAATGAAAAAGAAAATGTTTATGGCTGGTTTATGGGAGTGTTGGCATGATTGAAGTGAACTGAACCTACCAGATCTAGGTAAACATGGGCAACAATTTCATCTTAATTGGCAACTTCCAAATGCGAATGCTAAACTAATCCGAATAAATAGAGTTTGTAATGTTAAGCAGTAAAAGCAGAAATATAAACTGAAATTTTATTGAATCAATCTAGCTATCCGGCCTCATGTTGATTAACTAACTTCGTCTTCAAGCTACAGTATAAGTTTCCATTACTTTGCTCCAGTGAATCGTTCGGAAAGGAATTGCAACAAGGAATGGAATCGCATAAATAAGGAATAATCTAAAAGAAAGAGAATTGATTTCATTGTTTGGTATGAAGTAAGAATTGAGCATTGAAATGTGATAGATATTTAATTCTCTTGTTTGGAACAAACAAAGAATAAAATCATGAGAATGTTAAACATATACCAGCTCATGATCTTTCCCCTAATTATGATTTTTCACATTTTGTATGAGCTATACCTTTTGGAATATATTAATAGAATGCAAATAATTTCATTGTACATTATGTGAACAGATAATTGCCATTGTTTTATTTCTTTCAGTATCTTTATATATGGTTGAATGAAAAAGGCACGCAATACAAGAGTCATAAGAACACAAAAATTGAAGCAGAACGTTGTTGTATTTAGAGACAAAAGTCTTTTAAGCATTATAAAAAAGATCAATTAAGGTTAATATACTTGCGGATAGTTACGCCATACGTTCATATTTATTTTTGTTGAATTGAAAAGAAGATCAATATGGCATGTATATTTTCATATTTACTGTTGAATTAGAACCAATGCCAAAATATATGAAGGTGACCTGAACATTCAGAGAATATGCTTGATGACTGAAGGTGAATTAGGGATGATCGTAATGTGAAAACCAAGGAGAAGATTGTGTTAGGGTTTTTGAGTTTTTCCCCAAATCAATAGCATGTGCCACTCACATGACTATGCCTTTTGTATTTCACAAAGCATTACGATTCTCAACTGGAAAGAGATGGTGAATGAGTTTTGCCTACATGTGTTGATTCTCTGTATTCTTCACTTTTTTTAGAGAATGGATTTGGTTGAATGGGAATCCTATGTGGATTTTTTATTTTCATTCTTTATGTCAACCAAACAAAGGAAAACACCTAATTCCATTCTTGTGCATTCCATTCCATCGTACCAAATATCCCCTAATGTTTATATGATTGTAATCACCAATACATGCGATATTTCACTTCCAATATATGAAACTTAATTACAAGATTCAGGAATCAAAACAATAACATTTAAAGCAATTTTCTTGTAATTGTGAGATTGTATATTTAGTTGTGATAAGATCCTTAATAACGGTATTTTCTCAATGCATAAATTGGCTCGTCTCTTTTTCATAAGAGAAGAGTATAACCAAGTTTATAAAAACCAAATTAAGACTTTGTTTAAGTGGACATACTAGTCTTAACTCTTGTTAAGACTTAAAAGCATAACGACTAAAATTGAAAATAAGAATCAATATAATATTTAAGATTCATGTTCAATACTACTAGTTTTAGAACGGTGGATCCACATAAGTTGCATTCACAGTATTATAGTGTTCAATCAAAGGTTTAAAGTTTTTAATGCTTCATTTAAATATGTACAATCCCATGTATTCTTTTACATATCACTAACCGTGCTTTCGTTTTAATATTTATAATCTTGTGCATTTTTACATTGATTTAATCTAATAATGATAATAATATTTTTAAATTACAACAATAACAATAAATGTTGTTTTTTAAAAAACATATAAAGTCTAGGGAGTAGTGGCGGAACTAGGAGTAAATCTAAGGTGGTTCCGTTAGTCCATAAGCCAAAATTAATGGAACAACGGGTCGGGTCAGGTTCAAGTGTAAAATGGCATATTGGCATGTATCATTAACACGGAACATATTAATATATAGCGATTATTAATTATTGTAAGGATCGAGTCTTCTATGGTTTCATAGCCTGATAAGTTTCATGTTAGCATACCGAGTTTTTGGCTCGTGACTCAATTCATAACTCAAAATGCTAATTTTGTACTTATGGCTTGACTACAATTCCTTTGGCAACTTAACAAAGTTGAAGCTTCAAAAAGTTGGACCAAGAGAATTAAAGAAAAAAATATAGATTAATAGCAACTAGGTGAGAAACAATAACTCAGTTGCTAAAGATAATCAGATAGGCAACTTGTTATTAAGTTAGGAACAACGCACTAAGTTGGGAACAATACACTTGGATGAGTAGTAGGTAACTACACATACTAAGTTAAAAACTGCCCAATACATTAAAGTTTTACATCCAATAGTTTTTTCGTATCACTTTGTCCAAAGGTTTTCTCTAATTTTCTTTTTTCTTGCTAACTGTTCATCTTCTTGAGAAGAGTTCAACAAAAATTCCTAAACAACAAAGTCATTTGCTGCTGTGACTAAATTCACTTATGTGCATCTCCATCAAGTTCAATCAATATTCAAGGTGGTTTCTCTTATTTTTCTAAGGTAGGTCTTGAAAAAATCTATCTATCGCTATAAAAGATTTTTGCTCGCAAGGTCATTCCCGAGCACCGCCTACCTATAAAGTAGATTCGCCCCTGCTAGGGAGTGTATATTATATAAAAAATTGAGATTAGATATTTTATAAAGTTTTGGGCCTAAATTTAAATTCATTAAGCAATTATAATATAGTTTTTTTTTAAAGAAAAAATTTTAATCTTTAAAGTTTAATTAATTGCTCCATCTAATGAGTTTCTTCATTATCAATTTACACCTAAGTTTTATAGTTTTTTTTCTTTTCTCTGTCAAATCAAAAAATCAAATTTAATAATCGTTTAAACTGAATCACCAAATTTTCATAGATAAAACAACCAACCCCCTACCCTATTAATTCATTTTTGACTTTCTATTGGCTCAAAAGAAGACTCGATTTTAAAATGAAGTTGTTATATTGGTCCTATTTGATCGGTGCGAATGACCTATTTTTATTTTTTTTTCTTTTTTCTTTTTATTATATAAGAGATTAGTTGTACTATCAAATATTTTGAAAGATTAATCCCCAGATAGGGGATAAGGCTAATTATGGTTTGAAAAACGGACGGAGGACATGTTCAAAATGTTTGGTCCAGGTCCGGGTTACTACGGTCTAGTCCAACAAAGCATAATGGTAGATCAAATTGGACCAGACCGAGGTCAGAATGTGAGGAAGAGAGTGAACAAGGACATGACCGAAATATGTTCGGTCCGGTCGGTTCTGTTCAGTCTGGTTTTTCAGTTCGGTATGCGGTGCTTAGCCCTATCCCAGATGGTGACAATTGTGATAGATTTACCGATATATACTGTCTATAAAATAAAAATGGTCAAACTTGAAAAGTGAAAAAATTCCGTCATAGTCAAACTTAAAAAAAATCAGTCATCCATATAAGGAAACTTATGAAATAATTTAAATTAAAATGTATTTAAGGTCTATACTAATTAGTCTAAGCTTACACCAATTTTCTGGAAAAATATACGAAACCAATTTTCGGGTCTAACCGGGTTTCGAAATTATAAAAACCGGTTTTGTTTGACTCGTTTTCTTATCGGAATTGGTTCAACCGGTGGAACGGGATGGGTGGAACCGGCCGGGTCGAACCGGGTTTCAAACATTATATTTAATCCCCAAATCCTCAAACTTTTATTATTTTTCGTTTATAATCCATAAACTTTTTTATCGCTACAATCCGCTATAAAATCTCGTTGCTATGCACGGGTACTCGTCTTGTATTTATAAATTTATACTTTGAATGTTTTTTTTATTATTGTTTTATTAGTTTAACTCCTAAGCTAATTACATATTTACATGCGTAGAAGTCTCCTTTTGTTCACATGCGTAGAGAAAACTAAAGTAAAAAGTTTATGAGAAAAGTTATTTTGCATATCAAACATTTGGGACTCATCTCTACTATTCATCTAAAAAAATAAATTATTGAGATAAAAGCATTTAAATATTTTAACTTTTTTTTATAATTTGAATATTGTTAATCGATAGACAAAATAAATTATACTGTCACGACCAGCATTTAATTATATTTCTATAGATATGCACTTTGATATATTTCCGACAAACTTTTTTTCGGTTTTTTTCATTTTTTTTAACGTTTTTTTTTTCTATGTTGAAAACAACATGAGATTGAAATAAGGTGTAAGAAAAATCACGTGTGCTTTTATAGATTATATTAGTTCATTTATGAAAATCGCATGTAATTGAAATCAGGTGTAAGAAAAATCAAATGTGATTTGAGATACTTGGTGGAAAAATCACATGTGGTTTTATTAAAAATATTCAAATTAGTGCTTAATTGTATGTAATTTCTCGTGCAGGTTTCAACAACGAGGAAAAAAAAGAAAGATAAAAAAAATGTTAAAAGTATATGCAAGTGCATATCTATATATAAAGCTAATTAAATGCTCGTTGTGATAATATAATTATTTTCGATTAACGATTAACGGTTTAATAGATATTAATATTTAAGAAAAAAATGAAAATGAGTTTGTTAAAACGTTGGTTTAATCCAGTGTTCTAAAAGGCATGCCAAGGCGCGAGGCGTGGCCTCGTCGCCACGAAATGGACCATGGCGGCTGCTCTAGGTGTGGCGTGCAAAAAGGCGAGAAAAGGTGGGCCTTTTGGTAAGGCATGGCGATCCTTTTTGAACCAGTTTTTTTTTTCATTTTTTTAAATAACTATTTTGAACAAGTATTTGAAATTTGGGCTATTTTGTATTTGGGCCTGGTAAAGTAATAAGTATTAGTCTAAATGTCTAATATAGTAGTATAAATGTATAAGAAATATGATACTATAACATAAATGATAAATCTATAAATATTCTTTTGCCGCCTTAGTCACGTCATAAAGAACGCCATGACTTCGCCATGGCTCGTAAAGTATGAGGCGTGACCATGCCGCCACGCCACGTCTCACGCCATTTGTAACCTTGGTTTAATCTCATCAATTGAATTTGTCGTATATAGATAAAGTTAGGCATGCGAATGATGTTGATAATCAATTAATTAATTGGAAATCACGGCTTTTAATTTTTAGATAATGTGAAACTAACCTTTGGTTGCTGCCCAATTAGGGCGTAGCCAGGAATTTGTTTTTGAGGGGCAAAAAAAATTAAAAGATGTTAGCAAGTGCAAAAACAAAACATTATAATATATAATTATATAAAAATGTTGCAACAAATTTATTTATTTAGCGTTTTAGTTGTACACGGTGCTCATCCGCATCATTAAAATCATCTAAAACTGAATCTAAAGTAAATGGCGACATATCAGCTTTACAACAATTAGTATTCCTACATGGACTTTATGAGTATATAAGATGGGCCAAAAAAATAATATTAATTACACTTTACAATATTGGTTTTTTTACATAATACCTATGTACAATTTTTAAGGCTTTGTGGGTGGGTCATGGCCCACCTTACCCCCACATAGCTCCGTCACTGTGCCCAGTTCACATAAACCAAAGACCGCGTCTATTAGGTTTCCTCGCACATTATATTTACTGAAACACAAAAACTAACTAAAAAATTAGTTTCTCACACTTTTGCTCATCACAGTTCAATATGTCGAAAACAGTTAGAGAAACTGCAGTGGGCATTGATCTTGGAACAACATACTCATGTGTTGCTGCATGGTTTGATAAGCACAACCATGTTGAGATCATTCCTAATGAACAAGGTAACAAGATTACACCATCTTGTGTTGCTTGGAATGGCACTCAACTCGTGGTTGGCGAGGCTGCCAAAAATCAAATCCGCAAGAACCTTAATAATACTGTTTTCGGTAAGTCTGTAGATTATGCTACGTTTATTGTCTTTTGCTATCCATTTTTTTTAGTATGTGGACTTCCTTAAACTTCAGTTTAGTTTAATAATTTGCAGATGTTAAACGTTTAATGGGAACCAAATTCAGTGATGGTAGTGTGAGGAAGGATATTGAGTCATGACCTTTCAAGGTAACTAAAGGTTCTGGAGAAAAGCCAATGATTGTATTTGAACACGAGTCTGAAGAAGAAAAGAGATTCTCACCTGAAGATATATCTGCTATGATTCTAAAGAAATTGAAAGAAGCGGCTGAAGCTTACCTTGGAACGACGGTTACGAATGCTGTGATTACTGTCCCTGCATATTTCAGTGACCAACAACGACAAGCAACCAAGGATGCGGGTGCGTTGGCTGGCCTTAATGTGATGTGTTTGATTAATGAACCAACATCGGCCGCAGTTGCCTATGTTCTAGATAAGAGCGCTGATATAAACTGTCCTAAAGAGAAAACTATCTTGATATTTGATATGGGTGGAGGAACGTTTGCTGTGTCTCTTCTCAATATTAGCAAGGATGGCACCATTATTGTTAAATCTGTCGGCGGTGACACACATTTGGGTGGTGAGGATTTTGACAAGGCTATGGTAAGTTATTGTGTCGAAATGTTCAAAAAGAAAGAAAAGAAGGATGTGAGTAAGAATGCAAAAGCAATGATGAAGTTGAAAGTGGCATGTGAGATGCAAAGAGGGATTTGTCATCAACAACTATAACAGCAATTGAAGTTGATTCCTTGTTTGAAGGAATTGATTTTTCAATTAAATTCCCTAGGGCAAAGTTTGAGGAATTAAATAGTTGTTTTTTTTAAAGTGCATTGAGCATGTGAAGAGTTTTTTTTTTTTTTTTTTTTTTTTTTTTTTTTGTGCAAAAGGTGAACTTTTTATATTAAATTTCAAAAGATTTACAATATAAGAATATGCAAGATTTGGACACACCCAAATCTGATACAAACATCAACAAATACAAAACATATACTACTAGCCTTCACATCTTATCCAATATCAGTCATATCTAGTCTATATATCAATCACCATTGAACTCTGATGCAATGAAAAACAGAGGGACCTTTTTCACTTCAAGAGTCCAATCCATCTAGTAACATACCATCTTATTACTTATTCAAAACTCACTTATCAATTCACCTTTTTAGTTGCACCTACTATCTAGCTACATTTCCTCTCAAATCATTCTACTAAACCACTCATCCTGCCACCACAGTGGATAAGGAAGAAATGATGAGAGGCATCACTAGGCACCCATAACCCATCCATGGGGGGGGGGGGGGGGGGGGGGGCTCTGCCAAATAGCCTACATTTCCCTCTCAAATGGAAGGCTTCAACTGTTTGGGAACACACTCCCTCCATGATGACCACCATTACCTCCTGTGATGATGCATTGAGTGGACCAAGAAGGTTCATCTTGCACACCTCTCTATTCCACTCATCATGCATCATCCTCCTAGACCATTTACCCTTCCACAATGTAGACCCTTCCTTATGGTACATTCATATCAGTTAGGCCTCCTACTTAGCCTACCTAGACTATCCAATTTCCTCCCAAGGCCAAATTGAATAATCAAGGGGTTATCATAGGTACAGCCATACTGATTAGAACTCCAAAATACAAGCTATCTACCATTTCAATGGTCTGAAATAAAGATCATTGGTACTTTATGTAAAGAAATACCTCTGATATCCACACTTCCAAACATCCCTTTATATAACAGAACCTTATACATCATTTTCCAAATCCCCAAACTGCTAATCATTTTCTATTTAGTGTTCATCAGAATGTCCCACTTTTTACTAACTTCCAGAATCTGTGCAGATCTTCTAACTGTCAAGCTTGACAATTTCAGTCTCACATGACTAATTACATTCTCAGTCAACTCTTTACTATCCATCTTATCATTTGAAAATAATCTCTTGTTTCTCTCAACCCAAACAAAGTAGACACATGCAGCCAATATGATTCTAACCAATACACTTCTGATAGTCTTGTTATGCTTCATGTTAGTTAAACAACTGATAATATCTTCCCATTTATCAGGAAGTGAACCTTGGCCTGCTTTATCTTTTAGTGACTTCCAAATCTTTACAGAATACTGGCATTCAAAGAATAGATGATTTAGAGAATCTAAACACTTCTCACATAGAGGACAACTCATCACTTTATCAGGATACCATTGATGTAACCTTTCCTGAGTAGACAGTCTTCCTTGTATTGCCATCCACATGATGAATGAATGTTTGGGAGTGCAATTAGAAAACCACACAATATCATACCAATCCACATTAGTACCACCCTATCTTAGATCAGCCCAAGCCTTATTAGTAGAGAACTTATCAATCTTCCCATTGCTTGAGTACCACATGAATTTATCTTCTGAGTTAGGACAAATTTTAGGAACATATATAGTGGATAGAACAGGAAACTCATTAATCCAGTTATCAGGCCAGTTCCATTGACCATTATTAATCATGTCTTTGACTTTCATGTTATGACTAAGTCCAACTTCTTCAATACATTCCTTGGGTATGAACTTGCTCAGAGGCTCAGGTCCCCACCATTTGTCATTCCACAAAAAAATACTTTCTCCATTTCCTACTTGACATATCACATGCTTTTGAACTTTATCTCTGAGTTTCAAATTTTGATTCCATCCTTGACTAGCACTCTTATCAATCTTAGCTTCCCATACACTGCCACCTTTAAGCTTAGTATCATGAATCCACTCAACCCAAATAGATTTCATATTACAAGCAACATTCCAAAGGTGTTTAGACATGAGAATTGCATTCCATTGCTCTAACTCTTTAATACCCAATCCACCTTCACATTTAGGTCTACAAATAAGCTTCCAAGCAACTTTAGCTTTTCCTTTGGAGAGCTCACCTTGACACCATAAGAACCCTTTCAACAGTTTATCAATATCTTTGAGGACAGCTTTAGGCAAAACAAATACAGATGCCCAGCATACATGCATAGAAGCTAGGATAGAAACAATCAATTGTAGCCTGCCTCCATATGAGAGTAACTTGTTCTTCCAGTTGCTAACTTTTGATTTCACCTTATCAATCAAGCATTTACAATCTGTAAAGGTCATCTATTTAGTAATCAATGGAACTCCAAGGTAAGTAACAGGAAGAGTGCCAATTTTGAATGGTAACAAAGATAGAATCTCTTGTTGAACATTCCCCTGCACATTACCAAAGAACAATGTACTCTTGTTAATGTTAGGTTTGAGTCCTGATATGCTACTAAATTCTTCCAAAGCTTCTTTCACCACTTTAACAGAATGTATATCACCATGACAGAGAACCAAAAGGTCATCAACAAAACATAAGTGTGAAATCTTCATAGCTTTACAACCCCAATGAAACTTAAATCTTCTATTAATCTCAATCTGTTTCTGCAGTATAAGTGTGAAAACCTCCATAACCAGTGTAAAAATATAAGGTGACATAGGGTCACCTTGTCTTAGTCCCCTTCCAACTTTGAAATATCACACTCTATCACTATTGATACTGATAGAAAAAGCAGCCCCTCTAACACATGACATGATCCAAAGAATCATCTTATCTGGAAACTTAAACATTTTAAGGGCTTCTTCCAAAAACTCCCAATTGACAGTATCATAGGCTTTTTGAATATCAATTTTGAGAGCTACTCTTCTTGCACCATTCTTCCAATTATAACCTCTAAGGAGTTCTTGAGTGAGAAGGATGTTATCAGTTATTTGTCTCCCAGGAATGAATGCACTCTGACTTTGACTCACAATCTTGCAGAGAGATATCTTCAATCTATTAGTAATTATTTTGCTAATCACCTTGTATAATACATTGCAACAGGCTATGGGTCTGTAATCTGAGACTTTTTGAGGGGTATTACTTTTAGGGACAAGAGTAATTAATGTAGCATTTACCTCCCCGAGTAGTTTACCATTTCTGAAAAACTCTTTTACAGCATCACATACATCCTTACTAATCACACTCCAAGCTTTCTTATAGAATTTGGCAGTGTAACCATCAGGTCCTGGAGCTTTGTTATCACATATATCAAAAACTGCCTCTTTCACTTCTTTATCACTAACCTCTTTGATCATCATTTCAGCATCTGTATTGGTCACTTTAATAACTTTTAGGCATTCAAAATCATAGCTTTGTACTGGTTCTGCACATCCTAAAAACTTCTGAAAATGTTTAACAAACTGCTCAGCAACATTATCACCTTCATATCTATCACCATTTTCACTATGAACAACTTCAATTCTACTTTTATGTGTTCTTCCTTTCAACACAGAGTGAAAGAATTTATTATTCCTGTCTCCATCACTCAGCCATTCAACCTTAGCTTTTTGCATTAGAAACTTTTCTTCATCTTGCACAGCCACTTTATATTCATGAAGGGTCACAGCTTCTTCTTTCTTTAAAGTACTATTGTGTGGATCTCTATCAACATTAAGCTGAGCAATCTTCAGTGTTTCTCTCCAATCAACTACTCTCTGATGCAGATTACCAAAGTTCCAACTTAGGTTCTTCATGTGTCTTTTCAATGCTTTAAGTTTTTTAACAAGTTTGAACATGTGGCAGCCATCAACCTGTAACATCCATTCTTTTTTAACAATATCAATAAACTCAGTTTTATCAGCAATGAAGTTAGAGAATCTGAAAGTTTTGTTTCTCTTTTTCATCACATTAGGAATTATAAGGATTGCTGGGCTATGATCAGAAGTTAAATGAGGGAGGAAATGGGCATAGGAATTAATGAACCTGCTCATGAACTCAGTATTACCCATCACTCTATCAATCTTCTTCAATATTCCACTGTTAGGATTTAGCCTACTTTGGACCCAAGTAAAATGAACACCTTTGCAGTTAATGTCTTCAACTTCAATTTGATTGAGGCAATCCTAAAATTCCAACATATCATTGGTTTGACAAGAACCTCCCTCAGAAAGGTCTTCAATATGTAAGCTAACATTCCAGTCACCCATTAATACCCAAGGATTATTATTAACAATACTATTATATCTTTTGAGAGTACTCCACAACATCTTCCTTTCTCTCCCTGAATTTACTGCATACACAAAGCAGCAAAAATGCTTAGAACCACTGTCCTTAATCTCTATAACACACAAAATAGCTTGGTGACAGATGTGCAATTGCATAACATTAACTTCAGCTTGATTCCAACCAATAATGATTCTGTAACCCTTATCACTTTCTTTCAAATTAGAACACCAATTCCAATCTCCATACACATACTCACATACCTTCTTAATCTGTTTTTCCTTTATATGAGTCTCAATTACAGCACAAACACTTAGTTTCTCATCACTAATGAATCTCTTGACATCCTTTTGCATTTCCTTGTTACACATACCCCTAACATTCCAAACTGCAATCCTGCACTCTGAGTTCATACTTGTCATATTAAACCTAATGCAGATCACAAGCCTTGCCATTCAATTCATTCTCAATCATACTTTGATTAATACCATTCTCTGCATCCATTACATCTTCCAATTCAGGGAAATCCTCATTCCATTTCATCTTCCATTGTTCTCTGAAGTAAGTGTGCATATTAGTGTTCCAATTCACCAGATCTTTCAAACTAGGTTGCCTTTGACTGCTCACAAACTTATTCACTATATATTTTTCATTCCTCAGTTGTTCTTCAGGACAATCACTTTCAACTAGGGGTGAGCATCGGTCCAGGACCGGACCGAACCGACAAGACCGAGGACCAAAATAGCTAAAAAACCAAGACCGAGGACCAGACCGAATGTGGTCGGTCCGGTCCGGTCTCGGTCGGTCCGTCGGTCGGTCCGGTCCAACAAGGCCAAATAATCGGTTTGTGGTCCGGTCCGGACCGGACCGAGGACCGAATTAGCCAAAAATCCAAGACCGAGGACCGGACCGAATGTGGTCGGTCTGGTCCGGTCCGGTTCGGTTTCGGTCGGTCCGGTCCGTTCGGGTCGTTTGCTCAGCCCTACTTTCAACTAATTCCTCTAAAACAACATACTTATTAGCACTCCTTTTGATCTCTTCCATAGTAGTTTGACTCACTTTCCATGGGCTTTTAGGGCTATTCTGTTTTAGTGCTTGCTCACTAGAAGTTTTGGTGTTGGTGTTTGCAGTATCATTCTGTTCAGAAGGACCAGGTTCTTGCACACCAGAAGTTGATACCTGAACATTTTTGTTAACTGGCCTAAACTCTTGTCTTCTTCTAATATTCTTATGACCACCTTTATTTCCCACAAATGCTCTCTCTTTGTTATTTCCATTACCAACATTCTTATCAACTTGATCAACATCAACTGCTATTGCTTTGTTATCATCCTTTTTTAGAGCACAATTATGTCCAAATACCTTGCACTCATTGCATCTAGGGGGCCTCCAACTATACTCAACTTTAACAAATTTTGAACAATTCAACTGTTGCTCAACACTTTTATAGCACAATTCAATTTTCTCCTTAAATTCTTGAGTTGCTTTGATCTCCACTAGAACTCTAGCATAACCTATATTCCCAGACCCCTCTAGCATGTGAAGAGTTGTTTGAGAGATGGGAATACGCAAAAGAACGATGTTGACGATGTTGTTATTGTTGGTGGATCAACACGGATTCCCAAGGTTCAACAAATGCTGATGGAATTCTTCAAATGGGAAACCACTTTCGAAGAGCATTAACGCAGATGAAGCTGTTGCTCATGGTGCAGCAGTGTTGGCAGCAAATTTGGGTGGTAAAGGGAATGAAGTTGTGTGGAATTTGATACTCTTAGATGTAACCCCTCTTTCACTTGGCGTTCGGATTGAAGTTGAGGATTTGAGTGTCGATAATATGAGTGTCTTGATTCCCAAGCACACACCCATACCCACTATTGAGGAGGTTATTTTGCAAACTTATTTGGACTACCAAGTAACTATGATGATCGAAGTATATCAGGGTGAGAGTGGCAAAACAGAAGAAAACATCTTCCTTGACTCCTTTAAGCTTCATGATATTCCTGCAGCCCCTAAAGGTGAACAGAAGGTAAAGGTGCGTTTTAACATAGATGCCAATGGAATCCTTGATGTTTCAGCTGAGGTGATATAAACAGGTAAGAAGAGCAGTATAAGGATTGCAAAGTGTACGTGAAAAGTTGGATTACTTTAAGAAGATCAAGATTTAGCTATAAAGTCTAATATCAGGCCATCCATAATATCTCTATTTTCATAATATGATTTAAAATTTTCATATGAACCTATGCTCTAATGTTTGTTGCCTAAATGGATAACTATGTAGTTCACACTTTCTATTTGGGTTTTCTGCATTCAACATTAATTTCAGTTTGTTTCTCGACTTTTGTCACATTGGCTACTGTAAAGGTTTCAAAATTAAACAAAGATGTTACCTCTATTAGCAAGGGTAATAATATGGTTGCCATTTATAATTAACTTACCTATGCTTTATTATATTGCTTATATCGCATTTTTTATGGAGATTTATATCATAAAACTAAGATAACATATGGAATTTTAGAATGCATGGATAATGGTTTGTGAGTTATAATTACGGATTCGTTTTTATACATTTTTGTTTCATCTCTCATATTCAGAAACATGAAATTTCGGTTCAAAATAATCTTGTCTGTTTGGCAGTGAAGCAACTATGAATCAAAGATACACATATTAATTAATTAGATACACAAAGTTAATTAAAATTATCATACAGATCTAAAAAATTCAGTTTGTAGTGTTATTGAGAATTAAGAATGTTAGTCACAAAAGCAACACATCATAAATTTGCAGCCGTCGGAAACTAAGGATGGTTTTGACGAATTCTTCATTTGAGGTGGTAGCTTCATCTATGGTAATAACGAGTTTGAGAAAGAACATGTTGATGGTTTGTTTGCCAGAGGTGGCATGATTGAGATCTATGTAACATTAGCTAGAATGGATGAGAACACTGAATAAAATGAATATGAGTCATATGAAATCAGAATTTGAAAAGGGGAGGAACGTGAACAATTCAGTAAGATGTGAGGGCAGTGAGGTGGGTTCTGAACCAATAGACCTACGAAGACCAAAAATTCGAAACGAGCGTGTTAGCACTCATAATTGACTGCATCCTGAACTGATATACAAAAAATACCAAAGAGGGGACCACCAAATTTCTCTGTTTCAGTGAGAAAACTGTAGGGGATAAACGGAATTAACGAACCCAAACGGATATTGTTTGAATCTCTGAAAGGCGTGTGAACACTTTCAGATCGAATCAATTCGGTGGTTCTCCCGAATTATTCAATCGGATACAATCCAGAGATTGAGAATGTTTTGAATGTTTTGTTTGAGATTTCATGAACCAGAGAAAATTGACCAAAAGAGAAAAACTGTATCTTTCATAAATCAGGATTAGGGCTCTTTTATTTAGTTTTTTCAAGGGTTTCAAAGTTGTCAATATTAGTCCCTTAATTTCTGAAAATTTAATTTTCCAAAGAACTTTTACCATAACAATTTGGACCTTGTCAGGCTGCCCCGAACCCCCGTCCCTTAGGGGTTTCGCCCCTAAGATCATAATAAATTCAAATAAGCGTGCACTCCGCACCTCCAAACCTAAATGATATCTTATTATGACTAAATTGGTCAAACAAGTTAATCCAATTACACTAAAATATCTAACAATCCTCCCCATTTTAGTGCAATCCTTGATTAACTAAAACAAGTGATGTTAGAAACTAATAACGTCATAATAAAGATAGTTTCTAGGACCGTTTTGGCTCAAGACTGATTAGGTCTTAATCTAGGAATAATAATGTTCACATGATAAAACATAGCGGAATAAGAAAAATATTATAAACAAGGTTTCTCGTCATCATCTCTACTCTAACATACACCAAAGCCCCAATGCTACGTGATCAAGTGTAGCACGGTTACACTCTAACAACGATCTAAGATCGTTGAGGCTTAACACTAATCACCCTAGACGTTTCCCATAAAACGTCTCTACACACACACACCTTTCTAGGTTTACATTGTGACACACATGTATTAAAACCTATTCCCTGTATCTCTTTATATAATAAAGATACTAGGGTTACAAAATACTACAAAGGACTAAATTGAAATAACTTATTTGTAAAGCAAGTCCCTTGTCTTTTGCATTCTTCACTTTATCTTCTTTAGTCCTTCATCTTTCATATTTTGTCAATATCAACTCAAGTATAAATCCCAACAATCTTCCCCTAGTTGATATGACAAAACCAAATAATCACGAACTTCCCCTGAAGCTAATATATATGAAAGATAAACGAACTTCCCCTTAAACCATGCTATATCATCAAGGATCTTCAAGCTGCAATCTTCAAAATATTCTTCTTCCCCTTTTTGTCATCATCAAATAGGGGACAAATGTATGCAACCATGATCTTCACAACCACGAATCAATATTACACATCCAATTCATCTTTCCAATGTTTCAAAGTCACCCACCATTAAGTTTTCCGCATCTTTAAATGGACTTGAAACAATAGAAATCCAAACCATCAGTAGTAATAATAACTAGCAGTAGTAAAAACCTTCACCTCGATGTAGCATATAAATGGTTAAGCATTTGAACACTTAAGCTTCCCCTGAAACCCATATGTTAACCATTTGAAAAATGTAGGCTCCATGTAATGATTACTGATGAAGAAAACTAAGTATAACCAACTTGATGCTGAAGTAGAACAACCCAAACTTGTGCCTTATATCTTGTACTAAAATTGACTTCGAACGTATACTTAACGTATAGGGAGATCGCAATCTCTTGACAATAAACACTTAGCACAATAACGTAACTCCTTCAAGTGTTTGTCAATTCGTAGTCACCTGAACGAACGAACAAGTTACCCCATACTAAAAAGGTATGATAAAACACAAACCTGTGAAACTCCACTTCATCGTCAAATAGGTGATAAAAACCTTTCTTCGTAACCAATTAGAACAAATAAAAATGAGCCTTTTAATCTGTTAAGAACCATGTATCAAAATCTTCCTGTGTGTGTGTGAATTAACCAACAACCTGTGTGTGTAAAACCATCTCATCCGAAAATCAAATCCATATGCTTTGCTCGATACAAAGAACCATATGTCTTCCCCTTACTACTTGTAAATCATGCTCACCAAATAGCTTCCTTGTGTGTCTAACATTTTCAAAAATCCAAACAATCTGCTCACAATATACTACCCTCGAATAATTGTTACCATTGAGACCAAAGTTATCTTTGATATTATCCATGCAATGAAGATAAATTGACTGACCTAATTCCTTGAAACAATAAATATTCTTCATGCATGATCATTGACAAAGTAGCATATATCCCAGCCATGAAGCTTGTAACGACCAGTAAGTAACAAACAGCAGTAGTACAAACCATGGATCTATGAAGTGCAGCAGTGGTAACAGTCTAGACAGCAGTGGAAACGAGAAGTGAGCAATGGTAAAATAGAACGAGTGGTGGAAACAAATTAGC
Organism: Artemisia argyi; assembly: GCA_030686995.1. NCBI lineage: Eukaryota > Viridiplantae > Streptophyta > Magnoliopsida > Asterales > Asteraceae > Artemisia > Artemisia argyi. The sequence goes on along the minus strand of CM060709.1, from coordinate 121,403,831 downwards.
AGCACTGGTAACATGTTGAGCTCAGCAGTGGAAACTTGTGAAGTTAGCAGTGTTATAACGTACCAATGCAAAGTTTTGAGGACCACCAAACAAGCCTTATTCCTTAATATAATAATCCATGAGCAATCATAAACATCGAACAACATAAAACAAACCTCATGTGGTCCACACCCTGACCTTGATCGTATCATTATTATCACAGCAGCAGCACACACTACGACCAAGACTAACACGATATAGGGACCACCATCAGTACAAACTCAGTTTCACCAAAGCCTAAACATACATCTGATCCAATTTCTGCGTTAACATGTCACACAAACCAGCATACTAGAAACCAAATCGAATCATTAATTGACCTGCTAGTTAATGATTATTCACAAATCATGATTAGTAGCTGCAAGCACAATCAGCTTGAGAGTCAAAAGATACACCAGGTTTAGCCACTTGAAGATGCTTGTGTATCTTTGGACCAAAAAGGACCACACAACAGATAAGTTTCCAATATCTAAGACTAGCAAGATAATTACAACAGAAAATCATGATCACATAAACCTTAGTGATTTAGGGTTTAGAGCAGTTTGAGCAAAGTATTATAGAAACCCTAATAAGTGTTTGTAGCAGCAGATCCATGGTTAATCAAAAGATTCTAGGGTTATGGTTTGTTAGACTCCATGGATCGTTTTGAGCACTTTCGATGTATGAACAGATTCTAGGGTTATGGTTTGGCAAACCCTTGATCGACAATAGCAGTAGCAAGTCTGAGAATCAAATCGAACAAACCCTAAAAACTGATTTTCTTCAAAGCACCATTATATCCAATGTAGAGTTATAAAACCCTAATAACGTTATCCTCCAAAGCTGCTTCCATTCATGAATTTTAGGCACCAAATAACATATATCCAACTTCTATAATGAATGATACAAATAGAACATGCATTTATGAAGTTGATTCAATAAAAACCCTAAAAATTCGAAACAATATACCTCTTTGTATAGCAGTTTTCAAGAATTTTTATCTTTTTATTGGTAGCTCAGATTGAAGATCCCTCTGGTGAGAATCTTCATTGATATGTAGAGAAGCTCCAGTAAACATTTCAGCCCGATCCAATGGTTAACGAAGGAGTTATCATCGTTTGAAAACTGACCTGCAGTGAGTTACGAAAATTGAACCAAATTCGAATTTTTCTTCTTTTCTTCGTTCTTCGACAAACCAAACCTTGTAAATCCTAGATATCAAGAGCCCCCGCTCTGATACCACATGTTAGAAACTAATAGCGTCATAATATAGTTTCTAGGACCGTTTTGGCTCAAGACTGATTAGGTCTTAATCTAGGAATAATAATGTTCACATGATAAAACATAGCGGAATAAGAACAATATTATAAACAAGGTTTCTCGTCATCATCTCTACTCTAACATACACCAAAGCCCCAATGCTACGTGATCAAGTGTAGCACGGTTACACTCTAACAGCGATCTAAGATCGTTGAGGCTTCACACTAATCACCCTAGACGTTTCCCATAAAACGTCTCTACACACACACACACCTTTCTAGGTTTACATTGTGACACACATGTATTAAAACCTATTCCCTGTATCTCTTTATATAATAAAGATATTAGGGTTACAAAATACTACAAAGGACTAAATTGAAATAACTTCTTTGTAAAGCAAGTCCCTTGTCTTTTGCATTCTTCACTTTATCTTCTTTAGTCCTTCATCTTTCATATTTTGTCAATATCAACTCAAGTATAAATCCCAACAAGTGATCTCAAACAATCAAACTTTTGCATAAATGAAATGTCGTGACGATTGAATTTCACATTAGTACATTACACATTCTGAATATTCGAATACCAGGGTGTCGCTAAGGATTGAACCCTGGGAATTCATTTTGAATACACGAAGATAATGTACACAAAAGTTTACATACATAGTAGTTCTATCTTGACACATGTTTTACTAGCCTATGTACTTATCCTTCATAAGCATGTCAAAGCCAAGTCCCAGCTTCTTGAAGCGGCTAAACTTCATGCTCATATAGGTAGTTTCTTTTAATCATGCCCTGCTTGCACTTTTTCAAAAGAACTATTAAGAAGATAAACTTCAACCTCTTTATCTTGCAGGTCTGAACAAATACCTTGGGATAGTATAACATGTGTTCCAATCTCTAAGTGTGAGCTTTCCGCATTGAATTCAGCTTCTAACATTGTATTAGAAGGGGATTGGGTGTCTCACCATTAGAAAATTTAAACGGACTTTCCTTTCATCCCTATTCCGACTTCGTGCACTAAGTCTCTTGCAAACCACTTTGTCAAGTGGTAAGCTATTGATATCTTTTGTTATAACAAGCATTAAACATGGTAGCATTGACTTTAAGACATAATATCATATGTTTATTAACAAGTCCCTTAACCATTATGCTTCTTTTGAACAAGAAAACAACGAATCATGATGCAATCCTTGAATACGTTGTACAACTTTTTCCTTTGATCACAAGATACTACATTTTTACCAAGTGTAAAATCCAACACTTAATTCACTCGTAATCTTCTTGATCAAATATTCAACTTGAATCAGTTTATCCTTATAATATTTAAAGGATCCCGTTGTATTCTAAAACCACTTTTCCTTCAAGTACTAACGTACTTTGTTCAAGCATCCCAGTATGTTACTCAAGGGATACTACCATGGTTGCACACTACTTGCGTGTACTCAAATACTTATGTACTTTGGTTTACATTAGCCAAATATATCAAGTAAATGATATTCCTTTGAACACAAGTAAAATGTCTAAATACACAAGTACTATGTATCCATTAGACAATATAACTTTATCCATTACATTTTATAACACTTTAATTTGGCTACTTTAATGACATATTGTTTCAATATAATAAACATGTAAAATAAAGCATGCTCAAATACATTAGTTAGCCTAAACAGATAAATCACTAATGAGCAATCCCTTTTAACATGTTTATATTAACCAGATTACCAAATTAATCAATATGTAACCAATATTGATGGCATTTCAATACATGATACAAACATGAGATTATTTCAAACATGCAACTGATCCAATTTAATCAACATGATAATAAAACAACGTACTCAAACTTGAGCCGCATATATAGAACAAATCATTTGATTAATAACTTAATGCAACTTACATCCGTCCAATAAAATTTCAGTAAACTTGGCGCCTTATGTTTACTTCGAGTAGAAACTTTATCGACAAGCCTACTCATTCCAAGGACGGATTTCATTGCTTTCAGTTTGCATCAAGACATGTTTTTCAAGACTGATATCACATGTCCCATGTTTCTTGGTATCTATTTATCCATCTATTTAAAAGAGTAACGCAATTCATGCAAATAAGAGAATACGTTCCATCAATATCATTTAGGTTTGGAGGTGCGGAGTGCACGCCTATTTGAATTTATTATGATCTTAGGGGCGAAACCCCTAAGGGACGGGGGTTCGGGGCAGCCTGGCAGGGTCCAAATTGTTATGGTAAAAGTTCTTTGGAAAATTAAATTTTCAGAAATTAAGGGACTAATATTGACAACTTTGAAACCCTTGGAAAAACTAAATAAAAGAGCCCTAATCCTGATTTATGAAAGATACGGTTTTTCTCTTTTGGTCAATTTTCTCTGGTTCATGAAATCTCAAACAAAACATTCAAAACGTTCTCAATCTCTGGATTGTATCCGATTGAATAATTCGGGAGAACCACCGAATTGATTCGATCTGAAAGTGTTCACACGCCTTTCAGAGATTCAAACAATATCCGTTTGGGTTCGTTAATTCCGTTTATCCCCTACAAAGATCGAATCAATTATATTGGAAGATGACGTATAAAGGTTTGAATTGATATTGTTGAGATTGACGCAAACAGTGAACGTGGGTTTTTGGTTCGATCATACTTTAGTTATGGGTACACAGTTCTCTATTTATCTTTTATAATGGATTATTATGGGTATTTATGAATTATGATACACTATGCCTGTGACTTATGTGATGTTATTGACATGATAATATTGTGTGTTTAATCTGCATGATTATATTCTTCTATAAGAATGGATGGATTAGAACCACGTAGATATTATATTAACAATATGATATGCAAACAAGGATACAAATTGCCTTGTTGGAGTCATGGTAGTGTTCACATATGATGTTATCAATTAAACTTGTGGGAAAATATACCTATAAATTCTCTAGTAATTTATGAAAAATAAAAGAGATTCAAGTGAAGGAAAAGAAAACCCATTCGTGAATCTATGGCTCGATTCCAGTACAATGCAAATTCTTTTTGTGAATCATTCTACTTGGAATCTACCATTTAATTGTAATCTACAATTAGTTGGACTAATATTTGGCATCTACGGATTGCCGATGCCGATGACGGAGATAATTTGGAATCGAGGTTCACATTTCATGGATGTTGGAATGATATGAAAACTAATAAGTATATTCTTACTAATTCATGCATGGTCATTCAATTAAATGATAATGATCAAACTTGCATGGAAAGAAAAATAAAGATTCACATGATTACTAGTATTTTATAATAATCATAAACGGTGTGAATCTCGGATTGCGTTAATGATGTTGTCATTTTATTGAGTGATATCCCCTACAAAAACTTGAATCACAGCCAAGAGGTTGCCCTGTGTGCTTGTCAATTTCTTTTATACATCTAACTGAATAGATTAATGATATGCATGCCTAGAACATACAATTACAATTATGTCTAATCCATTTAATAATGTACATATTATTAAGCCGTGACCCTTTAATTAATAGGACAAAGAGGGGCTGCTGATTAAGCTGCAGAACTAGTTTATGTCTTCCAACACTTAACTTGAATAGCATGGACTTCATTTTTTTAGAATTCTCAATGTGTAATGCATCAACTTATACATGAATAAAAACAACTTTATGCAGTTTGATATAACATGTTTTTCTATTGCGAATAGTTTTTAATTTGATTTATGCATCCAAACTTTAAGGATCTTTTTGCTTGGATATATCAAATATGTAAAATAGGACGGATAAATATAAATGAAGGGAGCAAATGTTTCTGGGAGCTGAGGGTTGTTCCTGAGAGTCCATCTTTGTCTCAGTAGAGTCTTTCAGTGGCATGTTTCATTCCTCTTCGGGCGCATCATACTCTTTTTTTTTGGGTAAAGGGTTATACCCGGTGAAATATATTGAGAAAAAAATGTTCGGTACACTAAGGGTGGTAATGAGCCACCCTAAATCAAAAAACACTATACTTTGAACATGTTCAAAGCATAACAACCAAACTAACCGAACGCGATACAGAGACTACAAAAGATACACATTAAACTAAGCCTCTGGACCGCATCACTTCTAGCTCATTTCCACTTGCACATTAGCAATCTTCCACGTTCTCTTCATTTGCTCTACACGGGCATTCTTCTTAAATCGAATAGTTGCCAATTTTAAGCGAACCGTGTCAACTATACTTTTGGCAACTTCATCAGGTTGTCTTCCACACTTTCCATGAATTCTATTGTTTCGTTCTTGCCACACAAAATAAGAAGAAGCTGCCACCGGTAGATGACCAACAATAGTTGTCACCTTATTTTGTCTTGAGATAGGAAGAAGCCAAGCAACAATGTCACTCCACTTTGATGATATTCCTCTCATTCCAGCCACGTCCATGACTAGATTCCACACTTGCACTGAAAATGGGCACTCGAAGAAAAGATGCTCATGAGAATCTTGTTGACCTTTGCAAAGTGGACACCGAAGTAAAGCAAGATCTACCTCATTCCCAACATGCCATTGTCTCATCCTATCTTGATTTAGTAAACGTCTTCTCATCACGAGCCACAAATGTGTAGTATGTCTTGGGATAGTATATTTCGACCACACAAGATACGCCCAGTTTACTTCTTCCCCACGATCTCTCGTAGCATTCCAAGCATGTTTGACAGAGAAGTCATAACACTTGCCATCATACTTCCAAACAAGCGTATCTACCTGATCTTGTCTTAGGTTAGGAACGTTGCATTGGTTTAGAACAGGAAAAGAATTAAACCACTCGTGGGGCCAGCTCCATGAACCTTCTATAACAACATCACCCACTGTTTCAAGCGCATTATATCCTGCATTACTTACAGCTCTATGCGTTATGTGATTTATTAGAGGACACAACTCATCCCATGTGTCATACCAAACTGAAGCTTTTCCTCCATTTCCAAGTTTATACCAGACATGCGGCCTGATAATATTGCGAATTTGGAGAAGTTTTCTCCATCCCCAACTCACATTAGATAATAACGGAACATCCCAGAAGCTGGGATGTTCTAGTTTATATGCATGTATCCACTTGACCCACATGGATTCTTTGTGTGTTATGAGCTTCCAAATATGGGTTGACATTAAAGCAATATTAAAGATTCCAAGTTTTCGAACTCCTAAACCCCCTTCATAGTTCGGAAGTCACACATCATCCCACAAAACTTTCACTTTCCCACGCTTCATGTCTCCTTGACACCATAAGAAACCATTCATAAGCTGATCAATATCATGAATAATACCCGCCGGAAGAATAAACACCGAGGCCCAGTACAAGTGCATAGAAGACAACACCGATTTTACAAGTTGCAGCCTTCCGGCAAACGATAGCCATTTGTTTTTCCAATCACCAATTCGTTTGCGAACACGCTCTATAAGGATTTTACAATCCTTATATAGCAATCTTGATGAGATGAGGGGAACACCCAAGTACTTTATAGGAGGACATCCGCGCTCGAAAGGCATGAGATGCAAAATAGAGTCCTTTACCTGATCCTGAACATTACACATAAATATGGTACTCTTCGGGATACTCGACACTAGCCCCGAGGCATTTTTAAATTCTTCCAACGCTTCCATTATAACTCTAGCTAAATGCACATCACCGCGAGCAAACATTAAAAGATCGTCAGCAAAACATAAATTAACGATTTTAAGCTTACTGCATTTGTGATGGTATGTGAAATCTCCATCTTCTCTAACTTTGCGCTGCACAATAAGCGTGAGAATTTCCATAACTAGGGTAGATAAATAAGGTGACATGGGATCACCTTGACGTAGACCCCGTTTCCCACGAAAATAGCCATGTAGCTCTCCATTAATATTAATCGAAAAGGAGGTACTAGTAACACACGCCATAATCCATTTAACCATATTCGAATGAAAACCAAACGCCCACAAAATGTCTTCCAAGAACTTCCAATTAACCGTATCATACGCCTTTTGGATGTCAATCTTGAAAGCACATCTAGGAGGACCTCTATTCAAGTGATAGTTATGCATGAGCTCTTGAGCAAGTAAAATATTATCCGAAATAGCCCTCCCCGGCACAAAAGCGGATTGATTATCACTAACAATATCATCAAGGCCATCCTTAATTCGGTTAGTAATGATCTTACTTATGCATTTATATAGCACATTACAACATGAAATGGGACGGGAATCATTTACACGAGAAGGAGTTGTAACCTTGGGGATTAAGGCAATGATCGTATGATTAATTTCTTGCAAAAGTTTCCCATTGCAAAAGAAGTCGTTCACAGCCTTACAAACCTCACCACCAAGAATATCCCAAGCCTTCTTAAAAAATAAAGATGTATACCCATCTGGCCCCGGTGCTTTATCATTAGCAATACTAAACATGGCATTCCGAATTTTTTCATCAGAAACACTTCTCACCATGTTGTCTGCTTTTTCTTGCCCAAGACGTTTCACAAACAGCCCCTCTAGGATGAGAGGATTTACTTCACTTTCTTCACCTATGAAGTTCATATAATTTGCACAAAAATATTAGGCACTAAGGGTGTGTTTCTTTTTTTTTTTGTTAGCTAAGGATTGTGTGGAGCCCATGTGGGACCACCTATATAATATTACTTGTTTTCTAAATTTGGGCCCACTTTTCCTTTGTATCATCTTAATCCAAAGGGGCAAATAAATGGGACTCTCCCCATCTAGACTTATTAAGGGATGTGGTCCCACATGGTCCCCACACTTCCCTTAACTAACAAAAAAAAAAGAAACACACCCTAAGTTACCTTCATAAAGAACATTATCAGGTCCCATAACACAGTCAATGCGTCTCCTGCTTGCCTTAGCTTTAACTGAAAGGTGAAAATATGCCGAATTAGTATCACCTTCTTGCAGCCAGGCAATCTTTGCCTTTTGTTTCAAAAAACGCTCCTCATCCAATTTAGCTTGAGTAAAAGCCGCAAGGTAAACAGCTTCTTCTTGACGAAGAATAGTAGATGAAGGTTCTCGATCAAGCGCCCTTTGCACCTCATCCAACTCGCTACGAAGATTAACCACTCTATCATGAAGATTTCCCTGATCGTGCAACAACTTTCACAAAGGTTTCTTCAAAAGACGCAATCTCTTGACGACTTTAAACATAGTAAAGCCATCAATATCGACTTTCCACTTATCTGCCACCACTTGCATAAACTCTTTTTTGTATACAAGAAAATTAAAGAATTTAAACGGTTTAGGTTTGTCTTTAGTCTTCTTATAAATCTTCAACACGGCTGGGGAATGAACAGAAATACGATATGGTTGAAATATCGCATATGAACCAGGGTACTCCTGATTGAACTCAATATTGCACATAACACGATCAATTTTCTTTAAGACACCAATATCAGCTCTTGGTTTTTGATTCCACGTGTAGTGTAGACCTGTACAGTTAACATCCTCAACCTCAATGTTAACAACACAATCATTGAATTCTCGCATAGAGATATTAATATCTTTCGACCCATGGAAAGTGTCTTCAACAAATAACGCAACATTGAAGTCACCCATGATAATCCATGGCTTTGAATTCACAAAAAGCTTGTGCGCTTTAAGGTTGTGCCATAACTCCCTTCTGGTGTCATATGAATTCGAAGCATAAACGAATGTACAAAACAACGTTTTAACATCAGCTTTAAGGATGACCTGAGTGTGCATGGCTTGACTCGTACATGCTAAAACTAAGACGTCCACAACATCATCATTCCAGCCAAGAATTATTCGTGATCCTTTCATACTCTTATTACATAAAGAGTTCTAACCGAGGTTTATATTAGCAGCTTCTGAAATGTTAAGGCCAAACAAAAGGCGAAGAAATAGATTTTAGAAAGTTAATATGAAATCTAACAAAATAATACCGCATCAATCTAATTAATCTAACGTACATTAACTAATTTCTATCACTTCCGTAAACGTTCATGAAAGAAATCAATAACATATATTTAAAACATTTCCGTAAACGTTCAGATTGTATATTCTGTTGTGATTGGGTAAGTTGATAATCTCTTTCTTATGCATAAATTTGCTCATCGCCATACGTGAAACCAAATTAATATTAATAACTACCATCTCGCTTCAGTCGAAATATTCAAGCCTTATCATGCCGATACTTTTGATATGGAGAGGGTAATGATAAAAATTAAAGGGTTTTTGGGATTAAATTTGAGTTTAAAACTAGACTTCGAATTAAAAGGTTCGTGTGACAACTGGCTCTAAACTATATGTCTGTCAATAATCGATCTCCATGGTGAGAATTTTGAGAATATATAGTCATTTTACCTTACTATAGTTTTTGAAATTTGAATTTCTTATTTCATTTCCTTACTTGTTAATCCTAAAAATATGCATAAAACTACCATTCTTTACCCTTTACCTTCCTGTAAAGATTTCAAGATGTCAAAAAGAGTTGGAGAAACTGCAGTTGGTATTCATTTTGGAACAACACACTCATGTGTTGCTGCTTGGTTTGATAAGTACAACAGACACGAGATAATTCCTAATGAACAACGTAACAATATTACTCCATCATATGTTGCTTGGGATGGCAGTGAACTCCTTGTTGGCGAGGCTGCCAAAAATAAAAACACAGTTTTCAGTGAGTACTTCTAATACACCTTTCATATTTTATGTGCTTCTAAGAAAAAACCCTACATGGGTACATTGCCTTTTATTTTTTACCCACTTTTTTAATTGATGGACTTCCTAAAGCTTGGTTTTTTGCTCATTTTCAGATGTTAAACATTTAACACAAACCAGATCCACTGTTATTTAGAGTGAAGAAGGGCATAGCATTATGGCCTTATATGGTAATTGACAGGTCCACGGATAAACCAATGATTGTATTTGGACACGGGTCAGAAGAAAAGAAATTTACATTGGAAGAAATATGTGCGGAGATTCTAATAAATCTGAAAGAAGCTGCTGAACCATACCTTGGAACGACAATTACACATGCTGTGATAAGTGTTCCTGTATATTTTAGTGAACAGCAACGACAGACAACCAAGGATGCTGCTGCATTGGCCGGACTTAATGTCTTGCGTTTGATAAGTGAGCCAACATCAGCAGCATTTACGTATGGTCTTGATAATAGGGCTGACATACACTTCCACAATAATAAAACTGTCCTGATATTTGATATCGGTGGACAGACATTTGATGTGTCTCTTCTTGGCATCATTACTGTTAAAGCAGTAAGCAGTGACACTCATATGGTTGCCGAAGATTTTGACAAGGCGATGGTAAATTATTGTGTCGAAAAGTTCCAAAAGATACAAACTAAAGACTTGAGTAAGAATGCAAGAGCAATGATGAGGTTAAAAGAAGCCTGTGAAAAAGCAAAGAGGGTTTTGTCATCAACATTTGAATCATATATTGATATTGATTCCTTGTACGACGGAAATGATTTTTCATAAAGTTCACCAGGGCGAACTTCGAGTATCTAAATCGCGGTTTCTTGACAATTGCATCGATCGTGTTAAGAGTTGTTTAAAAGATGGACGTATGCACAAGAAGGATATTGATAATGTAGTTCTTGTTGGTGGGTCAACACGGATCCCAAAGGTTAAACAAATACTAGCAGAATTTTTTTAGGGGAAACCACTTTCCAGCAGCATTATGCCTGAAGAAGTCGTTGCTTATGGTGCAGCGGTGTTGGCTGCAAACTTAAGTGGGATTCGTAAGCAGTCGGTGCAGGATTTGTTACTATCAGATGCGACTCCACTTTCCCTTGGCATTGGGCTTATTGGAGACATAATGAGCGTCGTGATCCCAAGGAACAAAATTAGAGAAAGAGAGATTCCTTGAAACATCCCATCTTGGTGGCATTCCAGCAGACCATGCAGGTGCGCAAAAGTTGAAAGTTAGCTTTAACATAACAATTGCCAAGAGTGGAAATTTGTCAACGGATGCCATGGAGGACATATTGAAAAAGGTTAAGCACTGAAGTTTTGTCACCGCGAACAGAATAAAGTCATATCATGCATCAAAGTAATTAGAAGGAATCTTATGTTTGTTAGTTCATTTGTATGTAATAAATGATGTTTTAAACGAGAGAAATTCTAGCTGTAGAAAAATGGTAAGCCATTTATGGTGTTAAGAAAACAAATAACAAGATCAATGGGTAAAAATTTGGTTTAAAAGGTAAATAATTCAAAGCTTTTCTCATCTTTGTGTGTTTGTATCTAGTGTTCAGCTAGTTTAAAGGACTATTGGCAATAAGCTATAACATATACTGCGTAACTGATTTATTTTATGATATATCAGCCGAAATGATGATAATAAAATTAACTTAGATTGGAAGGACTAATGGCAAAATAGATAATGCATTAATGATTTATTCTTTTACAAAGTTGAAAATTAGAAAAAAAGTACAAATCTGTGACTGCACCTAATGGAACAGCTATATATTGACTAAAGATCTGAACATAAGGTCATAAGCTAAATTAGCTCCTAAAAGTCCTTTAAAAAATGCACATGATGAACTAACCGGAGTCATGTTATTCACCTCAAACATCAGATAAGCTCAATCAAAAGATAGTAGCCCTGAAACGAGCAAAAACAGATAACACCAGGGACTCCTTTGGCAAACCAGAGGCATGAAACTTTGCTAGAACATTTACAGTATAAGACCCAAATTATGCAATCAATGCTTTAATTGATGGATTTTTTATATATATTCGTTACGTGCATAAATTTTTTATACTTAGTGCAGTAGTTTAAATCTATAAAGCACTGACCACTCTCTCCCTCGCCAGAAAATCAACAAATCTATGCGGCAAAACCACGTACATCTTCCTACTTTTCATAACACCTCAATAGCACGGGTAGATGCTAGTAACATAACTATTGTATCATACCAACCTAACTAACAAAGCAAATGATAAGTTTTTTAGGTTGGCTCTAAGGATTTAGTAGCTTTACAATTTGTAATTACTGCAATCATTAGCTTTATTAGTTTTCAACAATATTTGATAATATTCTCTTCTTTCTCAGACAAATCAAGGTAACTTGTCCAAGTCAGGCTTGTGAAGATCTCAACATATGCAAGTTAGGCTAAACCTTTGCCATACCACGCTCAAAAAGATCAGAATGCCCATAACTTGCTTTGTAAATCAAGTGGTCTTAAATTGCAAGTAAATAATGCAATTTCAAGTTAAAACTTTCCAACAACAAAAAGACATATTCCCTTCTATATCTACAAAATTGTTGAGTTATAGTCCCAACAAAAATTCACCATATACGTGAATACTTCTATAATAGTGATTCTATCTTTTTAGTTTCTAGTGATGGAGATTTTGTTTAAGGAGACGTAGAAGCGATATGTTGCCTTGTGTTCTTTTTCTACCAACGTCTTCCTTTTCACCTCTCTTTCCATGATTCTGCTGCATGCAACACAAGTGTTAGTAACACAACAATCATTGGTAGCAAGTTAAAAAAATATAAAAAGCAATATAGTGTACCTTTGGCATTTCAGTTGCATCATCGAATTCTAAAATGTTTATATTCCTTAGCATCACAGATGAAGCAGGTCGAAGTCTCCTGATAAACCAAGGGGGAAAAAAAGTGAGACATTTGGCTTCGAAATAACAAGTACTACAAAACACACGGCATGCGACATTGAACAAACATGTTTTCATCTTATAAACGAATGAATCATATGAACATTTTAACAATTCAAAACGGGTAGCTTGAGCAGATTGGGAAACATGTCTATCAATAAGATGTCACCCGACAAATACTGGTATTCTTTTTGTACTTCTATCAACATCAAGAGCATATTATAAGGTTTTATGCTTTGGAACAAACTTTGGACGACTTTGAACCAAACTGACCTATTTCTGTTTTAAGTAAAGCTTTTAGCTAAATCTAGTTGACCCATTAAATATAAAAATAAATAAATAAACAAACCCCCGAAAAATTTGTATATTAATGGGTGCAAATTTCCACCTTTGGTTAAGACATACATTACGATGAGCACAACCCTCTAGACGCTCGTCTCAGAATCAATTGTCGTGAAATTAGTTTAAACTCCCTTGAAGTGGAACTAACCCTTACACTAATAAAGTATCTATTACCTTTTGGGTTTTGCCGGATTTGACTGGCAGGGTTTACTGGCATTGCTCTTTTGAGAACTGATAACATCACCAGGCAGAACCAATTGTTGATCTGGGACTTCCTGTAACCAGCAAAACATTATTATAGATACTTTATTGCAATTAATTAATGTAGCGCTTCTTAAAGGTAAACTAGAAATAAAGTGAGAATTCCATGCAGTTTAGGTAACAGTTTTTTTGTGAATATATTTATATTTAAAGATTTATTAGATTATAAAAACTATGCTGTTATAAAAATATTCTACTGTTCCTTAACATTTTTGGACAAACACTTTTGGATACTATGTCTATTTGACCTGTTTGACTCATTTAACCTGGTTCCTTATTATCCATGTTTCATATGTTGATCCCAAGGAGTCATGGAAACAAACTACAGCCCACATTGAGCTATTTTTAGGTAAAGGGGTCGAATTTCTGCTTCCAATTCAGCCCAACACAAGAATGATCATGATTCCTTACAGTGTCTAAGAGGTGCTTGTTGCCCACGCAATTTGATCCCTCCAGGTTTGATGAAGATATTACAACATTCACCTAATTAGAGAAGAAAACATGTTACATTTCATTCAACCAAAATAAGGCACATGCATTGAACAGATACAAACAATCTAGACTGAAAAACAGATTTTTTTTTTTTTGAAAATTATGGTCTTTTTTATCGTTTAAGAGTGCATGTGACTTATAGAGAGTATTCTAAGCTGAAATGTAGGCCTACCAGATAATTACACTATTATTTGTCATTTACTTACAGCTTCATGTCATTCTATACATAAAGATTGTGTAACATTCATTACGGTTATCGGCATATCACCTCAAATTCAAGGATCAAAATCATCTAAAGTATTATCACGTGTGTGTTCACTCAGATTCAGGTATCAAAGATTAAACTTGAATATATTTTCCAGTTCACATATTGGTGAGCAGAAGCAAAACACATTAAAAAATAATAATTTCAACAGTATGTGTGCACGAAAAGTCATATAAAAGACAGGTTGTGTAGGTTTAGCTATGAGTTGAAGAGCGCAAATTTAACAGTAAAAAATTGAAGCAATAAAGCAAACAATACCTTCAGAAAATTATTAGTTAAACTAACCTCTTTTTCATGTACTGGTTTTTCCTCCTCTAAAGTGTTAGAAATTTCCTCTGCATCTACAGAAGGTAACTCTGAACCTCGGGCAGCTGTATCTGAGTCATCACAGCCTGTAAATTAAGAAGCACTTATAGTGATCATATGTTCAAGCAATGATTTCAAAACCCAATTTAAGCAGGGATTCATCTTTCTTTTAAGTTTTAACTGATTAATTCACCCTCATACTGCATAATTCCACTTCAATTCTTTAAAGTTGTTAAATTAATAAGCAGAGATCTGCTAGACTCATCTTGTAAATAGTGTGAACCATTTATTTGGTTAAATCTAATAGCACATAGACTTGCCCCACCAATTTTTTAATGTCGTGCTTTTTTAAAAGAAAAAGATCCATTTGAGATATATGCTGAGTAAAAGAACAAGAAATCAGATATATGTTTTCACTATGCTAAAAAAGAAACATATAACGTCTGATGGTATCTCTAAGACTCTAACCTGTTCTTTCACCATCGGTCACACTTGCTTCGACTTCCTTGACTTCTTGTTTAACAAGCACAACATTTGGAGTCAATTCATCAATTTTCTGACCAAAAAAATAGCACATTCAAAAATTCAGTTGTTACAGACAGTGGCGGAGCTAGAAAAATTTTCGTGGGAGGGCCGAAACAATTTTTTTTCGGGAAATACATTAGATGGGAGGGCCAAAATATAAATTTTTCGAAAATACACATGAAATCGCAAATAAATACACTAACGGGCCTAAACCTAAGAGGGCCGGGACCCTTCCCGGTCCTCGTGTAGCTCCGCCCTTGGTTACAGACCTCAAAACATTTCAAAAAAAAAATATCAAGCAAGCCAAAATAACGAAATATACCATGTTGCTCTGCTTTTCAAACAATGCAAGTTCATTGGATACTGATATGCCTTCAACAGATATGGGAGCCTGAACATTAATAGAAGAAATCAATTAGGGCAGGTAGCTAGGTATTTCCATAAGGAAATAAAATCATGGAGATTATGACAAGATAACTAAGGAAGCCATCTAAATTCAAGAAAATCATTAATGGAAGCCACTTCATATCCGCGAAAAGACAAAAATCCACAAAACTTTTTTGGCTATTTAGTTACAATTCCCAGGTGTTTGGCCACTTTGTCAAAACCAAATGCCATGCTGGCTACTTTGACCACTTTGTCAAAACCAAATGCCATGCTGGCATCAAAAGTGCATTCAATTATGCATAAAACTCATAATACAAAAGAGAACTTAAGGTATTATTTATAAAACTTATAGAATACCGCATTGTTAAATTTTACAATTCATTCGATCAAAAAAAAAAAAAAAAAAAAAAAGAGCATGCAGCTTTCTGCATGTGACAAATGTAAACAAACAGATAACTATCCGAGCTTGTGTAGACATGTATTGTCTTTTCTATCGTTAAGAGTGTATGCTTGGCTTATCACTTGCTGTCATTTTATTCCTTAAGGTTGTGTAACAATATCGCCTCATAAGTATTTTAACTCAAAATAAAAAATCTTCTATGTTTACCAATGGCACATATTGGTGAGAAGCAATTTATTGTCTCGGGGGTTTAACTTCAGGATAAGCAACAAAAAACTGACCTCTTTTTCGTTCTTTTCTGGTTTGTCTTCCTCGAAAGTGGAAGAACTTTCATCTCCAACAACATGCGAAAACTCTGAACCTCGGCCAGCCGAAGCTAAACTATCAAAACCTGTAATTTAACGAAACCTTACAATCTTGATGGTGACCACTGACCATGTATAAAGCAATGATTTAAAAGTACAATTTAAGTTGGGATTTCTTAATTCATTAAGCAGGAGTAACATTTACGGGGTTTGAAAACATACATAACAGAGTAAAGCTGATTAGTTCCCCTTTACTGAATAACCCCACTTCAATTCTTTATAGCAGTTAATTTAACAATTACTTTAAAATCCTAAGCTGGGATCTCAAAATATTATTACTCGGTAACCAAATTATTCTGTTGAGCCTAAAAACACATGCACAAACGTAGACTTAGACCCACCAATGTTGTTATGCCGTGTTTATTAAACAGATAGCATTTGATATATGTAGTAATAGTAGCATGTACAAATACAATGGCAAATATTTAAATCTCTAACCTGATCGTTCTCCATTGGCTTCTCTTTCTTCAACTTCCGTGAATTCTTTCTCATCAAGTAAAGCATTTGGACTCGGCTCATCAATTTCCTGTCCAATATAATGGCACAATTAATAAATTTGGTTGTTATGCACAAACATCAGACAAAAATTTGTAGCCATAAATCCATAATGCTTTTACTGAGTAAATAAACCAAGACAGTTACATATACCTTGTTACTTTGCTCTACAAACTTTTCTTCTTCACTGGAGGTTGACGTGACTTCAACAGATCCAATAACCTGAGCCTTAATAGTACTTTCAAGTATGTCTTCCTCCAATATGGAAGATGCTTCATTGTCAACTACAAAAGGCAACTCCGAACCCAGGCCAGCTGAACGTAAACTGTCACAACCTGTGATTTAGAGAACGCTTATAATCTTGATGGCGATCATATATTCAAGAACAGGATTTAAGTACAATTTCCTTGCGTTTCTTAACATTTTTTTAGCTGCATAGCAACTTCCTGGTTTATTAACACACTAGGTAATATATAACTGATTGATTCCCACATATACCCAATAACCCCACTTATATCCTAAAAGTTGTTAAATTAGCAATCACTTGAAAATCATAAGCAGGAATCAAGGAAACATAATTTCCTTGTAACCCCATTTATGCTGATAGACCTAATAATATATGTACCTACACTGGGCCCACGAATGTTAGAGAGCAGTGGATTTATATTGATCACCATTAATACACGGAAAGACAAACTAACAAATAAATGTTGTAACTGAACCATGTAGCCAGTAAAATTCAACGATGGAAATGTGACTAACTAACAAATATACATATAAGGTCTGATGGGATCTCTAACCTGTTATTTCTCCATCGGCCTCCATGTCTTCTACTTCACTGAATTCTTGTTTATCATAAACAACATTTGGACTCGACTCATTAATTTCCTGACCGATATAATGGCACATTTTATAAATTCAGTAGTTATGCACAAACTGACAAACCTCTGACAACCACTTCTAGCTGTAATGCTATTATCCAGTAAAAAACAAAACATAATATATATACCTCGATACTCTGATCTGCACACTTCTCAACTTCACTGGAAATTGATATAACCTCAAGAGATCTGGTAACCTGAGCATTAGTTGTAGTTCTCAGTTAACATGCTGATTATTTATAAAACTTACATAAAATAATTGTTGAAATGATTATCTATTTTTTTAATAAAACAAACCAAGAAATTTTAAATAGGATTAAAAAAATATAAATATAAAAAAATAAAATAAAATAAAATAAATAAATAAATAAATAAAGGCTATATTGCTAAACTAATAATCCACTTTTGTTTTAAAAAAATACAAACTAAGAGGTTTCAGGCATTTGTATACACTTTGGGAGGCTTCAGACTCATTTGGCATATTTGAACCATTTACTTTTAATTCAAGTTTTATAGAATTTGTGTTTAAACCTATGAAGACAAAGTACAAACCACATTGGCCCATTTAAAGTATATAGGTCGAAATTGCCACTTCTATATTATACCAGCACAAGCATTATTCCTCCAATGTTAATCAAGAAATTGAGGCATACACCTGGACACAGTAAAAGACTGTACATTTGTACTAAATATGGAACTGTATTAACCAAAAAAAAGCACATGTAGCTTTCCTAATGGAACATGTATAAACAAACTAGACGTAACTCCCGAGCTTGTGCGGAAAAGTATGGTCTCTCCTAATGTTTAAAAACGTATTCAGCATTCATATAATATTCTAAGCTGATCAGTGAGCCAGAACAAGAAGAATCCACATTTACTTATTGCTTCCTGTCATTTTCTATTTTTCTTCATATAGTTTGTGTAGCATTCATTACTGCTATTGCCTAAAAGGTTTTTTAACAGGGTAAAAGAATAAAAGATAACAAATCATTCTAAAGTATTACCTTGCAGGTTAACTCAGATTTTAGATATCAAAGAATACTTTAAGTATGTTTTCCAACGCAAATATTGCTTAGCAGAAACAAAATAAAGGCTATTACAAGATAAATACATTCACTAAATATTAATTTGATTTCAACACCATGTACACTGTACGCATGAATGCCGTTTAGACAACCGGGTTTGTTCCTCCAACAGAAAAACAATGAAGTAATACATCATCCAATAACTTAAGGAATTATACAGTTCAATGAAGTAATACATCATCCAATAACTTAAGGAATTATACAGTTCAAACTAACCTGTTTTTCTTCTTCCTCTGCTTTGCCTTCCTCCAAAGTTGAAGAAGCTTCATCTCCAATAACAGAGGACAACTCTGAACCTAGGCCAGCTAAATCTAAACCATAACAGCCTGTTACTAAAGGAACCCTTACAATCTATAGTTCTAGATTGTGGCCATATAATAAGCAGTGAATTTAAATAGCGATTTATAGTACACCTAGTAGAGTAAAACTGATTAACTTTCCCTAATACTGAATAACCCCACATCAAATGTAGAGTTTGAACCACCAGTGTTGTAAAATCTTATTTTAAAACAGATCAGCTTGTGATATATGCAGAGCAAGAGAAAATGAATTCAGAAACATGTTTATCTCTGCCTTGTAGGAAGTACAAAATTGAAAATCCAATGCAAGAAACATGACAAGCAAATAAAACAAATTGAAGGTCTGGTTGGATCTCTAACCTGTTATTTCTCCGTCGACCTCTCTTTCTTGGACTTCGTTGAATTCTTGTTTATCAAACACAACTTTCGGACTCGAGTCACCAAATTTCTGACCAAATATCATGGATTGTTAAAAAAAATGGTTTCATGCATAACCATAAAATAAGCACTTCTAGCTATTAATACTACAACTCTTAAATATATACCTCGTTACTCTTCTCTTCTGACATTTCAAGTACACTTGATACTGATACAGCTTTAGCAAGATCAGTAACCTGAGCATTAATAATGGTAAGCCATAGTATAGAAAATGTCTATTATCATTTATTCAGTGTTAACTGTTAAAAGAATGTATCTGCTTACAGTATCCGCTATTTCACAGCTCAAATCCAAGTCTGCAAGACCCTTCAAGTCTTCTTTATCAAACAAAACGTATTCAACGGAAATGTTTTCTTTCTAATCAAAATAGTGATCAACATATTAGGTCATAATTAATGTACACAACATAGAACTAACCAGTTCTAGTTATATGTTTTATACCTCATTACTATGTTCTTCGACATTCTGAACACTTAACGATGTCGATACAACTTCAGCAAAGCTTGTACCCTGATAATTAACAAAATAATCCTCATTGTCTTTGGAAATGACCCGTTGTACAAACATGAGATAAAAATTAGTGTATGCCTTACATTTAAGCCAGATACAAGCCCACTGTCTACATGTTTTTTACAAAGATTTGAGCAAGAAAGTTGCACATCAACCTTAAAGAAAAAAACATATAATAAGATGATGTACATAAGTTTGCTAACTCACAAGTCAGAACTTGTGCTACAGAACATGGTTTTCTTTATTAAATGTCTCAGAATATCAGGAAGAGGGGTAACAGAACTAGTCACCTGTGCATTATTTTTTTTAGTACGAATCAAATAGGTAAAAGAATCATATTATAAACACTGCAGAATGAATGTGTCTACTTACAGTATCAGCGCTTATCTCCAATATGGCAGCATGTGAAGAAGAAACTTTTGCATTTGACTGAAAACAATGAGGAAAGATGTAACAGAAAGATTGATAATTCAATGAATTTACTATAAACTTACGTGCTTAGAAGACTAAGAAACTAAATCTGCTCTGACTGCATTAGATGTCACACAGTTTTACATGTGGGATGTGTGCAAATGGAGGTATATATCTAAAATAAATTTTCTAAAATGTTTCCTCAAAGGGAACTACTACTGAAAAATGACTGAAGAGCCCAACGGTATCAAATATGTCTGTCGTGTAATGGTCTTCTAGCCAAGGGGATGTGAAACTATCAAATTTAGTTGTTAATAGCATCCTATTCTGTTGACATAGCATCAGTCTACAGCATCAACAATCTTAACTCAGAAGAAGAAAAATATAACCCTTAAAACTAGTTTCTGAAAATGCAGACATGCTCCAGAACACAAAATTAAAACCGCAAGACGTTGATGCTAAGCAAATCAGCACTTAAACTTTAAAATGTGTAAAATGTGGGCATTAGTGTGAGAGCATGTGTGTGTCAGTTCCAGTGGCACTTGGAATATGAAATTGCTAGCTACTGACCTCAAGGACATCAATTGGCTGATATCTCTCCAGCTCAACTGTGCAGTCAGTTAATTTAGCTTTAGAACCATTTTCTTCAACCTCGGCCACCGATTTCTTCCCACATGAACAGGAAGCTTTCATGAGATTCAGTTCAGTTTCTAGTACAGAACATCTTTCCTTCTCAGCAGTGAGACTATGTCTTAAAGAACTAACTTCATCAACATTGGCCTACCAAAGACGCAGAATGAAAATCAATGAATTTACATATTCTACAGTAACATATTAGCAATATAAGAAAGCAAGTGAGAATATCAAACGCGACAACTTTCAATGGTTCTTCACAAACTTACGTCAAGTTTGCTTTTATATTCTTTCAAAACATTCCACAATGCTCTGGAAAATTTTAGAAGAATTTGATTCTCTCTAGCTGTCTTTGATAGATTGGTGGCATTTTCACTGAGAGATTTGCTATAATCTGCTTCTGCATCAATAATAACGGGATACTCAGCTGATGATCCATTAAATTCAGCATCTTCGTCTTTCTTTGGAATGACCTCTGTTAAATAAGAAAGACAACCTCCAATGTATAGTGCATAATAGGCCACGATTTAAAACCTTAAAACATAATATCAACCACAAATGAATGTAAATATTTTGTGTAACCTTTATTAGGCTGATGAAGAATGCCGCTCCTCACCTCGTCATCCTGAAAGACGAAGTCAACAATGAAAAAGTCAAGAGGTGTGCAATGTTCATTTATTAAAGTACAAATGAGTTTTAACAAGGTTTTTATTTCCCCATGCATTGTGGTGAAATTAAATCAAATTATGGGCAAAAAGGTAATCTATGAAAATCTAAGGACTAAAAAAAAGTTTCGGTATAAAGTAAAATTTTAAGTTGATAATTGACATAAAAGAGAATATATGTAAGCATTGAGACATTAATACAGCTTCATACCGTACAAACTCCATTACTGTTGAGCTTCATTCTCTTAACTTGCTCGGTTTTTGACAATATCTGGGTCCGTCTCTTATTGCCAAAAGTGTTTGCAGGTTGCTCTTCAACATTCTCAAACCTAAAACATAAACATAGAAACTGAGATCTTTGAAGTTTAATTACAAGTTTTCAACAACTCAAGAAGAGTCACATGAAAAGTTTCATACTTGATATTCATATATGGAGCAGCCTGTCTCAGCAAGTAGGATGTATCCTGGTAGTCTGCATCCCCTGATTTTGCAGTAAGTATCTACATGATGTAATTGATTAGCCAACTGATGATAGTCAATAATGGATACAGCAATGTACATTAAAAGAATCATGAAATATCAAATTTGTACTTCAACCATATTATCATAAATAAAACTAAAAATGTATACCAGAGCCATCCTCTTTTTTCCTTGTAAGAAGTCACGCAGATATTTGGTCAACTGAAAATTATGTAAAACAACAATTGTGTCACAAACTGAATACAAAGAATTAAAGCTTTAAGAGCATATGAGAAAAGAAGTAGAAGAAACATTTGCTGAGAACATTACCAATGAATTCTGAAAGTGTTTATGGAGAGGTTTCTTGCGGTTCTTCTGATGCTCTAACAATGACTGACAGTAAAAAATCAGTTAGACAAAAAACAGTATAGGCTCCGTAGTAACTTGTGGAGTCCACAAAGTAAGTGCACATATACAAATCATATGTACACATACACACAGAATACATACCCTCAAGCATAGTCCAAACACCATAGAAGTATTGTTGATGAAATTACTTTCAACTAACCTTGTGCCCTGTCAGGAATATGTCTGAAACTAGTAAGTAATCAACATGACTTGAGAGAGTAAACACTAACACATACCAAAATAGCAATAACAAGGACAATGGCAATTGATAGAAAATAATTATGTTCTGAGCATGATAGCAACAAGCAAAGAATCCAACGAGCTCAGGTGTTAACTGTTAAAATAAAAATTTTGTTCCACCAATTCTTTACATGTAGTAAGCTGTAATAGTCAGTAATTGATAACAAACTGCACCTGATTTCCAGTCTTCCTTTCTCTTTCAGCACCAGCTAGATCAACTATGGTCAACATGGCAGTGCTGGATTGAGCAGCCCCATCTTCATCAAAGTTACCAACCTCACAGCGAATATTTATAATGCACTGTGAACGGCTGAAAGAATATATAAATATGGGTCATAATTTCATTTAATACAAACATCAGAGATAATATTACATCTTGGCACACATATGAGAAATAAAAATCAACAAATATTAAAAATTGACCATCTCATATTTCACAATGGCATTATCATAAATCTCATGACGTCAAAATTAAAGTGCAAAGAGATTAAACACCTAAAACTTCAGCCATAGTATATTAATATTAACATAAGCAACCTTTCAGCACTCACCTCGACTGAAGATTGGAATTTGTCATAGCCGTAGAACGCTTCAACATTCCACTGGCAATAAAAGATTCAGCCTGTTGAACATCATGAATGACAACCTGTAGGAGAAAATTATAGCAGTCTCAGTAACCATAATCATTTGATCATAACTTAAAGAACGATGCAGGAACTTATGAGGTTAATAAGTAGGATAATAGAATAAACATGAAAAGTTACTGAACCTCTTGGAGGCCTTTAAGTGTTGATTGCTGCATGGATAAATCGCCCCCGTCTGGTGATAGATCCATAATCCTTTCTCCTTTCCCTCTCTCTGAATATATTTCAAAAATTGAAAGATAGAAAGTCCTGCAATAATATAACAAAAAAAAAATTGTAAAAATTTATATTTTCTGCTACTAATAGTCAGCAATCAACTAGGCTATCAAATACGGTATGGATTTTGCCATACCAGGATTTTGATCCATTGCTCCCCTTTTCTGAAAATATCTGGCGAAGAGCAAGAGAAACCATACCAGGATCTCTTGCACTACCAAATACAGTATGGGTTTTGCCAGACCCACTTGGCCCCATGGCAGCTAACATTCCACTCTTACCCTTTAAAACATCTTCCACTAATGGACTCACCATTCTTTCATAAACAGCATTCTGCCACAAACAAATCGATGTTAAAGCAACAAACATTCTATCCATTTCATACTCCGTATATAGTACAAGTTTAACCTATTATCACAATCATATTAATAGTTACTTATTCCGTTAGTGCTGTGGGGTCATCATTCCTATATCACATGTATCTTGCACCAAATGCTGAATCACAACTTAACAAGAAACAATAACTTCTTGATGGCTCAATGTAATGAGGCCAGATACTAATTAGAACTATCAGATAATCAATCTATACACCAAGCAATCTATTATGTCACACTATTATATATTACAACCTTAATGAACGAACATAAACAGACACGAACAACCTCATTTTCTAAACAAACATATATGAACAAGAAATAATGTCCCCTTAAGCATTTGTGTTCGCTCATTTATCGTGTTCGTCCGTTTAATTACAGCCCTAATTTTATGTGTTGTTTGATATTAGTTAACTTATTACTACTTATCAGCTTAAAATAAGCTAATAACGTACTATTTTCAGTCCTAAATTCAGTACAAAATAAGCAGATAAGCAGTTTTCACCAAACACTTAGAACTAAATGCTAACCTAACCTAAACATCAAAACACATAACAAAAACAAATAAACAACAACCTGAGACGCCTCGGGTGCAAACACATACGAAAACCCCTGATAAACCTCCGACTTCGTCCGCCTGACCTCCGCCACACTCGTCGGCGGATTCAACGTAACCGAATGCTCATCATTAACCCTCAAACAAATCTCATCCTTCTTTTTCCTAATCACGTCCTTCTTCCTCTCCTTAGGCCACACATTCTTCTTCAAAACCTTATTATTATTACTTTGAGTAACTAAAATCGGCCTAATTCGAAGAAAAACCTTGAGTTTTTCGGAGTCCGAGGGTTCCGACGGAACAATAGGTTTGGATGTTTCGTTAGGGATG
Source organism: Artemisia argyi (assembly GCA_030686995.1). Classification (NCBI taxonomy): domain Eukaryota; kingdom Viridiplantae; phylum Streptophyta; class Magnoliopsida; order Asterales; family Asteraceae; genus Artemisia; species Artemisia argyi. The sequence goes on along the minus strand of CM060709.1, from coordinate 121,378,938 downwards.
GTGATGGAGAGGATGTCGTTGATAGGGAAGGAACGGATGGCGGAGGAAGGTGTGGGGGTTTTGGGAGGTGGTTGTGGTTGTGTAGCGGTGTAAGGGGTGGGACGGGCGCGACGGGGTGGGTTGCGACGGACGGTGACGGTGGTAGGGCACGGCGGTGGGCTGGTGAGTTCCATTTTTTTTTAATTTTGATCGGTGAAATGAGTTGGGAGTTTGAGCGGGAAATGAAGGGTGTAGGGTTTCAAATTTTTTATTTTGGAGAGAGTGTGTGTGTGTGAGGTGTGTTGTTGACGATTTGATGACCCAGCTATTATTTATAGAGGGTATGGGCCATTTAAGACCCGAAACTTTTTGGTTTATTGATGGATTTAGTTTAGGATTTGAGTTTTGAGTTTGAATTTTGAATTTGAGGTACAAACGAAAAATGTATTTATAAAAAATATATAAATAACTAGAAAAAAAAAAACAGTTAAAAATTGAAAGTGAAAATAGTTAAAAATTGAAAGTGAAAATCGTTTAAGAAAAATCACGTTATTTCAAAAAGATAAAAAATAATATGAATATTAAAATTATATATTTATAGCTAAGAAGTGAGGCTTTATTTTTCAAAAAGCAAATGTCATTGTGCATTTTTAAAACTCAGTTATCTTGTCAGGGGTTGCAAAAATCAAACATCAGCCTCATGTCTTAGACTCACACCCCTATACCAAACGTCACTTTTCAAGTCTAATCTCTAATCCAAGTCCAAAACCTTTATAACAAACGAGCCCTAATTAACACTAACCGATTGGGGCTGGGGTTAACCCGTCGATCAAAAGAAAAAAAAAATAATAAGTTTGATGTCAAGTTTAGCGGCCGTTTGGTTTAATCGTATTGGTATGAAAGAATATTTCCGTTACTGATGTAGCTATTTGGTTTAAGGGTTTGGTGTTTAAATATAGGAATCAAACTCTCAAAATTAGGTGTGTAAAACTAGAAAGGGGGTTTAATAGTTTACCGGTTTTTAACTTGATTAACTTTGAAACATTTACGTGTAATCAATGATAGTAACTACTTGAACGATAAGTAATATGCAAGAGTAAAGAAATAAACAATCAAACCACAACACGAATGTTTATCGTGGTTCGGCTACAATGACTCTTTTTCCTTGCCCTACTCCACGCCCTAGTATCCAACTCGAGAGTTTCTTTCACTAGTCAATAAGCTCCTTTCACCGGTGGAGAAAATCTTACACGTCGCTTACACAAGATTATCGACACAAAGCTAAATGTCGAGTTCTTTTACAAGGGTACAACCACTCCCGTCACACTATGTATTTTAAGGACTAAAATACTAACCGATCACTACTGAAATTACATAATCAAATGAAGTGTAAACTATGCAAGTTTACACAATGCTAAGCTAACAAGACTTGCAACGTTATGTTGAGACTTGTAACTTTAGGTATGAACTTGTGATCTTCTTTGCTACAAAAGATCTCACACAAATGAAATGTTAATGAGTTAGATGAATGTAATGAGAATGTATGTGTAAAATATAATGAGAAGTGATGAAGAAATTCTTGAGTGTGGCTTGCTATTTATAGCCAACCAAGACAGCAGGCTGGTAGATCTGGCGGAACCAAAACAAGGGTTCCGCCCTTGTATCTACAGGGTTCCGCCAGACCTGACAGTCAAACACTCAAGAAATCTTTCCATATCTATGCAAGTCAAATCAAGATCCTTTAAGTAAACTACAAGATAGTTTGAGTAAAAATCTTTCCAAATGTGTGAGAGAACTTTCCAAAAGTCAACTTATAGATTTTAGAAATCTTTCCAAGATTACACATGATGCATGCCATGATGTCATACAATATTTTCTATTTATAGAAATATGAAAATGTTATGTTTTATATGAAATGTAAATGTAGCAAATGTAATGTTTAAATAAAATAAAGTCTAGTTATGAAAGACTTAAACTATATTCATGATTTGCTATGAATTAAAGTTTATACTTTGTCGTTAACAAAACTTAGCAAATATCGTAAAATATAAATAACGTTTTTTTAGGCGATATTTGTATTAACAATCTCCCATTTTTTGTTGAGGACAAAACATAAACTTTATTTAAAAGCAAATCACTAACTATAGTGTTAAGTCTTTAAAAATTTATATTTAAACTTGTTTAATTAGAATGATGAGAAATAGTTTAAGTTTAAATATGTTTTTCTCCCCCTTTTATCGAAACAAAAAGAAGAGTTGCGAAGCGGAATGATGCTAAGTGCTCCCCATTGGACAATACTCCCCCTAGTTGGGGTGCCAAGATTGGGAATGCATGGATTTTGAACCTACAATAAAACGTTAGTTGTCGAAAAAGACAAGGCAACCACAACAAGTTATGAGAAAATAAGCAAGCATATCACAATCACAACAACTAAATGGTGAACCAACAATGCACACAATATAGTAGAACCGATTTCAATTCAAGTAAAATTTGACTTTTCTAAAAGTCAAAGACAAGAAATAGAAAAATCAACGGCCTACTTCTAAAAATAAAAATGCAAAAAGGAAAAAATAAAAAGAAAATAAAATCCTACATGTATAAAAGGAAAGTTATCCAACATAATCTTAATTTGGGGCAAAGCCTCCAAATATGTGTTGGAGAGCAAAGCAGGTTTTATCATGGACTTGGTGAAGCATAATCTTAATGCTTTCACTTATTTTTGCCGCCCGTTCACAATGTGAGCACCCATGGCGAGGATTGGGTAGGATTGGGTCATTGGTTGATGGTGGTGGTGGTGGAACATTGAGATGGAGGTTGAGATCGATGATGGTGGATCATGGTGTTCAAAGTTGGATTCTTCATAGAGAGGGCCATGGATATCCTTAAAGATGGGGTGAAACAACAATGGTTTTTGTTGGTGAGGATCTTGTTGTGGTGGTGGTTCTTGTTCAAATGGTTCATTGGGCTCAAAGAATGCCTGGGGTTGATGGTTTGTCATTCGTTCAATTGAGCCAAACGAAGGCAATGGTGGTGGATTAGTTAATCTAGGTGGAAGGTCATCAAGGTCTTGTAAGAAAGATGTGGTGATGTTGGTAGAGTGCTGATGAGGCGAAAAATGATCCGTTTTTAGGGGGTCATTTAAGCCCGAATCCGAATTTATTTGATCAAATATTGCCCTAAATCGTTCCTTTTGTGATTTTAGGTGTTTGGAGAGTGAATTCTGGAAAAGAGGCTATTTTGGACGTTTTTGGAGCATAAAGTGAAGAAAACGACAAAGTACCAAAAATCCAAGCTGGAAATACAAGGTGACGGCGTCAAGGGTTTGCTCTTGACGGCGTCAGACATGAAGAATAAATTACCGTAGCTGGTGACGGCGTCAGATGGAGTTATGACGGCGTCAAAGTGGCCAAGAATAATTTACCGAAGGTGGTGACGGCGTCACATAGGCCGTCACGATTGGATCTAGGGCGTCCGAGGAAGTGTATGGCGGCGAGTTGACGGCGTCAGATTTAACTCTTGACGCCGTCAGGACGATTTTCCTATATATAGTTTTCTAGTTTTTTTTCATTAAAAGAGGAGAGAAGTTTTGGTGAAACCCTAAAGACGATTTTGGTGCCTCTTTTACAGGTTTTTCAAGGGTTCCAAACCCTTGAGACCTTGCATTGTAATTGAGATAAGTATACTCTTAATTCAATCAATATGTCTATGTGTTGGTTGTTTATCTTTTGTTCTTATCTTAATTTTACTATGCTAGGCTAGATCTCTCTTGTGTTTGCTTAGATCTAATGAAACATAGATGTTGATTATGTGTTGATTACTTGTCTATTCTTGTTTTGAATGAATGATTTTATATGTTAGGCTTAAGAAAACTGGCAGATCTCCAAATGGTAACATGCTTGAACGTCTTAAGAAACATGAACCGAGGCGTACTAGGTCTTTATTGGTTGTATTTAATGCATGAGCCACTGTTTACAATCCCTATAGTTGTGCTGGGTCATGGTGTAGGAGGAGATAAGAGCTCATAGAGTTGGGGAGTTATGTATGCCACTCCACGAATGGTATTAAGGAATACAACCCGTCATTCATACAAGTGTAACAAGTAATTAACATGTAAAAGATATCTAGGGAGTAATGAAGTCTAAGTAAACACAATTTCTCCACATACTGCTCACAACCTTAGTTTAATATTAGTTAAATTTTATTTTCATTAGTTTAATTAGTTACAAAGTAGTTTTTGGGTTAGTTGAATAGCAACTAATTCCGCCCACTCCTTCAAAACCCGAGATTTTACTTGCTTTCATTAAAATATAAAAACACAAAAATAATCATCTTTCATCTCTAGAACTTTTAATTAGGTTTTCTAATCCTAGCGACACTATTCCTAAGCTGAACGATCAATCCCCCGGTGCTTGTCACTATACTATACTACAACGATCAGGTACACTGCCTGGTGGGGGTTGTAAGCCTCGCGAGATCCCTCGAGAGGTAAAGCAAGGTGCGATTCCCACGCATCAAGTTTTTGGCGCCGCAGCCTGGGGAATAGTTATTGTCTAGGTTAGGATTTCTTTTTATTAGGTCTACTTGCTAGATTCCTTTCTAGTAAGATTTTTATTTTTATTTTTAGGTCTTCTTTAGTCTATCTTATTTCTTCGTGCTTTTGTTCGTAACTCTTTACCATCCGACATCATGGAAGGTGGTAACATCTTTGAACCCATCATCCCACCACAACAAAACCCACCATTAGAACCCCTTAGGCCCCGAACCTTAGGAGAGTATTCCCGACCTAGCCACCAAGGCTACCGAAACACCATTGAGCTCACCGGAGCCAATGTGACCCCCTTGCGATCCGACACCATCCGGTTGGTGCAAAGTGGATGTGCATTCCATGGACTTCGTTCCGAAGATCCAAACCAACACCTTAAGGACTTCCTCAAAATCGTAGATTCCATAGACCTAGGTGTTGAAACTAGAGAGACTACCCGTTTACGCCTATTCCAATTCTCTCTACGGGATCAAGCTAGTCAATGGCTTGAGCGTTTACCCGCGGGATCCATCACCACATGGGATGATCTCACAACCCGTTTCCTTGCTAAATTTTTCCCACCGGGGAGAACTACTAAGCTTAGGAATGACATTTTGATGTTCCAACAATGTCAAAATGAATCTCTTTATGAAGCATGGACTCGTTTCAAGGACTTACTCCAAAAAGTCCCTCATCATGGCATAGATCTGTGGCTCCAAGTCCAAATTTTTTATGACCATATCAATATCCCCACGAGGCGAACCATTGACCAATCGGCCGGTGGTAAGCTACGTGATCTTAGTGCGGAACAATCATGGGAACTCATAGAAGATCTTGCTCTCTATGACAACGAAAGTTGGAATGATCCCCGTGATTTGAACAAAACGGTCAAGGCAATATCTTTGCCTTCGAACAATTCAAGCACTCCCGACCGTAGGATCATGGAACTTGAGGACCAAGTCAAGTTTCTCATGAAATCTTACGAAGCTCCGAAGCATTCAAGCCAAGTGAACAAAATCACTTCTTCATGCGAATTATGTAGTGGTCCCCATGACACTCGTGATTGTATGGAACTCCCCGGAACAGCTTTTGCGGACTACGCATCCACGCGTACCGACGAAGCGGGAGATAAGTGGTACACTTTCAAGCCCGAGCCGAACACATACGGTGATTCATATAACCCCTCATGGAAAAATCACCCAAACCTTAGGTGGAAACAAAATCAACCCAATTCATCCAACCCACCTAATCGTTACCAATCAAACGGTCCACCATCCAACCGTACCTTCAACAACAATCCTTCTAACAACTATGGTAGTACCAACAATCTTGAAGGATTGATGTCGAAATTTATGGCATCTCAAGAAGCTCGCATAGCTAGGTTTGAAACCGAATTCAACCAACAACAAACGGAGATGACCAACAAGATCAACAACTTGTTGAAAGCCCTCAACAACCAAACATTAGCCACACCTAGGAAGGACACTAGGGACACCAATAGTGGAATCCAAGCTAAGGACCCCTCATCATCCAAACATGTCCACTTTGTCAATGTTGTCACCATTAAGTCGATAGATAGGGAGATAGAGGAGAGTGACAAAGATGAAGTTAGAGTAGAAGCCAATGGTGAGGATGAGAGTAGGGAAGTTGAGGTTAATAAGGATGAGGAATTAGAGGAGGTAGAACCTATAGAGGAATATTTTGATAAGTTGCCAACCAAGGAAGAACGGGAATACCATAAGTATTTATTCGATAGTCCCGAGACAACGTATATCTTTGGCGATCCCCTGATCAAAATGGGAGACCCCTCTAACATTAACATCCCATGCAATATCGGGCACATGCATGTATGGAAAGCTTACATAGACCCTAGATCCCCCGTGAACATCATGTCTAGGACTTAATTCGAGTCATTAGAATAGTTAAATGTAAAGTATGTAAAGATTCAAGTGTAAGGGGAATTCTCATCCCCTATGATGTATTATTTTGGATGGTAGGGTAAGAGTGTATGCAAAAAAAAAAAAAAAAAAAAAAAAAAAAAAAAAAAAAAAAAAATCGAAAAAAATAGAAAAAAAACAAGAAAAAGAAAAAAAAAATAGAAAAAAAGAAGAGAAAAAAAAAACATACGGACTACCATCCCGTTTTTATTTTATGTTCATTTTATGTTTTTGTTATTTTTCATTTATTAGCTTAAGTCGAGTCTAGTCTTGGCTTAGCAACGCCATCTTGTACATGTAATTTACTAAGATTGTTAACTCGCCACCAGTAAAATTCCCTTTATCCAACAAAACCGTGTAATTCATATCCCTACACCTAACGTTATAACCCTTTTAAAAGACCTATTTGATAGTTTATCCTAGGTGCTTACGCCATGTGGTGGAGGTTTGATCCTTTCCCAAGCCTATGGTAATCTATTTTGCTATGACAGGTAGTGAGAGATATCTTCCATTTCCACAATGTTATATTACTTTATTACACCCGAGAGATGTGAGTATCTAAACACTATTTGTGAGGTGCTTGTGTATGACCTCCGTGCTTGTCTATTGGTCTTTAGTGGAACGATTATTTGTTGTAATTACTTTTATATTAGTGTTAAATGACCCCTAACTTGTCTTTTGAGTAGAATAAAAGCTCATTTGCTTGAGGACAAGCAAATCTCAAGTGTAAGGGTATATGATGAGGCGAAAAATGATCCGTTTTTAGGGGGTCATTTAAGCCCGAATCCGAATTTATTTGATCAAATATTGCCCTAAATCGTTCCTTTTGTGATTTTAGGTGTTTGGAGAGTGAATTCTGGAAAAGAGGCTATTTTGGACGTTTTTGGAGCATAAAGTGAAGAAAACGACAAAGTACCAAAAATCCAAGCTGGAAATACAAGGTGACGGCGTCAAGGGTTTGCTCTTGACGGCGTCAGACATGAAGAATAAATTACCGTAGCTGGTGACGGCGTCAGATGGAGTTATGACGGCGTCAAAGTGGCCAAGAATAATTTACCGAAGGTGGTGACGGCGTCACATAGGCCGTCACGATTGGATCTAGGGCGTCCGAGGAAGTATATGGCGGCGAGTTGACGGCGTCAGATTTAACTCTTGACGCCGTCAGGACGATTTTCCTATATATAGTTTTCTAGTTTTTTTTCATTAAAAGAGGAGAGAAGTTTTGGTGAAACCCTAAAGACGATTTTGGTGCCTCTTTTACAGGTTTTTCAAGGGTTCCAAACCCTTGAGACCTTGCATTGTAATTGAGATAAGTATACTCTTAATTCAATCAACATGTCTATGTGTTGGTTGTTTATCTTTTGTTCTTATCTTAATTTTACTATGCTAGGCTAGATCTCTCTTGTGTTTGCTTAGATCTAATGAAACCTAGATGTTGATTATGTGTTGATTACTTGTCTATTCTTGTTTTGAATGAATGATTTTATATGTTAGGCTTAAGAAAACTGGCAGATCTCCAAATGGTAACATGCTTGAACGTCTTAAGAAACATGAACCGAGGCGTACTAGGTCTTTATTGGTTGTATTTAATGCATGAGCCACTGTTTACAATCCCTATAGTTGTGCTGGGTCATGGTGTAGGAGGAGATAAGAGCTCATAGAGTTGGGGAGTTATGTATGCCACTCCACGAATGGTATTAAGGAATACAACCCGTCATTCATACAAATGTAACAAGTAATTAACATGTAAAAGATATCTAGGGAGTAATGAAGTCTAAGTAAACACAATTTCTCCACATACTGCTCACAACCTTAGTTTAATATTAGTTAAATTTTATTTTCATTAGTTTAATTAGTTACAAAGTAGTTTTTGGGTTAGTTGAATAGCAACTAATTCCGCCCACTCCTTCAAAACCCGAGATTTTACTTGCTTTCATTAAAATATAAAAACACAAAAATAATCATCTTTCATCTCTAGAACTTTTAATTAGGTTTTCTAATCCTAGCGACACTATTCCTAAGCTGAACGATCAATCCCCCGGTACTTGTCACTATACTATACTACAACGATCAGGTACACTGCCTGGTGGGGGTTGTAAGCCTCGCGAGATCCCTCGAGAGGTAAAGCAAGGTGCGATTCCCACGCATCAAGTGCCAAAGAGCTCCATTGGTTCAAGCTTTGGTGATTTGGCTGGTGATGGAGATTTGGATGGTTGAGTTGGAGCTTGTGGTGGAGTTGGATCACTAGATGTTATTGTTGGTGGTGGAGTGGTGAGCACATTGTGAAGCCTTTGTGATGGTGTAGGAGTAGCAAGGTTGAGAAAGTTTTCATCTTTGATGGGTGAAGAGATTATGAGTGGTGATTCATCCGAAGATGAGGAGTTTAAGTTGATAGTGGTGTTGAAACAACATGGTTTTACACTTATCCTAGTGGTTCTTCTAATAGGTCTTGATGGTGGAGAGGAGTTTGTTGACTTTGTCATGGTCAAAATGGTGGTTTAGAAGCTTAAGATCAGAGATTGTGATGGTGATGGTGTGATTTGAAAGTGTTCCAAGATGGTCAAATTTATAGAGTTGAAGAATTGTTGAAAGGAGTGTTTGGATTTGATGTTCTACCATACAAATTTTGAGGTTTCTAATGATTTAGATAGTTTATGAAGGTTGTCATATCATTGGAAGTCAATCCAATTGAAAATGGTGGAGTAAGAAGACCAAGATATGCACTAAATGCTATGTGGTCATGTCAAATGATTTGGATCAGAAGTTCCACGGATTCCAATGAACCTTTTGGAGGGTTCCTTTCTTTATGTAGAAGGGATCCTTGAGTTAGTTATGGTTGAATTCGATTTTTGGCGGGAATAGGTTCCTATTGGTTCCAGTGACTAAAAAAGGTCCTAATGCACTTAACAACTATTAAGAAATGTGTTTCTAACTAAAAAGGATGGTTTGATGTTGTTTAGAAGTCGAAATTTTGGAAAGTTGGAAACATTTCTGCAAGTGCTGGCGGAACCAAGCGAATACACATGCGGAACCCTGTTTTTGGTTTCGCCGGTTCTGCTGGGCCAAACCTGGGTTTACCCAGAAAATGCATTGGCGGGGGCTAGCGAATTTCACTATACTTAGTGAAATTTTCATAAACTTGAAAATTTGACAACATTCCCCAAATGTTGTCTTCCTGCATACACGTTAGTTCATACATAGTTTAAACATAACATAATATCCCTACGAGTACATAAATCCATATAACATATTGTAATACAACCAGATTGTTCAAAAGGCACCTTGTGCCAAACACCCCTTAACCCCCACTCATTGACGATCTAACTTCTTATTGAGCATTCCAAGGAACTACCTGAAGCACTTGAACATCCCCTTCGTTTGCTTGAACTCCTCGGACTCATTTGGAATACTCGGAAGTTGTGAGAGGTATTCTAGAGGAGGAAGCCTAGAGTTGGGTAAGTTGTCATCTTCACTCATTGATGATGATGAGGAGGAGGATGAGGACATTTCCCTTGGGCTTTGGAGACTCTCTTATCATTAAGTGGAACAAAGGTATGTGGGATGAGAGAGTAATCAAGATGAAGACCACTTGGAGGAATTAGAGAAAATTGTCTAAAAAGACGAGTCGAGAGCATTCCATATGGCATAGCGGTGGTGCCTTGAATGGGAATGTCGGCCATCCTTTTGGCTATGTAGTAAGCCAAGTTGAAGGGTTGGCGCATGGACACGGAGTAGAGCATATAGCGAAGGCAAATATTGATGTGATCCATATTCCCTATAGTGCTAATGACATTGGCTCTAATGACTTCCTCCCACTTCTTAAATTGAGGCTTAAGCTCGTTGAGTTCCATTCCATAAGGGTCCTTATCAACCTCATTTCTCGACCTAGTTCTTCTAGTGTTGGAGGTCCTAACAAAGAGATGATCACGGATGACATCCTTGGATACACGAGGAGTATCATAAGGATGGATGTGATCAATGACCGAACCAAGAATTGAGAGAGAGTGTTTGTCTGAATAGAGACAAGTACCATAATTCAGAACACCTAGGACTCGAGCAAAGTCATTGAGAGAGATGTTATAAGAGTGACCACTAACCATGAAAGACAAACCCATAAGACCATCGTCATTGGTGTGGAGAGTGATGGAAGCATAGAACTCAAGGATAAATCTAGGACAAATAGGTTCATCGATGTCTAGGAGGCAATCAAAATTGATTTCGGCTAGTTCCCTATGAATGTTGGTGTTCTCTAGGAAAGAGGGATCAATGGTCCTACCCTCATGGACATATCGTTTTTCTAGAGACTTAAAGATTTTGACTTGAGTGGGGGTAAGTCCTTTTGTTTTGTGGTATTTTGGTAGGTAGTTAAGAGTATCCTTGTGGTCATAGTGAGTTGCGGGAGGCATTATGATTCCTAAAAACACAAATATCACATTTTTAGACTAAGTTGACGTGAATTTTAATGTTGAAGTTCTAGTGTGTGCCTATATGCAAACAATGTGGAGGTGCGGTTATCTCGACTCATTTAAATGCTTAAAACGTTTTAATATGCAAATTTTGTACTTAAAATTAGAGATAACCGAAGCTCTCCTAATTCAATGTAGCTTCGTTTGAATGTACCCGAAAATACATATTAGTTATGTATTCCCTTTAGCATTCAAGAGACATTATGCAAGTGATGTTTTAAACATAACGTTTTTAATTTATATCAACAATGTAAGACGAAAAAAAATATTTGTCCTATTTGTGAGAAGTCATTTTTGCAAAAAATTAACATGGGGTGTTTTGGTAAACATGTTAGTATCCTCTAAGAATGCAATTCCTAACTATGGGAAACATGATTAGTTTTGTTTTACAACTAATGTTCTATGTGAATTTCTCAAGTTGATGCATAACCCCAAGTTTTAGTTTTTGTGCAAAAATAGAATTCCTAAACGCAGATCAGGAGTGTAATTATGTTAAGAGTACTTACAATGATGATTAGAGAGCTAAGTTGATGAAGGAGAGACCAAATTTTCGTGTGTGGAAGAGTTGTGAAGTGAATAGTAACTGTTTTGGAGTGGTGGTGTAGGATAAGGAGTGTTTGGTTTAATATATAAAAAGAAAAAGTTTCTGCTTGTGGGCGGATCCGGCGGAACCAAATAAAGGGTTCCGCCCCTTATGTCTCAAGGTTCCGCCAGTTCAGCAGAAGAAGAAATTAAACGGATTATGATGCGTGGTTTTGCAACCTTGCAAAAGGTTTTACCTCTCGAGGGATCTCGATAAGCTTGCAATCCCCACCAGGCAGTGTACCTAACCGATGTAGTATAGTGTAGTGGCAAGTACCGGGGGATTGATCGTTCAACTTGGGGAATAATGTCGTTAGGATTAAAACTTAATTAAACTGGGTCTAGAGGTGAGGGATGATTCTTTTTGTATTTTTATATTTTATGGAAAGCAAGTAAAAATCTCGGGTATTGTAAGAGTGGGCGGAATTAGTTGCTAGTCAACTAACCCAAAATAACTAAAAATGCAATAAAAATAAAATAACAAGGAAATAAAATGAGAAAAACCTTATAATGAGAGAAATGTGTTTACTTAGATTTCACTACTCCCTAGCTATCTTTCACTAATTGACTAGTTTGTTACAATTGCGTGGATGACGGGTTATATTCCTTAATACCATTCGTGGGGCCGTGTACGATCTTCCCCAACTCTATAAGCTTCTACCTCTTCCTATGTCGAGCCGACAACTAGCTCCTAACATGGCATCCTTAGTAGTCACTTATGCATTAAATACAACCATTAAAATTATAGTACACATCCGATTCATGTTTCTTAAGACGTTCAAGCAAGTTACCAATTGGAGATTAGCCAGTTTTCTTAAGCCTAACATCGAAATCATTCATCCAACAACAATTAATAATAAACAATCAACCAATAATCAATAGCTAGATTTCATTACATCTAAGCAAACACAAACAAACCTAGCCTAGCATGTTAATGTAAAGACAAGCATAAGATAGAATCAAACAACACATAGACATATTGAATGATTATTGGAAGTCTTATCTTTAATCAAACATGGATGAAAGAAGGGTTTGAAACCCTTACAAGAAGGTGAAATTCGACCTAGGGTTTATGTAAAAGTTCCTCCAAAAGTTCTCTCTCTAATGAATGAAAATTAGAAAACTATATATAGAGATTACAATCTGACGGCGTCACGTTATACATGTGACGCCGTCAACTAGCTGCCAATACTCTCCTCGGATTGCCTAGATCCAGATCTGAAGTCGTCACTTATAATTCTTCTCTTGGCCGTCACCTTATAATTTGCTCTTGACGGCCTAGGCGTCACAAAGGGTGTCGCCGTCACTCTTTAATCCCAGAAATCTTTCTGGCGCGTCTCGTGTAAATTTCATATCCACCTATTTTCCAACACATGACGCCGTCACCTGTAGAGCGTGACGCCGTCAGGTATTGTTTCCAGTTTGATTTTGGAGACTTTGTCGTTTTCTTCACTTTTCGCTCCAAAAACGTCCAAAATGCTTCCTTTTCCAGATTTCTTCTCCAAAGTACCTAAAATGACAAAAGGAACTATTTGAGGCAATATTTGATCAAATAATCACGACTTAGGGCTTAAATGACCCCCTAAAAGCGTAACACTTTTCGCCTCATCAAATACCCTTACACTTAAGATTTGCTTGTCCTCAAGCAAATGCGCTTTTATTCTAATCAAAATACCAGCTAGGGGTCCTTTAACACTAATATAAAAGTAATTACAATAAATGATCGTTCCACTTCAACCAAAACAAGCACGAAAATTATACACTAGCACCTCACAAATAGTGTTTGGATACTCACATCTCTCGGGTGTAATAAAAGTATATATCACAAATGAAAATGGAAAATATCTCTCACTACCTATCATAGCACATAGATTACCATAGGCTTGGGAAAGGATCAAACCTCCACCACTTGGCGTAAGCACCTAGGATAAACTATCAAAGAGGTCTTTTAAAGGGTTATAACGTGAGGTGTAGGGATATGATAAAGACGGTTTTGTTGGATAAAGGCAATCTTTACTGGTGGCAAGTTAATCATCTTGGTCAATTACATGTACAATGTGGCGTTGCTAAGCCAAGACTCGACTCGACTTAGGCTAATGAAAACTAACAAAAACAAAACATAAAAGGAAACGGGATGGTAGTCCGTATGTTTTTTCTCTTTTTCTTTTTCTAATTTTTTTTCTTTTTTTTTCTAGATTTTTTTTCCTTCATACGCTCTTGCCCTAACATCCAAAATAATACATCGTACGGAATTTGCATTCCCCTTACACTTGAACTTTTACATACTTTACAATCAACTATTAAAATGACTCGAATTAAGATAATCAAAACACTTGGAGTACTTTTTAAGATATTAACGCACATATGGGGGTAATAATTGATGTTCTTCCCCATTACTCCATTACACTAGTACTTTACCCATAAGTCCCAATCGTCCCAAAACAATATGTAGAAGATATGACTCGACTTAGCAACCATGTAATCAATTAGACAATTAACTAAGGGTTTAAACATGTAACAATAATGCACTAAAGATGAGTGCATACAAGAAAGGCTAAGGCGATTGGGTGTACATTTGGGGTGGATTGTAAACAAATTCTTCCTTTAAGTAAAATGCTTAAAGTTAGAAACGAAATAGATAGGCTCGGAGGGGTGTACTAGGGGTATCGTGTACTAAAAATGAGTACATTGCAAAGGTGTGGGAAAATTAATTGACTTTATTAGTCAAGTGTGTTGACTTCATTGGTCAAGTAATTATGATACAGGCTTAACACAAGGGTTATCCTAATGCCTCTTATCATGTAGTAAATCCTACTACACGAATGTAGTCTCACATGTGGTCTCGGGATGCATCACTATCACAAGTTCTAGAATCTAAGTACTACCGGTACACTCATAAGCATCTTTTCCTAACAAATCTAGGGGCGAACCTCACATATTTAGGGTGGAAAATTTTGAGTGGTACGGTTTTTTTGTGCTAGTCATACTGTTAGTTTATGGACATAAATTAATAGACGTATGTTAGGATCGAACTCGAGATCACGGGATTGTACACTTTACGTATGAAGAGTAAATGAATAATTATTTATAAATGTTATATATAGTTATTAATAAACATAAAACACTTAACGATCGTTAGTATTTAACGGATAATGGCTAACGACCGTTCGACGAATAAAAGGAAAGCGATACATATGAGTATTTGGAAAGTCAAGAAGCATCCGGAAGCCCCCCTTGGGCTTATGAACGACCAAAAAGGGTTCCCTAACCCTAATCCCTTGCTTGATCTCCAAGTTAACTCAACTATATAAGCAAACACAAGGTTCATTGTTCCATATCTTTTGTACACACAACACCTTGTGTTTTCTCTTCCTTTTCTTTGTTAGAAATCGATCAAACATCCCTAAGTAATTAGGGATTCGATTTTTAAGTTCAAAAGTGTTTTTGTTTTCAATTACTTGTATAATCTTTTACTTGGTATTAGTACGTGTGTACAAGAACGTGATATAACCACACTATTGGTTATATCTTGGATTGAATTACAAAAAGTTAAGGGGTAATTCAAATAATCCATATAAACCATAATTAGGGTTCTTGATTAGAAGATTTGCAATTACTTGATTCTTGTTCGGGCTAGAATCACAAAGGTACGTTTACTATTTATTATTGATTAATTAATTACATGTTATATGATCTTGTTATAACGCTTCCGCATGTGTCTTTGATGTTTATTGTTTATATTTATGATATGTCATGTTATATAATTCCAACAGTGGCATCATGAGCCGTTATAATGTGTAATTATTATCGAAACACATAAAAATTGAATCTTGATTTGTTTAGTTACATGCTTAATCGATTCTAGGGTTTTGATTAACCAAACCCTTACTTATTTTTTTTTTTTGGTCGATTTACCCATATTGATTTTTAGGGTTTTTGGTTTTGATTTTTAATATGATTAGAAACCCTAGGATTGTCATGTAATTGTTTATGCATTTTAGTAAACAATCTTGGTGCAATATGTTAATTGTTAAGCATAATCCATGAAAAAGTGCATGCTTGCATGAATTTTTATTGTATTGGAATTTAAATTGTTTAAATTGGATATATGAATTAAATTGTTAAGTTATATCGAAACATGTAAATTTATTAATAGATGTTGAATTGGGGAAGACTCCAATATTAAGTAATCAATTATGTGTTATGCGGTGTTTATTTAATTTTGGTTTACGCAATTGATTCGTCGATGTATGTGGCTCTTTTTCCTTTGAAGAAGAAAGCCCTAATTAAATAAATACATTATACACCTAGATTTGATTATTAATAGGATTATTAAATTAAATTTGCATGTGGCTACATGTTTTATACATATTTAATTGTTATGTTGTGTATAAGTTTATTTAGTTGTGTTATTTTTTATTATGTATTACTTGTCATTTGTTTATTTTTTATGTGAGACATGTTTATAAACGAAAAAAGGTAATTTTTTTAATAGAAAAATAATATGTATTAAATAAATGGCGAAATTTGTTTTGGTTTTAAGAGTCAAAATTTCAAGGTTTTATCGATTGATGTTTTTGTACGTAATGGTTAACTATGCTCGACCGAAGTTTGCACACTATAAGATGGGTATAAGGTTGGTTTCGCATTAAATTGTGACCTCAAAGAGACAATATTCTGTCTTTCCGCTCGTTTGTGTGTAAATTAGACTTATCGAACAACTATTATATGT
This sequence comes from Artemisia argyi, assembly GCA_030686995.1. Taxonomy (NCBI): domain Eukaryota; kingdom Viridiplantae; phylum Streptophyta; class Magnoliopsida; order Asterales; family Asteraceae; genus Artemisia; species Artemisia argyi. The sequence continues at coordinate 121,362,720 of CM060709.1, read as the reverse complement.
ACACTGTCATCTTAAGGGTGAATTGACCACAATTCCATAATGATTATCCGAAACACTAAGCTTTAGGGCTTATGCAAAAGTACGATATAGTGGACGATAATTGTTGGTAATTCTTTAATTGGTGAACCTAATACCTTAATCAAAACTTTGCTATTTTACTCTTAGTGAATTGGTAAATAAAATTGTTTTGTAAAACCAATGTTATGAAGTTGTATGCATGCTTCTTCATACATTATTTTGATTACACATAAAAATTAATACCCTTACAAAATTAAGTCGAATGCCATCTAATTAAAAACACTTGAAGTTGTAGTTTACGTCATGTGAGAACTTGGCTAGATTGCAATGGAGAGGAAAATTTCATAATTTCATTGCTAGCAGATCAACTGATGTAATGGAATTATGGGTTTGCAGTTTTTAAGTTAGACGACTTAAATTGAGTAGGAAGTGAGAACTTGGACTCAAGGCATTAGATGGGGATGAAACATTCTTACATTGTAAAAGGTTTTGTGAATGTAAATCCCATAATGATCTAAGAATTGCAATATGATATTGGCAATTATTGTTCGATAATTACCTTGTTGAATACTATCATTACTAGCAGATCAACTGATGTAATGGTAATATGTCAATTAGGATCCCAACTTTAAGAAAATACTATGGTTTATATGGATATTTACCAATGGGTATTTTATTTTCTTAAAGACCTAATTATCGAAAATACTGAAATTGAATTTTGTAATTCGTTTTAATGTATTAATGCAAAGTTCGAACCGTAAATGCACTTTGGGCTTTGGTAAATTGATCTCGTTCTGTTTTAAAACAAATGTTTGATTAAGAATAATTTACTTAAAAGACAAAAGAAGTCTCCTTTCTATGAAAGAAGATTGAGACACAATCCTATTTCTTTTCATGATTGAAAAATAATTTTAATAGTTAAGAAAATTGCGCATTTTTCATAAAGATTTCATCACCCTCATTTGGTGATTAAATTTTTAGTAACAAATATGATATTTGGTTAATAGAAAATTATGTATGACAATTTATGAGTTATTATAACTAAAAGCTAGACTAATTACCGCAAAATGATAAAAGACAAACTAGTTTATTCATCTATATGTTTTGGCTATTTAAAAGGTGCTACATACATTGTAGGATGGTAGACCTGTTCAGGCTGAAATTGCATGCCCAATTTTTCAAGTTAATCACATTTGATGGATAGTCCATCGTTTACGTAGTAGAATACACTATTTAATGCATAAGTAATTGTTACGTGTGGACATTCAAGGGTGTTGGAAAGTTAAAAGCGCACTATTTTCTTTCACTGGCTATGAAACACTTACAATGTTGTCAAATTCAGTGGGAGTATTGTGTACTTATTACTGAGTAAGAAATTATCGTAATGATCTTTAATTCAGTGGGAGTTACAAGCTTTGGCATCTTGGTAGCTAAAGATATTACTTTCCAAGTGTAGACACTTATACTTTTAAGGATAGTCTTATACATTTCCTTACTAGACATTGTTGTTCTACAACTACTTATTATGCTAAAATCTATGACACAATCATATTGATCACATAAACAAATGCATGGCGTGTTGTTTATCAACTATATGAGGTTGTTACATGCACAAGTGGGAGAAATCTTTAATGTGTGCAAGAAACAACTCATAAAGATATGATTTAATGATTCTCTTGACTGCAAGGTAAGAGAATAACTTTCTAATATGAATTATACACATCTAATTCAAGAAACACTTGGTGTTGCAATTTATGTTATGTGAGAGCTTAACTAGATTGCAACAACAAGGTAAATTTCATATTTTCATTAGTAGCAGATCAACTGATGTAATTGAACTATGATAATTTGCAGTTTCTAAATTAGATACCTATTATAACATGTGTCAATATGATATCAAGACTACTTTAATTTATATATTTATGAATTCTTGGAATGACATAAATTAATAAAGTAATCTAATGCTACTTCAATCTGAATATTTATGTGTTCTTGGAATGACATAAATAAATGAAAAAATAATGTTGTTTACATTATTGTGAAGTAATAACTTTAGTTAAACATGTTTATGTTTCATTGTAAAGATATATAAACATAAAGTCTTTAATTGTTACAAGACTTATAATAAAGTAAGACGTTATCTTGTTATGTTTTAATTAAGACATACACATGAAGTTGTAGGATCGTTGTAGCTCGAGGTTGTTTAGACCTCATAGTATCTAGGACACACAATAACAAAGATGAACAATTTATGCAGCGGAATTAAACAAATATCAATGTTATTATGAACAAGGATTCTCTACAATAACACTCCAAGCCTCAAATATTATTTGATCAGAATAATACGGTTACACCTAATCTATAACAGGAATCAAGAGATTCTTGAGGCTACGAACAACTTCTAACCCTAGACGTTTATAACCTACGTCTAGGTTACACACACACACACACCTTTAGTCGACTACATATTGAAAGACTTAATTAAAAACATATTCCCTATATTCTGTTTATATAACACAGAATTAGGGTTACAAGAATACTACGCAGGACTAAACTATAAATCTTCTTTTGCAAGCAAGTCCTTCTTCATCTTTTGTAGAATTCCTTCTTATTATATTAAGTCCCTATTATTTCATTCTTTCTTGTTTTGTATCATTAAATCTAATAGACCCAACAATCTTCCCCTATTTGATGATGACAAAACAAACACATTCTTGTACGAACTTCCCTAGATGATGTAGAGAAATTGAGATAATTAAATCTCACCATGAATGAAACAATTATGTCTTCCCCTTAAGCCATGCCATGCCACTCCAAAATTTCTTCCCCTTTTTGTTGTCAACAAATAGGGAACATATGTAATATAATCTTCCCCTTGAGTGGTGCATATAGATGGTTAAACATTTAATCAATAAACTTCCCCTGAAACTAATATGTTTACCATCTTCTTGAATCTTCAATTCTGTAGGCTCTTATGTAATGATCACTGATGAAGAAAACTTGATATACCAAACTTGAAACCAAAGTAAAATATCCCAACCTCGTTACTTAAGCTTGCACTATTGTTGATTGAAGAACGATATAGAGAATTTGGTGTTGCTGAAACAATCTCTAAATCTCTTGGAATTATCCACAACGACTTTCTTCATGTGACACTGAGTACTACAATGTATCTCCTTTAAGTGATAGTTAACTAGGTCTTCGTCCATCCTCCCCTTGACCTATGAAAACTAGATAAACCAAGTCCCAATCATAAACCATATATCCAAGCAAGTCACCAGTCAATAGTAAGAATCTTGATGTTGAAATAAGTAAACTCCTTTGTGAACCTCACTTCAATCTCAAATAAGAGATAAACAATTTTCCTTCGTAACCAATTAATCAATAATCGAAATACGAGCCTTTTAATCTTTTACGAACAAAACCAAACCAATCTTCCTTGTGTGTGTGAACCAATAATCCAAATGTGTGTGTCAATCCATCTCTTCAAGCAATAATCAATTAGTAAATTATCCAGCCCCACAATTAACTAATTAGAACAATTCAAAACGATGTCATGAGCATAATAAATCTTATCCTACAACTTACCCTCTGATAACCTTGTCCCAGTAATAACAATACGAGGATAATTATGCAGTAGAAGACACGAACTTGAATAACCTCATGAATATACCAAGTATTTAATTGTACCGACCCATTATCAATTCCAAACCTCAAGACACAGACCAAAAACAAATCTTGTGAACATTTTATTTAATGAATATTCAGTACAAGGTAACCTTTTAAATATACGACCCATGTAAGAGTACTGATCCAATGAACATTCATGTGCAAGACGCGAACAGAAGTAATAACTAGTGACATGTAATCATGATTAGTACGAGGTAAATTTAAGGAATAAGTATGAGATTACAAACCCATCTTTTTGTCGCTTAGGGTTTTTCACTTTGTCACCAAATGAATTCTTCACAGCAGCATCACAAAAATACGAAAACCTAATATCAAAGCTGCTTTCTTCTTCACAATAAAAACCTTGTTAATCCCAGATATCACGAGCAACCCGCTCTGATACCACTTTTAGATCCCAGTTGAGCAAACGATCTTATAGAAGTTGACTTGAATTAAAACTTAAGCAATAACGTTGAATATTAAAGCTTAACTTAAGAAGAATAGTTTAAACACTTTCAATACTTCAATATATTAATATACGAGCACTCGACAATGCTAGGGTTTTACAACCTTGAAATGAAACAAGAATAATAATAATGCGTGCCTACTCTAACCCTAGGCACCTCCTTTTATAGACCAAGGAGTCCTATTAGGTTTACAATAACTTTCTACATAAGATAATATTTTCCTAATTGTATAAGATATACACACTTTTTATTCCATAATTATCCATCCATGTATACAAGTTTATCTCTTAAGCAGCAGATTCCTCAGCAGCAGATTCACCTAGCAGCAGTTTAATAACACTAGCAGCAGATTCCTTATACCAGCAGTAGGTTCTCATCAGCAGCAGTTTGACACTTAGTTAAATCCTGAGCAGCAGAATCTCAAAACCCAGCAAGAAAAGTACGAAAACATGGTTAAAACAATATAGGAATCATAACTAGGCTAGCACCAGGGGTGCTTAGCCAATCATAAATTCAACACTCAAAATAATGTTTACACGATCCATGTATTCGAAATGTAAATGAAACAATGAAATGATAAAACTTATGGTGATTGAAGTGTGACTCCTCCCTTGGAAAGCCTTCGTATGCTGCTGTAGAAGGGCCTCATAAAAGCTCCTAACGATCTCTGACTTTGTGTGTGAGAAAGTTGTTCTTCAAATGAAGAAATTAGGGTTATATTTATAGGCCCGTCGAGAGTTACGGCGTAACTACGAAATGTGTTACGTCGTAACTTGTGAAACCTTATCCAGATTTAGAGTTTACGGCGTAACTATGAAATGTTACGCCGTAAAAATGATATTAGGGTTTCTTCTCCGTCGTAATCTCTCCAAGTGTGTTACGCCATATAATATTTATCGGATCTGACATAACTCTTGTAGTCTTCATTACGCCGTAGCCTAAAAGGTGTGTTACGCCGTAAGTTGATTCTTGAGCTTGGACTACTCTCGAACTCGTTGCTACGCCGTATTCCATAGTTGTGTTACATCGTAGTCTTCAGATCTGAGGATTCTTCAAGACTTGTGATTGTTACGGCGTAAACACTGGAATTAGTTACTGATGAGGCGAAAAATGATCCATTTTTAGGGGGTCATTTAAGCCCGAATCCGAATTTATCTGATCAAATATTGCCCTAAATCGTTCCTTTTGTGATTTTAGGTGTTTGGAGAGTGAATTCTGGAAAAGAGGCTATTTTGGACGTTTTTGGAGCATAAAGTGAAGAAAACGACAAAGTACCAAAAATCCAAGCTGGAAATACAAGGTGACGGCGTCAAGGGTTTGCTCTTGACGGCGTCAGACATGAAGAATAATTTACCGTAGCTGGTGACGGCGTCAGATGGAGTGATGACGGCGTCAAAGTGACCAAGATTAATTTACCGTGGGTGGTGACGGCGTCACATAGGCCGTCACGATTGGATCTAGGGCGTCCGAGGAAGTGTATGGCGGCGAGTTGACGGCGTCAGATTTAACTCTTGACGCCGTCAGGACGATTTTCCTATATATAGTTTTCTAGTTTTTTTCATTAAAGGGGGAGAAGTTTTGGTGAAACCCTAAAGACGATTTTGGTGCCTCTTTTACAGGTTTTTCAAGGGTTCCAAACCCTTGGGACCTTGCATTGTAATTGAGATAAGTATACTCTTAATTCAATCAATATGTCTATGTGTTGGTTGTTTATCTTTTGTTCTTATCTTAATTCTACTATGCTAGGCTAGATCTCTCTTGTGTTTGCTTAGATCTAATGAAACCTAGATGTTGATTATGTGTTGATTACTTGTCTATTCTTGTTTTGAATGAATGATTTTATATGTTAGGCTTAAGAAAACTGGCAGATCTCCAAATGGTAACATGCTTGAACATCTTAAGAAACATGAACCGAGGCGTACTAGGTCTTTATTGGTTGTATTTAATGCATGAGCCACTGTTTACAATCCCTATAGTTGTGCTGGGTCATGGTGTAGGAGGAGATAAGAGCTCATAGAGTTGGGGAGTTATGTATGCCACTCCACGAATGGTATTAAGGAATACAACCCGTCATTCATACAAGTGTAACAAGTAATTAACATGTAAAAGATATCTAGGGAGTAATGAAGTCTAAGTAAACACAATTTCTCCAATTACTGCTCACAACCTTAGTTTAATTAGTTTAATTTCATTTTTTATTATTTTATTTTGATTGCATCTTAGCTTTGGGTTAGTTGATTAGCAACTAATTCCGCTCACTCTTTCAAAACCCGAGATTTTAATTGCTTTCATAAATTATAAAAATACAAAAATAATCATCTTTCACCTCTAGAACTATTAATTAGGTTTTCTAATCCTAGCGACACTATTCCTAAGCTGAATGATCAATCCCCCGGTACTTGTCACTATACTATACTACAACGATCAGGTACACTGCCTGGTGGGGGTTGTAAGCCTCGCGAGATCCCTCGAGAGGTAAAGCAAGGTGCGATTCCCACGCATCAAGTTTTTGGCGCCGCAGCCTGGGGAATAGTTATTGTCTAGGTTAGGATTTCTTTTTATTAGGTCTACTTGCTAGATTCCTTTCTAGTAAGATTTTTATTTTTATTTTTAGGTCTTCTTTAGTCTATCTTATTTCTTTGTGCCTTTGTTAGTAAATTAAACTCATTGACTATTCCGTTGACCATTATGGAAAACGCGAATCCACCCCTTTCCCCTAGTGAAGTAGCTGTGTTACGTGAACAAATTGAGAGTGAGATTAGGGAGCTTAGAGAGCTTAATAGGTTGATCAAGATTGAACTCGAACATACGTTTAGCGACCTAGCAACCGTCTTGTATTCAAATAAGGACCTAGGGCCTGATGACTTTGTGAGTGTCATTAAGAGACCAGAAGAGGAAATGGATCCGAGGCTTAACGACCACTTTAACCTATACCCCACTAAGGAGGAGATTGCATACTATAATAACCTTATTGATAACCCGCGATCTCCCTTCACCATAATTGAACCTAAGATCAAGAGAGGCGATCCTAAGAGCGCTAAGATACCATGTATGATTGGATATAAGCACATTAGCAATGCTTACATTGACTTTAAATCTCCAATCAACATTATGTCCTCAACGGTTTATAATGATATAGTGAACATAAGACTTGAACCTAGAAGGGATCCCAAGTACCCCGGTGGAGTTTGTAACTTTGTCGGGAGAGTCAAAGGTTTATGTGTCTTTGTTGGTAATTTCACTTTTGTCACCGTCTTTATGATTGTGGAGGATCTTGCTAATGTTATTGATTGTCGATTATCCAATGTTGTGTTTGGCAAACCATTTGTTGAGGAGTCTAAGTTAGAATATGATGAGGTAGAGGGCACGATTCGATTTGCAAGCAACACCGATAGTATCACTTATAGGATGCCTAATAAGATGAAAGAATTCCGCTTTATATCTCGTTTTGATCAGGATAATGTTGGTGCTTTTGAGGATATTGATAAGGAGGATAAGAAAAAGGGCATGGACTATGTATGGGAAAAAAGGAGTCTTTACTACAAAAATTGCTTGGCCCTTGGACCAAGGTATAAAGTTGATGAAGAGTTTGCCCGAGCAATGATGGGGGCGATAGAGAAAAAGGTGATTGGTTTCTACAAGGAATATTTACAATCGGAGAATGAAACCAATGATGAAATCACGTAGTAACCCACGACTTTGAGTCTAGCTACAAGACTCGTAAATAAAGAAAAGCGCTTCTTGGGAGGCAACCCATGTTTTGTGTGATTTTAATTGTTTGATTGTTATTTGCTTCCGTATGCATGTTTTATTTTTATTGTTGGTTGATCATGTTTCTCAATTAAAACGTGAAATACTTTATTATGTTGTTTAGCCTAGTCTTAACTTCAACCTAAAGGTATTTTTGCAAAAGATAAGTGTAAGGGGAAACCCCAAATATGTTTTTAAGAAACAAACCGATCATGATTATCCACAATATTTAATGAACATGTATATTCGAATTTGTTAGAGTCAAATGCTTGTATTGAGTCATAATGAAGTTTTGCAGGATTTTCCAGGAAGTAGGACAAGGTTTTTCCAGAAATTTTCCGGAAACTTAACATAAAGATTTCTGCAGGTCCATTCTGACGGCGTCAGGCAATTGCTCTTGACGGCGTCAGGAGTTAAAAATCTGGAAATTTTACCGGTTTTGTTTTTCTAACGGAGTCTTATAGTTTTTGTGAATTATTAAGTTTTATAATCTCCAGGAAATCTGCAAACTTCATTCCACAAGCATTATATCTTATTTTGTTTTCTAGGATTTAGTAACTTATATAGGATGCCGCCGATTTTACGCGAGGTTGCCTTGTCTACTTTTGTCAGGATTTACAGGTTATGTTCGACAAGAAGATGATTTATATTCTGGAAGGGAAGCTTTGATTGTTCATTTTCTTGGAAGAAGATTTAACCTGGCCAACTAAAATCCATACCGAGCGAATCAGGGGAGTATTTGATTTCATTCTCTTTACTTTTTAACTTTTACATTCTTTACTTGAACATTGGGGACAATGTTCATCTTAAGTGTAAGGGGAGGGTAAAAAGATGATACCTTACATATGCACTTTCGCTTGAGTTTGTTTTGTTTGATAGTAGATGTGTAATAAAACTATGAGAAATACTTGTTAGTGTAATTTTAGCGCCAAATTTAAAATTTTTTACAACATTTAGGAGTGAAATTTTAGCCATAGCAAGCGTCTCATGGATAGGAGATTGTATGACTAGCACATAACCGTATATTCAGAAAAATTTTCCACCCAAAATTGTGAGGTTCGCCTTTAGATTTGATAGGAAAAGCATTTACTATTAGTGCTTATGAGTGTACCGGTAGCATTTAGATTCTAGAACTTGCGTTAGTGATGCATCCCGAGACCGCTAGTGAGACTACATTCATGTAGTAGGATTTACTACATGATAAGAGGCATTAGGATCACCCTTGTGTTAAACCCGTATTATAATTACTTGACCATTTAAGTCATATTACTTGGCTAGTTAAGTCAACTAATTTTTCCCACACCCTTTGCGTTGTACTCATTTTTAGTACACGATACCCCTAGTACACCCCTCCGAGCCTATCTTTTCGTTTCTAACTTTAAGCACTTTACTTAAAGGAAGAATTTGTTACACCCCACTTAAATGTACACCCAAATCGCCTTAGCCTTCCGTGTATGCGCTCATTTTTAGTGCATTATTGTTATTTGTTAAACCCTAAGTTAACTTTCTAATTGATTACATGGTTGCTAAGTCGAGTCATATCCTTGTACATATTGTTTTGGGACGATTGGGACTCATGGGTAAGTACTTATTTTATGGAGTAATGGGGAAGAACATCACTTACTACCCCCATATGTACGCTAATTTTAAAAGTGCTCAAAGTGTTTTGATTTTCTTAATTCGAGTCATTAGAATAGTTAAATGTAAAGTATGTAAATATTCAAGTGTAAGGGGAATTCTCATCCCCTATGATGTATTATTTTGGATGGTAGGGTAAGAGTGTATGCAAAAAAAAAAAAAAAAAAAAAAAAAAAAAAAAAAAAAAAAAAATCGAAAAAAAAAATAGAAAAAAAAAACAAGAAAAAAAGAAAAAAAAAATAGAAAAGAAGAAGAGAAAAAAAAAAAAAAACATACGGACTACCATCCCGTTTTTATTTTATGTTCATTTTATGTTTTTGTTATTTTTCATTTATTAGCTTAAGTCGAGTCTAGTCTTGGCTTAGCAACGCCATCTTGTACATGTAATTTACTAAGATTGTTAACTCGCCACCAGTAAAATTCCCTTTATCCAACAACACCGTGTAATTCATATCCCTACACCTAACGTTATAACCTTTTTTAAAAGACCTCTTTGATAGTTTATCCTAGGTGCTTACGCCATGTGGTGGAGGTTTGATCCTTTCCCAAGCCTATGGTAATCTATTTTGCTATGACAGGTAGTGAGAGATATTTTCCATTTCCATAATGTTATATTACTTTATTACACCCGAGAGATGTGAGTATCTAAACACTATTTGTGAGGTGCTTGTGTATGACCTCCGTGCTTGTCTATTGGTCTTTAGTGGAACGATTATTTGTTGTAATTACTTTTATATTAGTGTTAAATGACCCCTAACTTGTCTTTTGAGTAGAATAAAAGCTCATTTGCTTGAGGACAAGCAAATCTCAAGTGTAAGGGTATATGATGAGGCGAAAAATGATCCGTTTTTAGGGGGTCATTTAAGCCCGAATCCGAATTTATTTGATCAAATATTGCCCTAAATCGTTCCTTTTGTGATTTTAGGTGTTTGGAGAGTGAATTCTGGAAAAGAGGCTATTTTGGACGTTTTTGGAGCATAAAGTGAAGAAAACGACAAAGTACCAAAAATCCAAGCTGGAAATACAAGGTGACGGCGTCAAGGGTTTGCTCTTGACGGCGTCAGACATGAAGAATAATTTACCGTAGCTGGTGACGGCGTCAGATGGAGTGATGACGGCGTCAAAGTGACCAAGATTAATTTACCGTGGGTGGTGACGGCGTCACATAGGCCGTCACGATTGGATCTAGGGCGTCCGAGGAAGTGTATGGCGGCGAGTTGACGGCGTCAGATTTAACTCTTGACGCCGTCAGGACGATTTTCCTATATATAGTTTTCTAGTTTTTTCATTAAAGGGGGAGAAGTTTTGGTGAAACCCTAAAGACGATTTTGGTGCCTCTTTTACAGGTTTTTCAAGGGTTCCAAACCCTTGGGACCTTGCATTGTAATTGAGATAAGTATACTCTTAATTCAATCAATATGTCTATGTGTTGGTTGTTTATCTTTTGTTCTTATCTTAATTCTACTATGCTAGGCTAGATCTCTCTTGTGTTTGCTTAGATCTAATGAAACCTAGATGTTGATTATGTGTTGATTACTTGTCTATTCTTGTTTTGAATGAATGATTTTATATGTTAGGCTTAAGAAAACTGGCAGATCTCCAAATGGTAACATGCTTGAACGTCTTAAGAAACATGAACCGAGGCGTACTAGGTCTTTATTGGTTGTATTTAATGCATGAGCCACTGTTTACAATCCCTATAGTTGTGCTGGGTCATGGTGTAGGAGGAGATAAGAGCTCATAGAGTTGGGGAGTTATGTATGCCACTCCACGAATGGTATTAAGGAATACAACCCGTCATTCATACAAGTGTAACAAGTAATTAACATGTAAAAGATATCTAGGGAGTAATGAAGTCTAAGTAAACACAATTTCTCCAATTACTGCTCACAACCTTAGTTTAATTAGTTTAATTTCATTTTTTATTATTTTATTTTGATTGCATCTTAGCTTTGGGTTAGTTGATTAGCAACTAATTCCGCCCACTCTTTCAAAACCCGAGATTTTAATTGCTTTCATAAATTATAAAAATACAAAAATAATCATCTTTCACCTCTAGAACTATTAATTAGGTTTTCTAATCCTAGCGACACTATTCCTAAGCTGAACGATCAATCCCCCGGTACTTGTCACTATACTATACTACAACGATCAGGTACACTGCCTGGTGGGGGTTGTAAGCCTCGCGAGATCCCTCGAGAGGTAAAGCAAGGTGCGATTCCCACGCATCAGTTACGCTGTAACTCTAGGTCCGTGTTGACTTTGGTCTTCTTAGTAGAAATCCTAGCTACGGCGTAGTTGAGAGAATGAGTTACGCCGTAGCTTCTTCCAACATACTTGGATTTTTCTATCTTTGCACGTTCTTTCCAATTTCCTCGTCTCTTTAGCTCCTATGCTCACTTGTGACCTGGATACAAAATATAAAGGAATAAAAGCAAATATCCACATAATCATTAATATAAATGCGCATAATAGGGGGAAATTGACACTTAAATATCAGGATTATTTGATGTTATCAAATATCCCCTCACTTGAACTCTACTTGCCCTCAAGTAGACCTTATTAGACGTATTCTCAAAAAGATATCCCCCAATATTACTCAGGAAATATGAATTTAAAAATATCCTATGCTAGAATTTCTCGAAGCCGAACACCTCACGAAAAGGGGAACAAACACTCACTGTCTCTATATTCTAAGTGTCAATTTTCGGGGTGATCACTCATTGCACAGTCATAGTATGTATTCTATCATAGGCTTGGCAGTTACACAAAACTCCCCTACTAGAGCTAAGGTCAGAACAACCCTCGAAGGCAACATTGGGTGAACACATATAAGGTTAAGGGTGTGGTGTCGTTACTAATATGCTACGGCAAAAGCGACAAAGGAAATGATACATAACCGGAACGCCGGACAAGACACCAAGACCTGCTCGAATCCTTCACCTAAGCATGATTCACGACCAAGGGTAGGAATAGACATGGGATTTCACATAATTGGTGAAAAATGAAAAATAACAAGCAAATAGTTGATGAGGCGAAAAATGAACTGTTTTTAGGGGGTCATTTTAGCCCGGATTCAAATTTATTTGATCAAATATTGCCCTAAATCGTTCCTTTTGTCATTTTAGGTACTTTTGGAGTGAAATCTGGAAAAGGAAGGATTTTGGACATTTTTGGAGCATAAAAGTGAAGAAAACGGCAAAGTCTTAATTTTCCTTGCTGGAACAGTACCTGACGGCATCAAGAGATCTCAAGTGACGGCGTCAAGAGTAATACAAGAGGTGGAAGTGGATAAAGTCCGTGATGATCCAGAAGAGTTTTGCACTATGGACATGACGGCGTCACCATAGGACGTCATGGTCCAAATAAGAGTGACGACCCAGAGTAGAATTGCACATGACGGCGTCAAAAGTGGATCTACGCAATCCGATTTCATTATGGGTGGCGAGTTGACGGCGTCAGAATTTCCTTCTTGACGCCGTCACCCTGTAAAATCTATATATAGTTTTGAAATTTTCATTCATTAGAGAGGAACAAGTAGGGTGTAACTTTGGAGAGAAACCCTAGTTCGAATATTACAGCTTTTTCAAGGGTTTTTACCCTTTGAAACCTTTCATGTTCAATTGAGATAAGTACTCTTTCAATTCATTCAATATGTCTATGTGTTGTTTGAATATATCTTACGCTTGTCTTGAATTTAACATGCTTGGCTAGATCTCTTGTGTGTTTGCTTAGATGTAGTGAAACCTAGATGTTAATTATGGGTTGATTGTTTGTTTATAGTTGTTACGGATGATTGTATTCGATGTTAGGCTTAAGAAAACTGGCAGACTTCCATTGGTGACATGCTTGAACGTCTTAAGAAACATGATCAGAGGTGTACTATGATTTTTGGTTGTATTTAATGCATAGGATAATTCTAATGATCCCATGTTAGGAGCTTCTAATGGCTCGACATAGGAGTGAAGCAGGATCCTATAGAGTTAGGGAATATCGTACACGGTCCTACGACTAGTATTAAGGAATACAACCCGTCATCCATGCAATTGTAACAAACTATCAACCTGTAAAAGATATCTAGGGAGTAATGAAACCTAAGTAAACACAACTCTCCCTATTATTGTTCACATCACTAGTTTAATTAGATTTCATTTAATTCTTGTTATTTTATTTTGATTGCATCTTAGTTATTGGGTTATTTGATTAGCAACTAATTCCGTCCACTCTTCAAAAAACCAAGATTTTACTTGCTTTATAAAAATACAAAAAGAATCATCTCTCACCTCTAGACCTAGTTTTTAGGCTTTCTAATCCTAGCGACACTATTCCTGAGTTGAACGATCAATCCCCCGATACTTGTCACTATACTATACTACAACGATCAGGTACACTGCCTGGTGGGGGTTGTAAGCCTCTCATGATCCCTCGAGAGCTAAAGCCTGGTGCGATTCCCACGTATCAAGTTTTTGGCGCCGCAGCCCGGGGAATAGTTCTTGTCTATGTTAGGATTTCTTTTTATTAGGTCTACTTGCTAGATTCCTTTCTAGTAAGATTTTATTTTTATTTTTAGGTTTTTTTTTAGTCTATCTTATTTCTTCGTGTCTTTGTTAGTAAATTAAATTCATTGACTATTCCGTTGACCATTATGGAAAACGCGAATCCACCCCTTTCTCCTAGAGAAGTGGCTTTGTTGCGTGAACAAATTAAGAATGAGATTAGGGAACTTAGGGAGCTTAATAGGTTGATTAATGTTGAGCTCGACCATGCATTTAGTGACCTAGCGACCACCTTGTATTCAAATAAGGACCTAGGAACTAAAAATTTTGAGGATGTTGTTGAGGAACTTGAGGAAGGGGAGATAGATCCAAAGCTAGATGACTATTTCAATATATACCCCAGTAAGGAGGAGATTGCGTACTATAATAATCTTATTGATAACCCTCGACCTCCTTTCACTAGAATTGAACCTAAGATAAAGAGAGGTGATCCTAAGAATGCTAAGATACCATGTATCATTTGGTATAAACACATTGACAATGCTTACATTGATTTTAATTCCCCAATCAACATTATGTCCTCAAGTTTCTATAATGATATTGTGAAAACAAGACTTGGACCTAGGAGAGATCCCAAATACCCCGGTGGAGTTTGTAACTTTGTCGGGAGAATTAAAGATCTACATGTCTTTGTTGGGAACTTTACTTATATCACTGACTTTATGGTTGTTGAAGACCTAGCTAGTGTTATTGATTGTCGCTTGTCCCATGTTGTGTTTAGTAAACCATTTGTTGAAGAGTCCAAGTTAGAATATGATGAGATAGAAGGGACAATCCGATTTTCTAGTGACACCGATTGGATCACTTATAGGATGCCCAATAGATGAAAAATAACAAGCAAATAGTTAATGAGGCGAAAAATGAACCGTTTTTAGGGGGTCATTTTAGCCCGGATTCGAATTTATTTGATCAAATATTGCCCTAAATTGTTCCTTTTGTCATTTTAGGTACTTTTGGAGTGAAATCTGGAAAAGGAAGCATTTTGGACGTTTTGGAGCATTAAAGTGAAGAAAATGGCAAAGTCTTAATTTTCCTTGCTGGGAACAGTACCTAACGGCGTCAAGAGTTCTCAAGTGACGGCGTCAAGAGTAATACAAGAGGTGGAAGTCGATAAAGTCCGTGACGATCCAGAAGAGTTTTGCACTATGGACATGACGGCGTCACCATAGGCCGTCATGGTCCAAATAAGAGTGACGACCCAGAGTAGAATTGCACATGACGACATCAAAAGTGGATCTAGGCAATCCGATTTCATTATGGGCGGCGAGTTGACGGCGTCAGAATTTCCTTCTTGACGCCGTCACCCTGTAAAATCTATATATAGTTTTGCAATTTTCATTCATTAGAGAGGAACAAGTAGGGTGTAACTTTGGAGAGAAACCCTAGTCCGAAAATTACAGCTTTTTCAAGGGTTTTTACCCTTTGAAACCTTTCATGTTCAATTTAGATAAGTACTCTTTCAATTCATTCAATATGTCTATGTGTTGTTTGAATATATCTTACTCTTGTCTTGAATTTAACATGCTTGGCTAGATCTCTTGTGTGTTTGCTTAGATGTAGTGAAACCTAGATGTTAATTATGGGTTGATTGTTTGTTTATAGTTGTTATGGATGATTGTATTCGATGTTAGGCTTAAGAAAACTGGCAGACTTCCATTGATGACATGCTTGAACGTCTTAAGAAACATGATCAGAGGTGTACTATGATTTTTGGTTGTATTTATTGCGTAGGAGAATTCTAATGATCCCATGTTAGGAGCTTCTAATGGCTCGACATAGGAGTTAAGCAGGATCCTATAGAGTTAGGGAATATTGTACATGGCCCTACGTCTAGTATTAAGGAATACGACCCGTCATCCATGCAATTGTAACAAACTATCAACCTGTAAAAGATATCTAGGGAGTAATGAAACCTAAGTAAACACAACTCTCCATATTATTGTTCAAACCACTAGTTTAATTAGATTTCATTTCATTCTTGTTATTTTATTTTGATTGCATCTTAGTTATTGGGTTAGTTGATTAGCAACTAATTCCGCCCACTCTTCAAAAAACCGAGATTTTACTTGCTTTATAAAAATACAAAAAGAATCATCTCTCACCTCTAGACCTAGTTTTTAGGCTTTCTAATCCTAGCGACACTATTCCTGAGTTGAACGATCAATCCCCCGATACTTGTCACTATACTATACTACAACGATCAGGTACACTGCCTGGTGGGGGTTGTAAGCTTCTCGAGATCCCTCGAGAGGTAAAGCCTGGTGCGATTCCCACGTATCAAGTTTTTGGCGCCGCAGCCTGGGGAATAGTTATTGTCTAGGTTAGGATTTCTTTTTATTAGGTCTACTTGCTAGATTCCTTTCTAGTAAGATTTTATTTTTATTTTTAGTTTTTTCTTTAGTCTATCTTATTTCTTCGTGTCTTTGTTAGTAAATTAAATTCATTGACTATTCCGTTGACCATTACGGAAAACGCGAATCCACCCCTTTCTCCTAGAGAAGTGGCTTTGTTGCGTGAACAAATTGAAAATGAGATTAGGGAACTTAGGGAGCTTAATAGGTTGATTAATGTTAAGCTCGACCATGCATTTAGTGACCTAGCGACCGCCTTGTATTCAAATAAGGACCTAGGAACTAAAGATTTTGAGGATGTTGTTGAGGAACTTGAGGAAGGGGAGATAGATCCAAAGCTAGATGACTATTTCAATATATACCCCACTAAGGAGGAGATTGCGTACTATAATAATCTTATTGATAATCCTCGACCTCCTTTCACTAGAATTGAACCTAAGATAAAGAGAGGTGATCCTAAGAATGCTAAGATACCATGTATCATTGGGTATAAACACATTGACAATGCTTACATTGATTTTAATTCCCCAATCAACATTATGTCCTCAAGTGTCTATAATGATATTGTGAAAACAAGACTTGGACCTAGGAGAGATCCCAAATACCCCGGTGGAGTTTGTAACTTTGTCGGGAGAATTAAAGATCTACATGTCTTTGTTGGGAACTTTACTTATATCACTGACTTTATGGTAGTTGAAGACCTAGCTAGTGTTATTGATTGTCGCTTGTCCCATGTTGTGTTTGGTAAACCATTTGTTGAAGAATCCAAGTTAGAATACGATGAGATAGAAGGGACAATCCGATTTGCTAGTGACACCGATTGGATCACTTATAGGATGCCCAATAGATGAAAAATAACAAGCAAATAGTTGTTGAGGCAAAAAATGAACCGTTTTAGGGGGTCATTTTAGCCCGGATTCGAATTTATTTGATCAAATATTGCCCTAAATCGTTCCTTTTGTCATTTTAGGTACTTTTGGAGTGAAATCTGGAAAAGGAAGCATTTTGGACGTTTTTGGAGCATAAAAGTGAAGAAAACGGCAAAGTCTTAATTTTCCTTGCTGGGAACAGTACCTGACGGCGTCAAGAGTTCTCAAGTGACGGCGTCAAGAGTAATACAAGAGGTGGAAGTGGATAAAGTCCGTGACGATCCAGAAGAGTTTTGCACTATGGACATGACGACGTCACCATAGGCCGTCATGGTCCAAATATGAGTGACGGCCCAGAGTAGAATTGAACATGACGGCGTCAAAAGTGGATCTAGGCAATCCGGTTTCATTATGGGCGGCGAGTTGACGGCGTCAGAATTTCCTTCTTGACGCCGTCACCCTATAAAATCTATATATAGTTTTGCAATTTTCATTCATTAGAGAGGAACAAGTAGGGTGTAACTTTGGAGAGAAACCCTAGTCCAAATATTACAGCTTTTTCAAGGGTTTTTACCCTTTGAAACCTTTCATGTTCAATTGAGATAAGTACTCTTTCAATTCATTCAATATGTCTATGTGTTGTTTGAATATATCTTACATTTGTCTTGAATTTAACATGCTTGGCTAGATCTCTTGTGTGTTTGCTTAGATGTAGTGAAACCTAGATGTTAATTATGGGTTGATTGTTTGTTTATAGTTGTTACGGATGATTGTATTCGATGTTAGGCTTAAGAAAACTGGCAGACTTCCATTGGTGACATGCTTGAACGTCTTAAGAAACATGATCAGAGGTGTACTATGATTTTTGGTTGTATTTAATGCGTAAGAGAATTCTAATGATCCCATGTTAGGAGCTTCTAACGGCTCGACATAGGAGTGAAGCAGGATCCTATAGAGTTAGGGAATATTGTACACGGCCCTACGACTAGTATTAAGGAATACGACCCGTCATCCATGCAATTGTAACAAACTATCAACCTGTAAAAGATATCTAGGGAGTAATGAAACCTAAGTAAACACAACTCTCCCTATTATTGTTCAAACCACTAGTTTAATTAGATTTCATTTCATTCTTGTTATTTTATTTTGATTGCATCTTAATTATTGGGTTAGTTGATTAGCAACTAATTCCGCATACTCTTCCAAAAACCGAGATTTTACTTGCTTTATAAAAATACAAAAAGAATCATCTCTCACCTCTAGACCTAGTTTTTAGGCTTTCTAATCCTAGCGACACTATTCCTGAGTTGAACGATCAATCCCCCGGTACTTGTCACTATACTATACTACAACGATCAGGTACACTGCCTGGTGGGGGTTGTAAGCTTCTCGAGATCCCTCGAGAGGTAAAGCCTGGTGTGATTCCCACGTATCAATTGTCTAAGCCTACAACTAGGTCATCACCATTTACCGTTCGCGCAAGGTCTAAACTTCGAAACACAGAAATTGGATCATATCAAGTAAATGTGCCATTAGAGGACGTCATTATGGGCACAAAACTTGGTCTTAATGTTGGTGTAGAATTATTCACCAACTCTTGTCTTCTAATGTGACCGAAGTGACCTCTTCGATACTAAATATTGATAAGCTCTTCATTAAGGTGCTATACATTGGTGCACCTGTTTATTTCAAGTATCTACATACAGAATTTCATATTTTTTTTATCAACAATATACATCCCCCCACTTGAGATGAACAATACATGAGAATTTGGGGGGTCTTCAAATGATCTTCAATGATATGTCTTTGTAGGTTTGATTCCTGAATTCATCCATTTAGACCTCGAACTAGGGCAAACAACAACTTCCCAATCATAACCTAGACTACACGGTAGGCTAAGGTGTATCGAAACAATATATATTGGGTAAGAAACGAAAGGAATGGCTCAAAAGGGTATACTAGGGGTATCTTGCACTAAAGATGTGTGCAACAAAAGGGTTTATACGGGGGTCGAGAAGTCGAGGTGACTAATCGATAAACACACACATATAAGGCTATTTGGGTGATAATCCTAAAACATTGCTTTCTAAAATTGTCCCTTCCAAATGTGTCTAGCACATTACTCGTCTATGGGTTTGAAATGATGTAAAAGCCAAGTTCTAAAGTTTACAAAACTACCGGAACACTCAATATTTTGGTGGATTTGGGTAAACAGGGGGAAACTGAATAGGCTAATGATGAGACGAAAAGTGTTACGCTTTTAGGGGGTTATTTAAGCCCTAAGTCATGATTATTTGATCAAATATTTCCTCAAATCATTTCTTTTGTCATTTTAGGTACTTTGGAGAAGAAATCTGGAAAAGGAAACATTTTGGACATTTTTGGAGCGAAAAGTGAAGAAAACGGCAAAGTCTCCAAATCAAGCTGGAAATAGTACCTGACGGCGTCACACTTTGGAGTTGACGGCGTCACGTATTGGCAAAGAGGTGGATAAAAAGTTACACGAGACGAGCCAGAACGTTTTTGGGAATTAAAGAGTGACGGCGTCACCAAGGCCGTTGATGACGTATAGTCCGCACTCGGGTCACGAACCCGACCAATGCACATTACTAACACCCAAGCCCATCACGAGTGGGCTATCATAATTTGGGCTACAATGCTAACGGTTTGGGCTCACGAAAGCCCAAACCCAAATACATTATTTATGGTCTAGATAATGATCTTTTATTTATATGATAAAGATCAATGACCGGATAAGTGTGATACGCCGAAGAGTAAGGAGTACGAAATCTACAAGGATTCCGTGCCTATATAAAGAATATCATAATTCTCATTAAAGGTACGATCTACAACCCTAACTCTTCAATACAGCCCTAAAACCGATTACTTACTCTCACGCCAGAGGATAATCGTGGGAGACAATCCCACGATAAGCCTAACGGTGCTTGTTTGCTTTCTTAGTGCGCAGGTCTCAAGAATTAAGATCTAATTGGTACGAGAACAAGAACCCAAACAAGGAACGCCCAACTTTTGTATCAACAAGTGGCGCTGTAAAACCTCGCAAAAATTCGTATAATTAACTTCGGTTAATTAAATAAATAATCTCTGTCATTATTGTAATCACCATTTTTACGGGGAAATTTAAAATTTTCTTTGTATATTAAAATGGTCACGATTACGATATTGCAAAATTCACCAAACGACAAAACAAGTTCTCGACACAATTAACAAAATATTAATAATTCACTAATCTTAATTAACAATATTAATCACAAAATAAAATGGACCTTGTTCTTTCATAAGCCCAACCGGCCCAAACATAAAACCCATTTTTCCTTAATTATATTTCATATAAATCGACCAAATAGGCTTCAAAACGCCTCTTTTATTTTCAATTCGTACACACGACACCTATATATTTTTGCACCATCTCGTTCAACACCTAGCCAAATATTGGTGTGTCAAATCCCAAGTTCATTGGATGACGTTTGATACGTTTTTAAATGGCAAAGTGTTTGACGAATATTCATGTCAATCGATTCATAAAATATTCATTTCTTAACCGTTTTGATTCCCGTTTGTTCCTACGTGTTCCTAATAATATTTCTAACATGTTGTCATGTTTAAATATCATTTATGATCAGCCATAATCAAGTGGTACGAGATTATGCAAATCATGTATGAAAAGAAATGATGTCGACATATATATTAAGAACTCAATTTTCATTTGTTCTCTTTTACTCTCACATGTACTTCTATATTGATATTCTAATCAAAACTCATTCTAAAATTCTTCAATCACTGACAATATAGTACCATGACATTTGTTTTCCTTCTATTCTCGTTTCTTTCTATGTCGACATCCAAGGAACACTCCAAGAAATACATATATAAAACTCTACTCTCATCTCTATTTCATGCATACTTCAAATAAACTTTTGTTTCATTTTCTTCTTTTTCTGTGATACGAAGCAAACCAAACGAGCCTTTGTTTTCTTTGTATTTCAGTAAGGTTGAAATCTCAACTTGGCACAACATGCAAATTATTCCTTATCATTTCGAATTCATTTTATACGTATAACATATTCCCACATTTCACATCTCGTCTCCATTTCCTTTCCATATTCTCTCATTCTCAAACTCTCTTACATATTCATTTCCTCCTAAAAATCATTCTTACAAGCTAGGAATCGATTGTACTATTGTTTGGAAGCAAGAAAAGGGAAATCGGGTTTAATATATACGTATAACGTTTGGGTTATACGATTAGACGAGATTTTCTTGTGTTTCATTCATTCCTACTCGACTCTCTACCACCTCTAAGGTGTTGTAAGTTATTTCAAATCATTTTCATTCAAAATCATACGTTAAATATTAGTCATGCAATATATTTATTTTTATTCGATCATATATACTTTTATATATAGTTTACGTATACATATTTATATATAGTACACTAAACGTGACTAGCCTCTATCTTGGAAGGCCTAGGAGTCACGTAGCACACTTGTTTCACGTTTATTTTTACGTTACATGCATCACACGAACTCATTTTGAAACATATATCAAATGTATAAAAATGTTACAAAACATAGAAATAATTCTAAGTCTTTTAATAATAAAAATACGTCCCAAGTCACTTATAAAACCGCCTTTTATCTCACAATTTAGCGTAACAAGCATGTCATATTTTTACACCATCTAATAGACACCATGGCTAGCTACAACTTTCGTATAAATAACATGTAAAAATAACCACGTCTCGACACTCTAAATCGACCAAAGTGAATTGCAAAACTCGTATATACCATAAACACTTACAATTTTTCTAAGTCTTTTTACCCAGAAAATAGTTTCAGACCGCGACCAAAATGACCCTTTAAAACTCAATCCGACTTAATAACCACCCAATATTTTTACACAACCTATTTCTCCTTGCTATAAGCTACAAGTTTCGTGTTTATACTTTGTAATAATAAGCTCGTTTAGACCCTTTAAATTGGCCAAAGTAAACCACAAAAACTCGTTTTTCAAAAACTATTTATAAAGCTTAATGGACTGAAAAGCCCAATAAGCTGAAAATAAGCTCTCCGTATAAGCTGGACCAAAAAGCTATTTTGATATGATTTTATAACATTAAAAATGAGTCTAGGGATAAGCCCAACTTGTCTCAACGCTCACAGATCGTTAAACGCTAACGGGCCTTTAATTTAGCTTGTTAAAGCCCATTTATTGAAAAATAAGCTATTTTTGTAAATAAGCAGTTGAAATAACTTTTAATAAGCTTCAATAAGCTCCAGAAATTTTAAGATAATTTTTCCCATAATTTTTGAACGTTTGGACTAAAAATGTAACGCGACGACACCTAAAAGGACTAAAACTGCCAAACCTTAAAAACTTGGACTAAAACTGTCAAAACAGAAAGTTTAGGATAAAATTTGATATTATTTAATATTCCAAGCTTAGATTGTAATATCGGACATGTAGTGGACTATAATTATAAAATATATATAAAAAGGACTAACGGTGTAACGCTAACGCCGTTAGTATAAAAAGTGTAAAAATTGGAAAAGGAGAAGGACTACACATAATCTATTTGACATTCTTATTTTATTTTCTATTTTACGGCAACCCTCACGTCATATGCATTTTATTACATTGTATATTTATATATTATTTATTTTTACGTTAATAATATATATATAACGATATTTCAAAAGTTAATATTTTACTTACGTTTAAGAAGGTAAAACTTAGATGGATATTTTAAATAAAGTATTTTATCATATCATGCAGGGCATAATAATTACACTGCACATCATCTATTCGTCATAACGAATAAATATTATTCGTTATTCGTTCGTATTTACCAAATAATATTTGGTTATATTCTCTGATAAATTTATTTATCAGGTTCCGTATCAAAGATGTTTCCATAATCGTTCCCATAAATCTTATCCTACTTTACTTTTCATCATTTCCAAATCAATCTAGGTGAGTCATAGCCCAATTTCAAATAATTGTTTTTAACTCATTGGGGGAGATACATGCTTACATATACTTTGATAAATTGATAAGTATATGAAATAAAATACATGATTCAAATCAATTTCCTAATTGATATTAAAATAATATAATTTGTGATTTAAAATATGTTAAGGTTTTCAATGTGATTATTGTGGTATGTGAAATATATATTTATTGATGAATTACTTGACTGAAATATTGATACTCATATGAAAATGTTTTGAATTCGATTATTGTGGTATGTGATATAAATGTGTTACTGGCGAAATATTCAAACTGAATTTTTGATACTCAAACGATATTATTTTCAAACTGAATTTCTGATACTCAAACGATAATATTTTCAAACTGAATTTCTGATACTCAAAAGATAATATTTTCAAACTGAATTTCTGATACTCAAACGATGATATTTTCAAACTGAATTTCTGATACTCAAACGATACTGTTTTCAAATTGATTTATGTGATACGATACTTGATTTCATGATGTTATGCTAAATGAGCCCATTAGTCCTTGATATTGCCTAAGTTAGCTTATTGCCATATAGTCCCTCAATCATGAGCCATTAATCACTGTAATGTGAGCGCGAATATAGTGAACAGATTCGAAACCTGTTTTGGATTGACCCCCGATCCCACTAATGCTTGATGGAATGCCATTATGCATATGGTTAGTCGCATTAGTCGTGATACACTATATTTGAGTAAAAATAGGAATTGGCAAATCACCTATTACACGAGGGCAAAATCTGTCATTGATTTGATAGAACACCCGTTCTGTTAACGCCTTGCGTGTCATGAGGCTTGGTGCAATATCTATAAAGGAAAAATGTATGTTTTCAACATATATTTAGATACAGCTATATAGGTTTGACCATACGTGAATTGTATATCTGATTAAATTAGCATCATGAGTTTCCAGCTCATGTTAGGATTATTGATTCTTTATTGAATGTGATTGAATATTTATATGATTTATTTGTGAATATACTCGATACTTGTTTCATTACTGTTTGTATTTTATTAATACCAAATATTCCTGAAATCTAACAAAATAAAGGATTTTTCCTAAAACTCTATGAACTCACCAACCTTTGTGTTGACACTTTTAAGCATGTGTATCTCAGGTAATTTAACGGAGCAGGACAAGACACGGAGTGGGCATTTATTACTCTGATAAATTAAAATGGTGTAAAAATCAAATTTGTCATTTTTATAAGCCTTTATATCTTTTCATAAGATTTTAAATCAAATGGTTCATCTTTTATCAAAATTATTATTTGAATGACAAATAACTTTCAAAACGTTTCTTTTAAACCATTTTATGTGGTTAAAACTTCGATCCTCACCGTAACACCCAAATTACTTTTCCGCTGCGACAAACTTAAATTTGGGGGTGTTACAGGCGCCATCCGTGGGACCCTACACTAAGAACTAGAATGACGAATCATATGAAGATTTGATTGGTGGTCAAGCAGCATTCGAAGTTGGACGAAGTTCAAGCCAAGAGATGCCGTAGAAGAACGTTGAGCCAAATTCTCCGTCACCTTATAATTCATATTCCTCAATACCAGATATTTCCAAATTCTCTACTTCCTGACGCTCCAAATTTCTTGATACAATACATCTCAAACGATGTATTTTCACTCAATTCCCCTGAACAGAAAGTTGTAACCACTAAACCAAAAAGTTTTTGGTTAGTGATGACAGATTTCCTAATATTCCGAAATTCTCAAAACTTGTAACCAACCTCTAATAAAAATCTCCTTTCGTTTTAGCCCTCTTTTTAATAATGTGGAGACAGATATCCTTGCACTGGAGGAGGATGCGCCTGAGTTAACGCTAAGTAATTTTGTGTCTCAAAATTACGAAACTTTAACTACCCTCATGCAAGAGGAGGCAAGAAGAAGGTCAAGTCAGAGCCTGCAAGCCCGGCTTAACTTTGGCCCAGAATACGAAACATCTCCATCGCGCTACCGGAAGGAGGGACGCGGAAAAGATAGCCGCAGGCTTCCAGTATTCGCTAGAGTTGGAAGGACAGTTATAGATGGTGCAACATCTGATTCACAGTACTCGGAGGAGTATGAAGACAATGGAAAGCGTACCAATGTCCACGCTAGACTTGGTAACCGCAGGATGCAAGATAGACTTGGACGGCAACGCTCACCAAGCGAGAGCTCTTCAAGGTCTGGTAGTAGAAGAATTCATGATAGACTTGGGAGACGGACTTCCCCAAGTGAAAGCCCCCCAAGCTCGGACTCCGAGGAAAAACGGCGCAAGCGCCGCAAAAGGGGCAACTCCTCCTTAAGCGACTCTTCGGACAACGAGGACAAAGAAACAGGACACTGGAAGTCCAGGGGAAGACATCGCGAGGAAGAAAACAAAGATATATCTCTTCCTTGGCGCCGCCAAAAGGTTGACGCATTTACGCGGCGAATCAGCGATTATTCGGATGACAAGAGAAGGTGCATGCCCGCCAATGTTAAAACATATGATGGGACGGGTGATCCTGATGACCACCTAAAAATTTTCGAATCAGCTGCTACTATCGAAAATTGGCCACAACCTGTGTGGTGCCATATGTTTAACTCCACGTTAGTAGGGAATGCGCGAACTTGGTTTAGCAAGCTTCCACGAAGAAGCATAAACGGGTTTGAAGAGTTGCGAAAAGCATTCCATTTGAACTTCACTCAAAGAAAGAAGTGCGCCAAGAACCCTGTTGAACTTGCCAGAGTAAAACAGCGCCAAGGGGAATCCACAAGCGCTTATGTGGAGCGCTAAAAGGATGAATGCATACACGTCAAGGCGTGTCCCGAAGTGATAAAGATCTCAGGGTTCATGAATGGGATCAATAACCCAGAGCTAATAAGGAGACTGAATGATAAGGTTCCCCAAACCTTTGATAAACTGATGAAGCGCACCAGGTCTTTTATCCAAGGAGAAGCAGCTGCTGCGGATAGCAAAAAAGGTTACTCAAAATACAGGTCACAAGAACAACCTAGGAGATAATCCATTGACCAGGGTAGCAGCCGTAGCAAGAACTATCGCAATCAGGGAAGTGGACGGGATAACGACAAATACACTAGACCCCAAGGGAGATATTTGCGATAGAAAGAGCAAACTTCCCGAAACCTCCACCAATGCGCACCCCAGAGGATCGACGCGTAGGAAGTGGATACTGTGAATACCATGGAGAAAAGGGCCACACTACCAACGAATGTGTCCAATTGTGCCAACTAATTGACAAATTAGTGAAAGAAGGAAAAATGGATCACCTCGTTAAAAACATCAAATAGGGGAAGGACAAACAAAAGAATGGGGGCAAAAAAGAGATACCCAAAGACAAGGCTGACACAATCTACATGATACAATTATGGCAGCGAAAGACGAGACAAAAAGTCAGCCAAAAGTTCTCCTATGGGAGCGAAATCTCTTTCCCCACTCTGACTACGGACAACGCAGTTGTGGAACCGCTCATCATTGAGATACATACGGGGGGTCACGATATCCACCGCATGTATGTCGATGGGGGAGCGTCAGCAGATATCATGTATGAACATTGCTTCAAAAGGTTGCGACCTGATATACGAAGTCAGCTAATTCCAGCCACTACATCACTGACTGGCTTCACAGGAGAGAAGATATGGCCCATGGGGTAATTACGATTACTTGTGGTCGTTGGCAATGAACAACACTCTACGGCAGCCTGGATGAACTTTATGGTAATTAGGTCTCCTTCGCCATACAATGGCATTATTGGAAGACCAGGAATATCAGCCATGCGCGCGGTACCGTCCACAGCACATGGGATGCTCAAATTCCCAGTAGAAGGAGGCATTGTCACCCTCTATAATGCCACTGTGTCACCTAAAGAATGCAACACAGTGACAAGTGAGACCCCGCGCACTCCAGAGCAGCACACAACTAAAGTGGTAAACCTGAAGGTCGCAATCCACCCTGACTATCCGGATCAGGAGATATCAATTGGAGGATCGCTGTCTGACAAAGGCAGAGTGGCTGTGTGCGCACTCTTGCAAAGAAATCTGGACATCTTTGCATGGGAACCAAAGCACATGACTGGCGTACCACGATCGATTAAGAGCACAAGCTGGAAATCCGACAAGGATACACTCCAATAAGACAGAAAAAGAGCGGCCAAGATCTAGAACGCGCAAAAGCTATTTTAGAGGAAGTACACAAATTGGTATACGCAGGCATCATGCGAGAAGTCTACTACCATGACTGGCTCTCTAATCCAGTAATGGTAAAGAAGAGTGATGGCAGCTGGAGGATGTGCGTGGATTTCACTGATCTCAACAAAGCATGTCCACAAGACTGCTATCCACTACTAGAGATAGATTGGAAGATAGAATCTTTGTGCGGATATCCCTTTAAATGCTTCCTATATGCATACAAAGGGTACCACCAAATTCAGATGGCCAAGGAAGACGAGGAGAAAACAGCCTTCCACACAAGTCAAGGGGTCTACTGCTACACAAAGATGCCCTTTGGCCTAAAGAATGCGGGAGCCACTTACCAGCGGTTAGTGGACAATGCATTTGAGAAGCAAGTGGGCCGCAACCTGGAGGTTTACGTTGATGATCTTGTCATAAAGAGTCATACCGAAGAAGAGTTGGTGCGCGACATTGAAGAAACATTCAAAACACTGGGAAGGATCATTATGAAGTTAAACCCCAACAAGTGTACTTTTGGCGCTACAGAAGGCATGTTTCTTGGATATTTGATAGAGCCCGATGACATTAAACCCTGCCCAGAAAAAACACAGGCTGTCATCTAACTCCCTTCACCACGCACATTGAAAGAGGTCCAGTCATTGGACGGAAAATTAGCTGGGCTAAATCGATTCTTGTACCAACTCCCTCTCTTTAAAACACTCATGAAGTGTACAAAAAAGGGAGACTTTCGTTGGACTGCGGAGGCGGAAGAAGCTTTTCAACAACTTAAGCAACATATAGCAACACTCCCTAAACTTGTCGCACCCCGACCAGGGGAAGAATTGATCATGTACTTGTCTGCAACTCATGGAGCAGTCAGCATGGTGCTATTGACAGATAGGAACTCCGTTCAAACACCAGTATACTTTGTAAGCAAGGCACTCAAGAGGACAGAGACTAACTATACAGCTATGGAAAAGCTGGTCCTAGCCTTAGTATTCGCAGCTAAAAGACTGCACAAATACTTTCAAGCACACCCAATAGCAGTGATCACAGACCAACCTATCAAACAAGTTATCTCTAAACCCGACGCATCGGGGCGGCTACAAAAGTGGAGTGTGTTATTGAGCGAGCATAACATCTCTTATAGACCACGCACTGCGATTAAGGGGCAGGTATTAGCATACTTCATTATTGAGAAACCAGAAACTTATACTCCACCTTCAAAAAGCGAGGTAGAACTACAAGAACCATGGGTTCTATTTACAGACGGATCCTCGTACGTGGATGGGTCAGGCGCAGGCCTTATCCTCACTAGCCCAGAAGGAATGGAATTCACTTACGCACTGCGTTTTGAATTCACAGCCACAAACAATGAGGCAGAATATGAAGCCCTACTTGCTGGATTACGCATTGCAACTCAAATGGGTGTACGCAACCTAGAAGCAAATGTCGATTCCCGATTAGTCGCCAATCATGTGTCGGACGACTACGTGGCTAAGGAGGATAACATGGTCCAATACCTCGACAAGACCAAGTCCTTAATCCAGGGCTTTGATAGGTTCACCATCAAACAAGTTCCTAGAGGAGAAAACAGGAAAGCAGATGCATTAAGCAAAATTGCATCTACAAGCTTTGCGCACCTGTCAAAACAGGTATTGGTGGATACCTTGAAGAACAAATCCATCTCAGAGATGGAGATATCCACGGTGATAGAAGAGCAGGATCCTACTTGGATGACACCTATCATCGAATTCATAAGCAAGGGGACATTACCCCAGGAACAGAAGGACGCTCAATGGATACGGCGCATAGCGCAGAGGTTCGAACTTCGAGATGGTATCCTATATCGGCGTTCATTCCTACAACCATGGCTTCGGTGCATTGGACCTCTTCAGGAAGATTATGTACTCCGAGAAATCCACGCTGGTTCATGCAGTATGCACTCAGGACCACGGTCCGTTGTGGCTCGAGCCCTGCGGTCAGGATACTACTGGCCTACTATGCACCGCGATGCGCGGGACATGATAAAGAAATGTAGCAACTGCCAGGTCCACAGACCTATCCCGCGCCGACCACAACAAGAGCTGACACCTATCACCTCACCATGGCCATTCTATAAGTGGGGTATTGATATCGCAGGCCCTTTCCCTATCGCAGCAAGGGGACTAAAGTTTCTCATCGTGGCTATAGACTACTTCACCAAGTGGATTGAAGCAAAGGCAGTAGCAACCATCACAGGCAATCAGGTAAAACGATTTGTGTGGGAAAACAGTGTATGCCGCTTTGGCCTACCTGGAGAAATTATTTCGGATAACGGAAAACAATTCTGTGATAACCCGTTCAAAGACTGGTGCGCGCAGCTAAATATCACACAACACTTCGCGTCAGTTAAACACCCACAAACCAATGGTCTGGTTGAGCGCGCGAACCGTAGCGTGGGAGAAGGAATAAAAGCGCGTCTTGACAAACACAAAGGAAGATGGGTGGATGAATTGTTGCATGTTTTACGGGCGCACCGCACGACAATCAAAGTCAGCACTGGAGATACACCATTCTCTCTTGTCTATGGGACAGAAGCCGTCATCCCAGCCGAAATTGGAATGCCAACTATTCGTACGGCGGAAGTCAATGTTACAACCAATGATGACGAACGACGTATAGATTTGGATCTATTGGAAGAAAGGCGCGAGCGCGCAGCTATATGTGAGGCAAGAGCCAAGTCAAAGATGAAGGGGTACTATGATGCAAAAGTCAGAAACACTTCATTCAGGCCAGGAGACTTTGTGTACCGTGCCAATGATGCAAGCCACGTAGAAGATACGGGAAAGCTTGGACCAAAATGGGAAGGACCTTACGAGGTCATAGAAGCATTAGGCAGAGGCGTATACAAGGCGTGCATGCATTTATTAAGACCCATGATGGCAGAAAGGATGAGTAAACCTAATAAATAACTCGTTGAGTAAGAGGGTTGCAAACCCATCAATATTGGATCACGCATCCTTGCTAAACATCTTACTCTCAAGACGTTGAAGTAAGTTTAATGTGCATCCCATGAAGGATACGCAACAACGCACGTTGTGCACGTTTAGCAATGTAGGAGCCAAGACTCTTGGTTCCTTGATATGGTATTTGCAGCATGCTGCAAGTTACTTCATATACTTATGAATTTTTATTCACATATATTTATTAAGCTATGGACTTAATACAATTTTTCCTAAGTACGTTTTGGTTACAACTTGACTCTTGGAAAGTTTTTCACGAAAAGACAAATAATCTAAGTACAAGATGATACAAACGTGCGTACAGAAACCAACATTATTATTCAACTATGAGTTTTATACAAATTACAAAATCAACATATACAACAAAAAAGATGATGCTATTGCAATCTACATACTGCGAGCGCGCCTATGCCCTGAGCTACTAGCTGTAGACGCTACGTGCCCAGCCTCATCAAGCCTTCTCAGCAGGCTGCTATCCTCCTGCGATACAGTCAACACGCTGACAGGAATTCCATCAGACCTGGGTAGATGGGCTGCACCAACACCGCACAAGATTGCCTTCCCTTTCACGCCCTTCTTCCGTGTAAGCCTTGTAGCATGGGCTTCCAAGGACTTCTTCAAAGATACTTCCTTCTCAAGGGCAAAGGGATTCAGCATGTCACGTGGGCACGCAAAGATGGGTACCTGCAGCTGTGACTCATCCGGTTTCAAAAAGAAGTCAGGATGCGCCTCGACATCATCAGCTATGTGCCTCGCCAGAGTTAACCCCTGCATAATCACATTAATAGGGTAATCCTGGTCACGCTCCAGCTGGGCGATATGGGGGAACTCGAAGATCTTCATCTTCTCCATGGCCGCAACCAGCTCTGCATAGCCATCTCCAGCATACCCTGGCACCTCTGCGAGGGGATACAGTCAGCATCTTCCCCTTGTGTAGCTCTTCTACGGCTTCAGCCTTGCCACGCGCCAAGGCACACTTCACGACATCCCCAAAAGCCTCAAGGACCTCTGGGGACTCCAGCGTGCCCATAGCAGCCAAGCGAAGACCGTGACTGATCAACCACCTAAGAACACAACAACACACACATTAGAAGATAATAATTTCAAGGGAATTAAACGCAAACAGCTGGTAAAGAAATCAACAATACCTGCGCTCAGCAATAGCAGACACCAAATGAGGGTATAGCTCTTCATCGTACTCGATGCTCAGTTTGCGTAGCTTACCCTCCGGCCTCTCCAAGGCAACCTCCACAGCCTTACGGAACTCATCTAATTGAGCAAAATGCTTGCTCCTGTGCTGCTCCAAGTGCTTCACCCCCACATGCAATTGAACTTGTACTGATCAAAGGCAGCACGCTCCTGATTAACTTGAGCAAGCAACGACATTTTCTCATCAGCAAGCTTCCCAGCGTACGCATTGGTTGGCCCTACTTCCGCCTGAGCACTAGCCAGCTGCGCCTTCAGAAGCACGATTTCTTCATCCTTTTGAGCAAGACGGCTGCTCTAACCAGAATAGCTAGCCTTCAACTGAGCGACCAATTTGGCCTGCTGCGCAGCAGCAAGGTCTAGCTTCTCCACCAAGGAACCAATGGACACGCTCCCCAGCGCCCTTGGCTCAGTCTCATCGCTCTTCTGCAAAGGCTCATAAGATGGCACAAAACTCGCCCTGGGTAGCGACTTTGGCGCAGAAGCAGCAGCATCCCCAGTATCTTCAACACTGCGCGCATACAACAAACAATTCAAAGTCATACTCTAATATTAAAGACGGTAAAGGAATTGAAGCGATAGCAGCGTAAATTACATTACTTACATGGGGGGAGGAGACTTGGGAACATCTTTGTCCGCACCAGCGGCGGACACATCCTCCTCTGCGGATGATTTCTCGTCAGCAATAAGATGGCGTCTCCTTTTGGAGGTGCCAGCGTCATAACCACCAGACGCTCCTTTACACTTCACGCCTTGGCTAGTCTCCTCTGGCTCAAGGATCTGCACACTATTTGATGAATCGGTGTGCGATTCAGCCGCTACTAGAGACTTTTCCCTAGATTGGGGAACACTCTGCACTGGAGTGACTTGTAAAGCCGCTGGGGGAGAATCCTCAGGCCCCTCTTGATCAAGCTCCATAGTGCGCCCCGCGGTAGCTGCCATAACGGGCATCTCGCCTTCTCTCAGAGGGCGCACTCCTACCGTCACCAGTTTGGGCTTCTCCAAGTGCACTACACTGAACAGGTCCATCTCTGCGCAGCAAAAACATACACAAAAAACAACGATTAAAAAAGCAATACAAAGAAAGGAGCGCTTACAATATCAAGACAAATAGAATGAAGGACAAGCACCCACCCCGACCATCCTCGTACAAGAATGTTGGCACTTCTGTCTCCGGTTGGAAGTAGTTACGACTGATGCCCATATGCACCAGGATCTCTTCAGGGTACGCACTGATAGGGATGCGGTTGGTATTTATAGTATCTGCATCCGCTGCACTATATGAACCAGGGAGTGGGCGCTCATCCTTCGGTAAGGACCTTTGAGTATAGAACTCAAATTCCGTCAGGAAAAAGGCCTTATCGACCCGAAAGAACTTTTCCCTCCAATTCCTTAGGGCATCTAACTTTTCCGTGTAGCACCGCAAGCGCCCTGCGCTTGGAAAAGGACACCCACCCGTTTGACCACGACGTGTGGTAAAAGGCGCGGAATAAGTGAATGGTGGGGTTAATCGCCAACAGGCGACAATTCACTTCAAAATTAGTTATTTTTGCTGCACCTATGCAGTGCAGCTGAGAAATGTGAAGACGATAGAAGCTTAGAATATCGTAAAGAAAAAGCGAAATGGGCACATGTTGGTTCGCGAATTCAAAAAAACGCGTGTATGCCCCCACCTTCCCTTCGGGGAAGTCCGCTATAGACGCATCCGCATCCGAAACTTCCGGATGCAGTGTGAATGGGATATAATAATCTGAGGTGAACTGAAGTAGTTCATCCTCGGTTATATCGGATGCAATCTCGGTTAATTGAAGAACCATTGTTACAAAAGACGCACCCGCTGTTACCTAATAAGTTATTGATTTCTGGATAGCTATGAAAAGGTTTAACAATGGTGGAATTGAGAATTTTCACTGTGATAATCACAGTGAAAAGGAGGCGGTGGTTTATATAGGGTTACCCCTAGCCTTGGATGGATGCCACGTGGATCCCACTCACTTAATCGTGTGGCTAGAATACCAAAAGGTACAACACTTTTTCACGTTTTCCAAGGGATACGTGGGATGTTTTAAGCCTAGATACACCGTATATTCTTTTTGGCAGGAAATGCTAAAAGCTTCCCCGCCACGCTTACCGCTATAGTTATAGCATACGCAGCTACGTCCCGCACATACTAGACTGGGGGGACATGATGACGTATAGTCCGCACTCGGGTCACGAACCCAACCAATGCACATTACTAACACCCAAGCCCATCACGAGTGGGCTATCATAATTTGGGCTACCATGCTAACGGTTTGGGCTCACAAAAGCCCAAACCCAAATACATTATTTATGGTCTAGATAATGATCTTTTATTTATGAGATAAAGATCAATGACCGGATAAGCGTGATACGCCGAAGAGTAAGGAGTACGAAATCTACAAGGATTCCGTGCCTATATAAAGAATATCATAATTCTCATTAAAGGTACGATCTACAACCCTAACTCTTCAATACAACCCTAAAAACGATTACTTACTCTCACGCTGGAGGATAATCGTGGGAGACAATCCCACGATAAGCCTAACGGTATTTGTTTGCTTTCTTAGTGCGCAGGTCTCAAGCATTAAGATCTAGTTGGTACGAGAACAGGAACCCAAACAAGGAACGCCCAACTTTTGTATCAACAGCCGTCAAGAGCAATTTACACGTGACGACCAAGAGTGGAATAACACATGACGACATCAGATCTGGATCTAGGCAATCCGAGGAAAGCATTAGCGGCAAGTGTAACACCCCCAAATTTGGGATACGCAGCGGAATTAAAGCTGGGTGTTACTCTACGGTACAACAGTTATAATAATAGAAAAACAATCTACAATTGGATTGTTAAAATGATTTTATTATTCAGTATCAGAGTTTACAAAATAAGGTCCCAATAGCTTTACAATTTGTTAAATAATTTATAAAAGAATAATAAAATCTTAGCCTTCCTTCCGTATCCATGCCCTTCCATGCCATCCTTGCTTGTTATGGACCTGAGATAAACATGCTAAAAAGTCAACACAACGGTTGAGTGAATTCATAGCGTTTGTAAATAAGTAATAGTTTGAACACAAGTTAAATAGTTATAAAACGTAGTAACGCAGCGTATTGCACTAAGCCTCATGAACTCAAACCTTAACAGTTTGGACATTATAGTAATGAGCTATAACGTAATGGTGCCCTCGAGTAGAAAGCTTGCCAACTTCCTAGTAGTTCTCAAATAAAGTGCATTTGGCCACCTATCCGGCAACACAAATGGGGCGTCAACTGCCAATAGATCTATTCACTATATTCGCGTTCACTAGCAAGTGATTAATGGTTCATGATATGAGGGACTTTTAATGGCAAAACGTTTAACTTAGGCAATATCAATCAGGAAAGCATACAGAAAATACTTGTGTTCGGTTTTGTAGCATGTATCTCCCCACAAGTTTAGAAAATGTATGAAAAATAGTGGGACTATGAACTCACCTGAGCAGTCTGGATGGAAAACAAAGTTAAATGAAGTTGATAAACGTCTCCGGCTTGAAACCTGAGTTATTAGATTAAGTTTTTAGTAATTGCTTCTGATTATATAAGTTTTTCAATGTTCGTTTCGTTTTAGTTTAATGGTTAAATATTTTATTGAACCAATATGTAGTTTCAAAAGTATTATTCTATTATATTTTCTTATCTGTAAGATTTTGGTTCCGTCCGTTCGTTAAATGGATACTCGTTTGTTAGTTACGGTACAAAACATGTTTTAGGTTTACTTTCCAAACCCTAATAATAATAATAATAATAATAATATTAAATAATTAATTAGGGTTTACAATATTTTCATTTTAGACCCTCATGTTTCTAAAGTTGGCAACTTTTACCCTTAACCTTAAGTTTATTTTATTTCAAGTCCAATTTATAAAATTAGATTTTTGGCAAAATATACCCCTCATGCATATGTATCTTGCACCCGAGGTCCTTTTTAAGTAAAAACGCGTTTTTAGCCACGGAAATGATCCAGCTTTCTATGACTCCTTTATATAAATTGTTTATAAGTGTTTTAAGAGTATTCTTGTAAAATGTTTTGGCCTGAATCGAACCCACGACTTCAAAATAATTAATAGAAACTCGCGACCCATGGTTTAACTTGACACAGAAAATACCAAATTTTACATGCCCCGTTCTCCCTCGTTTCTCAATGAAAATGGCTGATTCTTTTTCCTATGTTTAGACCTTCTAGTGTACTTTAACCATGTCGAAAACTAGAGTTTTAGAACCATGTTTGATACACGAAATTTGGGTCTAAACCTCCATGTCTGCTGCTGCCTTTGTTTTAAAATCTGTTCTGAAATTAATTAAAAGCACCATTTATTATGCGTTTTCATGACTCGAGGTCTAAAGAAGTTTTGAAGAAAACGTCGTTCCGGAGAACTTTCATGTTTTAAGTTTTTGACGAAACGGACCAGAAAGGCCTCGTATTGCGTGATTCTGCCTGCTGTAACAATAGGTTTTTATAGTTTTTATTCAACTTCAAATCGACATAACTTTTGACTCGTTTGTTTGTTTTAGGTGATTCAAAAGCCTAGATTCTCGTTTTTATTTCTCCCAACTGATAGTTAAGTTTATATATGCTTATTGACAGCTTATCAACTTATAATTCGAGTTTTTAAACTCGAATTAGTTTCTGTTTTAACTTTGCTTCAGCGCCTGAACAGCCCTAAAGGACATCGAATAAAAACGTGGCCTTACAATGTTTTTAAAAAAGTTTTTGAACCTTCTGTGAGGACTAAAATTCCCCAAAGTTTCGTAATTTTTGGTGGTCGTTTGCTAGGTGAACTTATTAACCAAAGATGGCCACTCAGAAACTTTGCTCGACGTATAACTGTTATGAAAAACGATTTGGGTTTTAGTTTTTAAGCTTTCAATTCAGTTTTCTGGGTTTAGTAACATGTTATTAAACATAATTGAGTTATCCTTGAACAAGGTTTGAGGTTTCATGATTAGTGTAGCGTGTCGACTAGAAATTAAGGGTGCGTTTGTATGCGTTAAGACAGAAACAATTCAGATGTATGTAAACAACTTACGTGTTGCTTCTAAACCAATTATAAGGTGTTATAAACATGTGTAAATGATAGTGAGAGTAGCTAGGACTTACAGAAAATGGTATAGGATGGATTCGACACTAGGACTTTGAATGGAAACCAAACTCTTCAAACTCTTATTCTCCTAAACAAGGCTTGGTTCTCCTTTCTTTTGGGTGTTTCTGGATCAGAAATGGTTGTGTTTGTGTGAGTGTGATGAAGTTTTGAGTATGGGATGAAGTAAGGAGGTGAGGAATGCTCGTTATTTATAGGACAAATGTCGTGGGGTTTCTAGAGGGTCTTAAGTCATCATGTCCAGGGGAGGGAGACATAATGAGGTGTGCACTTGGGTTTTTGTGATGTCATACGAAAATGGTGAGGGTGGTATGTTGTGGTTTTGGTTTTGATGATGGTACGACAACAGCAGGAGAGGAGAGGTTGTGAGAAGTTATTTGTGAATGAGGAAAAGTATTTCGATCTTGAAAGAAAAAGGTGCGATGATGTGTGTATGCTTGATTGATCGTGTATATATATATATATATATATATATATATATATATATATATATATATATATATATATATATATATATATATATATATATATATATATATATATATATATATATATATATAGTCACAAGAATTTAGATTTCATGTGGCCTATTTGCATGTGTGTGGTGATAATATATGACACAAGAGACAAGATAAATGTGGTTAGTAAAGAATCATGTAAAGTTGTATATTCATTAGAAGTGTATGGACGTGGGATGAACACACGTATGGTATTTTGAAAATGGCTTGGTTGCATAATGTAAATATAGGACACGTTTGGTATTCTTGAATTTGAAATGTTTGTTGACTAGGGAACATATATATTTAGAAGAGGACGTGAGGTGATATTGTGTTGTGGATTTACCCTAACCATAAAACTCAACTAACTTATTTAACTTATGGTAATTCTTCTAGAGAAATGGTGATGTGGAGGCTTAGGAGACCAAGTGAGGATTCTTGTAGTGTATGGAATGGACATGAGTCTTTTTGGAACAAGCTTAATTTACTTATGCTAAGTTTCGAACTAAATCTGATTTGGGATCGATTATGCTTAAGTTCATATAATGTACTAGATCATCATGTTGTATTGTAGGGAACATATTGATGTGTATTGAATTCTTGAGCTACCAATATAACGAGATAAGTATGCGGAATAACTCTAGCCGTGTAAACTAACTAACTATTTTGAATTAACAAGATGTGGCCTCATAAGAACCTAGAAAGAAGTTTATGATGTAGGGAAGTGATAAGTAGCAAGTTAGAACTAGGTTTGGTTAGTTTTTGGTTTATTTCGAACTAACAATAAAAAAAGTCGATCATGCTTAGCTAATTTTACCTAGGCTTGGTGATTTGTATGTTTAATGATATAATGTGTGTAATTTAGAGTTTAGTTAAGTTAGTTTATTTAGGATTTGAGTTACGTGATATTAGTTGGTTGTTGTGATTAGTTTAACTGATAATGTTTAAAAAAAAATTAGACGTTGAAAAATAGATAAGTATAAATTTAATTTAAGTCGAAATTTACCAGTAGTTACAACAAGTTGACGGCGTCAGGATCATAACGTGACGCCGTCAGACCTGTAATCTCTATATATAGTTTTCTAATTTTCAATCATTAGAAAGAGAACTTTTGTAGGAACTTTGGGACAAACCCTAGGTCAAATTTTACAGGGTTTTTCACCCTTCTTTCATTCATGTTTCAATAAAGATAAGTCTTCCAATAATCATTCAATATGTCTATGTGTTGTTTGATTCTATCTTACGCTTGTCTTTACTTTAACATGCCAGACTAGGTTTGTTTGTGTTTGCTTAGATGTAATGAAACCTAGCTATTGATTGTTGGTTGATTGTTTGTTATTAATTGTAATGGATGAATGATATCGATGTTAGGCTTAAGAAAACTGGCAGACTTCCAATTGCTAACATGCTTGAACGTCTTAAGAAACAAGAATCAGATGTGTACTACGATTTTTATGGTTGTATTTAATGCATGAGTGACTACTAAGGAGGCCATGTTAGGAGCTAGTTGTCGGCTCGACATAGGAAGAGGTTGTTGATATAAATAATGTTTAAAAAGGTTATTAATATCTCTCAATAAACCTACGTTTTGATAATCACAAAACTCAAATCAAATTAAGTCAAGATTAAGACGTAAACAAGTATTTGGTAACAAATATTTACCTCTACATCTAATATCACTTAAGGTATGCATAAACTAAGCATCTTATGCATTACATGATCAAAGGAAATTTTGTCTTAAGACATAACATCTTATAAAATGATATAAACATTTTATATATATTTGTAAATCATTTTTGGTAATGCTATATTAAACTACAAAGATACGATTTCAAATTTCCAACCAAAAAGGGAAAATTTTATCCAGAAAAACTTTTCCAACGTTCAGGAGGGCGGCCCCCTTAATTTTACTAGGCGGCCCCCTTAATCATTAAGGGGACCGCCCCCTAATTAAGGGGACTGGCACGCTCCAGAACAGTATTTTCTGGCCCTATAAATATTGGATCATTTCACATATTTTTCTCACCTTTTTGCACTATAAACTTTCTGATCCAACCTCCATTTCTAGATCTAAAATCCTTTGATCATATAATTCATAAGTCTTTGTTTCCAAGTGATCCAAAGCTTCATCCATTCAAGTGCAAGAAGAAGAACACTCCTCTACATCCATCTAATTGTAGTAGTGTTGTGATTAGCTAGTTTCATATTGTAGTAGTGTTAGATCTATGTAAAAGTGTTGTGCGAATTTGTTGTTTGTAGAAACTAGGTGTGTTGTAAAGTAGTTTAGTAGCTGTGATCTAGTTGTGCTTAGAAGAAGGTGTGAAGTTGACAAGGTGTGAAGTCTTGAAGAAGTTGTGAAGGTGTGAAGAAGGTGTGAAGTTGTGAAGAAGTTGTGAGATTAGTTCTAGCTACGATTAGAACTCGACATTTAGCTTAGTGTCGTTAACTCGTGTAAGCCAAGGTGTGTAAGGTTTCTCCACCATAAGGAGTTTGTTGACATAGTGAAGAAAACTCTCGAGTGTGGTACTCGGGGAGTGGAGTAGGGCAAGGAAGGTGTCCTTGTAGCCGAACCACTATAAATTCGCGTGTTGTGGTTTGATCTTTCTAACTCTATCTTTTCTTCATTACATTTCAATACTTTCATTATTAGATTAGAATTGCTTATATTGGTTGTCACTTGAATTCACTTGAGATCGAATCGAAAGTTTTTAATAAGCTACAAAATATTTTTGGTAATAAATTTAAAAAGGACGTAAAACTATTCAACCCCCCTTCTAGTTTTCCACAGAGGTAGAAACTTATAGAGTTGGGGAAGATCATACGCGGCCCCACGAATGGTATTAAGGAATATAACCCGTCATCCACACAATTGTAACAAACTATTCAACTAATGAAAGATAGATAGGGAGTAGTGAAATCTAAGTAAACACATTTCTCTTATTAT
This sequence comes from Artemisia argyi, assembly GCA_030686995.1. Lineage (NCBI taxonomy): Eukaryota > Viridiplantae > Streptophyta > Magnoliopsida > Asterales > Asteraceae > Artemisia > Artemisia argyi. Next base: position 121,322,387 of record CM060709.1, on the reverse strand, counting down.
TGTTTTTCTCAACATTTACTTTCTTGTTATTATATTTTTATTGCATTTGTAGTTATTTGGGTTAGTTGACTAGCAACTAATTTCGCCCATTCTTCCAATACCCGAGATTTTTACTTGCTTTCCATAAAATATAAAAATTCAAAAAGAATCATCCCTCACCTCTAGACATATTTTAATTAAGTTTTGATCCTAACGACATTATTCCCCAAGTAGAACAATCAATCCCCCGGTACTTGCCACTACACTATACTACATCGGTTAGGTACACTGCCTGGTGGGGATTGCAAGCCTCTTGAGATCCCTTGAGAGGTAAAACCTTTTGCGAGGGAACAATCCCACGCATCAAGTTTTTGGCAACGCTGCCAGGGAATAGTTATTGTTTAGGTTGAAATTTCTTTTTATTAGGTCTACTTGCTAGATTCCTTTCTAGCAAGATTTTTATTTTATTTTTATAGGTTTCTTTAGTCTATCTTATTTCTTCGTTCCTTTGTTCATAACCATTACCATCCGCCATCATGGAAGGTGGTAATATATTTGAACCCATCAACCCACTACAACAAAACCCACCACAACCAAACCAACCTCCTAGACCCCGCACTTTAGGAGAGTACTCCCGTACTAGCCACCAAGGCTATCGAAACACCATTGAGCTCACTCAAGGAGCCAATGTGTCTCCCTTGCGATCTGACACCATCCGGTTGGTGCAAAGCGGATGTGCATTCCATGGACTTCGTTCCGAAGATCCTAATCAACATCTCAAGGATTTCCTCAAAATCGTAGATTCCATAGATCTTGATGTTGAAACTCGAGAGACGACCCGATTGCGTCTCTTCCAATTCTCTCTACGTGACCAAGCTAGTCAATGGCTTGAGCGTTTACCCGCGGGATCCATCACCTCTTGGGATGATCTCACCACTCGTTTCCTTGCTCAAATGTTCCCACCAAGGAGAACCACCAGGCTAAGAAATGACATCTTGATGTTCCGACAACGTCAAGGTGAAACTCTTTATGAAGCATGGACTCGTTTCAAGGACTTACTCCAAAAGTCCCTCATCATGGCATAGATCTTTGGCTCCAAGTCCAAATCTTTTATGACCATATCAATCTCTCCACGAGGCAAACCATTGACCAAGCGGCCGGTGGCAAGCTACGTGATCGAAGTGCGGAAGAATCATGGGAACTCATAGAAGATCTTGCTCTCTATGACAACGAAAGTTGGAATGATCCCCGTGATTTGAACAAAAAGGTCAAGGCAATATCTTTGCCTTCGAACAATTCAAGCACTCCCGACCGTAGGATCATGGAACTTGAAGACCAAGTCAAGTTTCTCATGAAATCTTACAAAGCTCCTAAACCTTCAAGTCAAGTAAACAAAATCACTTCTTCATGTATATTATGTAGTGGTCCTCACGACACTCGTGATTGCATGGAACTCCCCGAACAAGCTTTTGTGGATTATGCATCCTCGCGTACCGACGGAGCGGGAGACAAGTGGTACACTTTCAAGCCCGAGCCAAACCCTTATGGTGATTCATACAACCCCTCTTGGAAAAATCGCCCAAACTTTAGGTGGAAACAAAACCAAAACACACCCCAAAACAATTCTTCCACTCCACCTAATCGTTACCAATCAAAAGGTCTACCCCCTAACCGTACTTCCAACAACAATCCTTCCAACAACTATGGTAGTACCAATAATTTTGAAGGATTGATGTCTAACTTTATGGCATCTCAAGAAGCTCTTTTAGCAAAGTTTGAAGCCGATTTCAAACAAAAACAAAGTGAGATGACAATTAAGATTGACACATTGTTGAAAGTTCTCAATGACAAAGAGAAATGGGAGCACTCCCTAGCAACACGGTCAAGAACCCGAAACTAAACGTTAACGCCATATCATCAGTTTTGTCTCCTAATTCTTGTCCACAATACTATTCGGTCAATGCCATGAGCACGTGTTTCAAGCAAACCCAAATTTTTCAAAAGGACCAATGAATAAAACATCCAACATTAAACCGGTCAATAGCATAGTTGAAACACCTCCTATGCAAGACCTTGGCGATGAATTTAAGGGACTTCACCTTGAGCATCCCGTCATTGATGTCTTAGCCCGTGCCCCTTACTACAATGCCCTTTTAGAAAAATATGAAGAAAGACTTAAGTTGGGCAAAAATGGGACCGCTTTCGTTCAAAACAAACTACCTAAGAAACTTGATGATCTGGGTATATTTGTTTTACCTTGTAGGATAGGTAACTCCAAAGCTTTTGACACACTAGCCGATCTAGGATCAAGTCTCAACTTGATTCCTTTGTCCCTTTTCACCACACTTAAGCTAGGAAAGTTAGAGGAGACAGAAGTGATAATTGGTCTAGCAGATGGAAGTGTTGCCCACCCGGTAGGAATGACGAAAGATATAGTAGTTCACGTAGGACGATTAACTATCTTAGCAGATTTTCATATCCTTGATATGGTTAGTGGCACTACATGCCTGTTGCTAGTAGGAAGAGGATTTTTAGCGACCGCTAGTGCCATGATTGATTGTAAGGAATCTAAGATAGCGGTAGGAGAAGGTGAGACTTGGTCGGTTTACGATGTTAAGAAACATAGCTACGATAATGAGAATGAACCAACACCCCATTGGGTAGACATGAATAGAAGACCATCTAGATATGGACCTTGGCTCAATGGAGACTTCATAGGACCTCAACGCCCATTTTATTTAGAGGAAGAGTTCATAAACCGAACACATTTGGTGGAGCAACTCATAGCTAGGGATGAGGAACTAAACCCCTTTGAGGACCCCTTAGTCTTTAGGAAAATGATTGAATTCCTAGGAGTGATGCCTATCAACTTAGGGATGAACAAATGGAAAAGGGAAGGTGATAAATGTAAATGGAATTGGGACAAGCCACCTAAGGAAGGTGACGGATCATGGCATATGAAGATGATTCTATATGATCCGGATGGAGAAAAGTTTGAGAAGTCATATCGAACTTAGAAAACCGATAGGAAACTACAAGCTAAGTTCGACCCTAAGGACGTTCTCGATGAGGAACTCACTCATATGGGATAGAGCGTGACTTTGAGTCTAGCTACAAGACTCGTAAATAAAGAAAAGCGCTTATTGGGAGGCAACCCATGTTTTATTTGTTGGTTTGTTTGTTTGTTTGATTTTATTTGTTTCCATATGCATATTTTATTTTTATTGTTTGTGGCTCATGTTTCAAAGTAAATTGTGAAAATGCTTTATTTTGTGTTTAACTTCATCTTGATTACATATAAAGGTATTTTGCAAAAAAATAAGTGTAAGGGAAATCTAAATTTGTTCTAAGAACGAGCTTGAACATGAATCACAATGATATTAAACGAATGTGCTTATTAGTATTTGTTTGAGTCAAATGCTTGTATCGAGTCATAATGATGTTTTGTAGGATTTCTAGGAATTAAGGCGTGAGTTTTTCCAGAAATTTTCCAGAAACTTATCATGAAATTTCTGCAGGTCACTTCTGATGGCGTCAGAGTTATAAACTGACGGCGTCAAGTGTAAAATTTTGGAAATTTTGCGAGTTTTGTTTTTCTGTCGGAGTCTTAGAGTTTTTGTTAAATCTTTAGTTTTATAAACTTTAGGAAATCTACAAACATTCATTCCACAAGCATTATATCTTAATTTGCTTTATAGGATTTAAGTATATATAGAGTTTGCCGCCAATTTTACGCGAGGTTTGCCATGATTGTTTTCTCAGGTTTAACATGTTATATTGGACAAGAAGATGATTTATATTCCTGGCGGGAAGCTTTCAACGTTCATTTTCTTGGAGGAGGATATAACCATGTGATACGTGGGAATCGCACCAGGCTTTACCTCTCGAGAAGCTTACAACCCCCACCAGGCAGTGTACCTGATCGTTGTATTATAGTATAGTGACAAGTACCGGGGGATTGATCGTTCAACTCAGGAATAGTGTCGCTAGGATTAGAAAGCCTAAAAACTAGGTCTAGAGGTGAGAGATGATTCTTTTTGTATTTTTATGTTTTTATAAAAGCAAGTAAAAATCTCGATTTTTGGAAGAGTGGACGGAATTAGTTGCTAATTAACTAACCCAATAACTAAAGATGCAATCAAAATAAAATAACAGAAATGAAAATGAAGCTAATTAAACTAGTGGTGTGAACAATGTTAGGGAAAGTTGTGTTTACTTTGGTTTCATTACTCCCTAGATATCTTTTACAGGTTGATAGTTTGTTACAATTGCATAGATGACGGGTCGTATTCCTTAATACTAGTCGTAGGGCCATGTACAATATTCCCTAACTCTATAGGATCCTACTTCACTCCTATGTCGAGCCATTAGAAGCTCCTAACATGGGATCATTAGAATTCTCCTACGCATTAAATACAACCAAAAATCATAGTACACCTCTGATCATGTTTCTTAAGATGTTCAAGCATGTCACCAATGGAAGTCTGCCAGTTTTCTTAAGCCTAACATCGAATACAATCATCCGTAACAACTATAAACAAACAATCAACCCATAATTAACATCTAGGTTTCACTACATCTAAGCAAAGACACAAGAGATCTAGACAAGCATGTTAAATTCAAGACAAGTGTAAGATATATTCAAACAACACATAGACATATTGAATGAATTGAAAGAGTACTTATCTCAATTGAACATGAAAGGTTTAAAAGGGTAAAAACCCTTGAAAAAGCTGTAATATTCGTACTAGGGTTTCTCTCCAAAGTTATACCCTACTTGTCCCCCTTTTATGAATGAAAATTGCAAAACTATATATAGATTTTACAGGGTGACGGCGTCAAGAAGGAAATTCTGACGCCGTCAACTCGCCGCCCATAATGAAATCAGATTGCCTAGATCCACTTGTGACGCCGTCATGTGCAATCTACTCTGGGCCGTCACTCTTATTTGGACCATGACGGCCTATGGTGACGCCGTCATGTCCATAGTGTAAAACTCTTCTGGATCGTCACGGACTTTATCCACTTCCACCTCTTGTATTACTCTTGACGCCGTCAGGTACTGTTCCCAGCAAGGAAAATTAAGACTTTGCCGTTTTCTTCACTTTTATGCTCCAAAAACGTCCAAAATGCTTCCTTTTCCAGAATTCACTCCAAAAGTACCTAAAATGACAAAAGAAACGATTTAGGGCAATATTTGATCAAATAATCTCGACTTCGGGCTTAAATGACCCCCTAAAAATGGTTCATTTTTCGCCTCATCACCATGTTATCACATTATCCACACCGAACGAATCAGGGGAGTATTTGTTTCATTCTTTTACCTTCGTTACTTTTCATTCTTTTTATTGAACATTGGGGATAGGGCTGGCATAACAGGTCACACAAACCTGTTAAGACACGAATCTGTTAAGGTCAAACACGAACACGACCTGTTAACTAATCGTGTCTTTTTTCTCAAACACGAACACGACACGAATATTAACAGGTGCACCTGTTAACAACCTGTTAACATGCATATTAGGATTTTTTTTTTTTTTTTTTTTTTTTTTTTTTTTTTGGTGAAAAACTAAATAAATTGATATTGATAATTTGATATGGATCTGAACATCAAGAACAACAACAAATCCACCATCAAGAACAACAAAAACATCAAGAACAACAACAAATCCACCATCAAGAACAACAAAAACAACAAGCAACAACAACGACAACAAAAACATCAAGAACAACAACAAATCCACCATCAAAGTCTTCACTAACCTATTCTAATCCTAAACCAACACTATTCCAAGCGAAGAACATCACCAACATCCAAACACATCACCACCGAGAGCCTATTCGAACCAAAACCGACACAAAACAAAACCCAAAACATACTACCAAACACGTTTTATTCCTTTTTATTGTTATTATTCTCGTTATTATCATGGAACTCACAAACCCGTGGGTTTTTGAGGTCAGCTCGAGGTACAAACACCTCAAAAGGGTGAGGTAAACCCACCTTGGTCTTCGGGTGAGTCGAACACAAGAACGAAGTGACAAGGGTTGTGGATTCGATCCACAATCTCGAATGAACAAAGTGTTATTGACGGTCAAAAGGTGCGTATAATAGCTCAAAATGACGGGGAGGAAAAATGGTGAATGATGGTGGTGGAGGTGTAGATGGACGCGCGGTGGTAGAGGAGTAACGGCCGGAAAAGTGGCCGGTTTTTAGTGTGTGTGTTTGTCGGCGAAGAGAGAGAGATATATATAAGAGAAGACCTAAAAATTTATTAGTGTAGTGACTTTATATATATAGTATAATATTAACAGGTCACTAACAGGTCTAAACAGGTCTGACCTGTTAAGACACGAATATTAACAGGTCTTAATAGGTCTGACCTGTTAAGACACGAAATCTGTTAATGTCAAACATGAAACCTGTTAAGAACAGGTCGTGTCGTGTCATGTTAACAGGTTTCGTGTCAAAATTGCCAGCCCTAATTGGGGACAATGTTCAGCCTAAGTGTAAGGGGAAGGTAAATGATGATACCTTAGAGAATGCAATTGCACTTAAGTTTGTTTGTTCAATAGTAGGTGTGTAATAAAACTAAGAGAAACACTTGTTAGGGTAATTTTAGCACCAAATTTAAATTTTTTTACAACATTTAGGAGTGAAGCTTTAGCCTTAATGAGCATCTCATGGATAGGAGTTGTATGACTGTCACGAAAAACCGTACCACTCAAAAATTTTCCACCCCAAATATGTGAGGTTCGCCCCTAGATTTGTTAGGAAAAGATGCTTATGAGTGTACCGGTAGTACTTAGATTCTAGAACTTGCGTTAGTGATGCATTCCGAGACCGCTAGTGAGACTACATTCATGTAGTAGGATTTACTACATGATAAGAGGCATTAGGATCACCCTTGTGTTAAACCCGTATCATAATTACTTGACCAATGAAGTCATAATTACTTGACTAGTAAAGTCAATTAATTTTCCCACACCTTTGCGATGTACTCATTTTTAGTACACGATATCCCTAGTACACCCCTCCGAGCCTATCTTTTTCGTTTCTAACTTTAAGCATTTTACTTAAAGGAAGAATTTGTTTACAATCCACCCCCAAATGTACAACCAAATCGCCTTAGCCTTCCTTCTATGCACTCATCTTTAGTGCATTATTGTTACATGTTTAAACCCTTAGTTAATTGTCTATTTGATTACATGGTTGCTAAGTCGAGTCATATCTTGTACATATTGTTTTGGGACGATTGGGACTCATGGGTAAAGACTATTGTTATGGAGTATTGGGGAAGACATCAATTATTACCCCCGTATGTGCGCTAATATCTAAAAAGTACTCCAAGTGTTTTGATTATCTTAATTCGAGTCATTAGAATAGTTGATTGTAAAGTATGTAAAAGTTCAAGTGTAAGGGGAATGCAAATTCCCTACAATGTATTATTTTGGATGGTACGGCAAGAGTGTATGAAAAAAAAAATCGGAAAAATCAAGAAAAATAAAAAAAAATATATATAGAAAAAGAAAAAGAGAAAAAACATACGGACTACCATCCCGTTTCCTTTTATGTTTATTTTATGTTTTCGTTAGTTTATGATTAGCTTAAGTCGAGTCGAGTCTTTTCTTAGCAACACCACATTGTACATGTAATTGACCAAGATAATTAACTTGCCACCAGTAAAGATTGCCTTTATCCAACAAAACCGTGTTTATCATATCCCTACACCTCACGTTATAACCCTTTTAAAAGACATCTTTGATAGTTTATCCTAGGTGCGATGTGAGTATCTAAACACTATTTATGAGGTGCTAGTGTATAATTTACGTGCTTGTTTTGGTTGAAGTGGAACGATTATTTGTTGCAATTACTTTTATATTAGTGTTAAATGACCCCTAGTTTGTATTTTGATTAGAATAAAAGCGCATTTGCTTGAGGACAAGCAAATCTCAAGTGTAAGGGTATTTGATGAGACAAAAAGTGTTACGCTTTTAGGGGGTCATTTAAGCCCTAAGTCGTTATTATTTGATCAAATATTGCCTCAAATCGTTTCTTTTGGCATTTTAGGTACTTTGAATAAGGAATCTGGAAAAGGAAGGATTTTGGACATTTTTGGAGCGAAAAGTGAAGAAAACGGCAAAGTCTCCAAATCAAGCTGGAAATAGTACCTGACGGCGTCACACTTTGGAGTTGACGGCGTCACGTATTGGCAAAGAGGTGGATAAAAAGTTACACGAGACGCGCCAGAACGTTTTTGGGAATTAAAGAGTGACGGCGTCACCAAGGCCGTCAAGAGAAATTTACACGTGACGACCAAGAGTGGAATAACACATGACGGCGTCAGATGTGGACCTAGGCAATCCGAGGAAAGCATTGGCGGCAACTTGACGGCGTCAGGATCATAATGTGACGCTGTCAGACCTGTAATCTCTATATATAGTTTTATAATTTTCATTCATTAGAAAGAGAACTTTTGGAGGAACTTTGGGACAAACCCTAGGTCGAATTTTACAGGGTTTTTCACCCTTCTTTCATTCATGTTTCAATAAAGATAAGTCTTCCAATAATCATTCAATATGTCTATGTGTTGTTTGATTCTATCTTACGCTTGTCTTTACTTTAACATGCTAGGCTAGGTTTGTTTGTGTTTGCTTATATGTAATGAAACCTAGCTATTGATTGTTGGTTGATTGTTTGTTATTAATTGTAATGGATGAATGATATCGATGTTAGGCTTAAGAAAACTGGCAGACTTCCAATTGGTAACATGCTTGAACGTCTTAAGAAACATGAATCGGATGTGTACTACGATTTTTATGGTTGTATTTAATGCATGAGTGACTACTAAGGAGGCCATGTTAGGAGCTAGTTTTCGGCTCGACATAGGAAGAGGTAGAAACTTGTAGAGTTGGGGAAGATCGTACACGGCCCCACGAATGGTATTAAGGAATATAACCCGTCATCCATGCAATTGTAACAAACTATTCAACTAATGAAAGATAGATAGGGAGTAGTGAAATCTAAGTAAACACATTTATCTTATTATTGTTTTTCTCAACATTTACTTTCTTGTTATTTTATTTTTATTGCATTTGTAGTTATTTGGGTTAGTTGACTAGCAACTAATTCCGCCCACTCTTCCAATACTCGAGATTTTTACTTGCTTTCCATAAAATATAAAAATTTAAAAAGAATCATCCCTCACCTCTAGACCTAGTTTAATTAAGTTTTGATCCTAACGACACTATTCCCCAAGTAGAATGATCAATCCCCCGGTACTTGCCACTACACTATACTACATCGGTCAGGTACACTGCCTGGTGGGGATTGCAAGCCTCTTGAGATCCCTTGAGAGGTAAAACCTTTTGCGAGGGCGCAATCCCACGCATCAGATAATCCTCACCATATTAATTCAAGGGTTAAGTGCACTCGACTAAGGTCTATTCTAGTTTGGTTAGTGTTAATGGTAATGAACAATGGACAGATGATATCTTAATGGTAATGAAGTGGTGTAACTGATGTGTACTGGATTAAATGGATACATCTATTACATAAGCTTACATGGATATATATACAGGACACATTGGCTTAGACACTAAGCTAAGTTACCCTAATGGGCTAGGCCCAACCATACTATAGATTCTAACATTCCCCCTCAAGCTGAGCATATATGTTAATCATGCCCAGCTTGTTACAAATAGAATTAATACAAGTTCCAGGGAGTGATTTTGTAAGGACATCTGCTAATTGATTTTCGGTCCTAATATGAGGAGTTGTGATTGTCCCATCTTCTAACTTCTCGCGAGTGAAGTGACAGTCAACTTCAATATGCTTAGTCCTTTCATGAAACACCGGATTGGTTGCAATGTAGATAGCTGCCTCGTTATCACACCACATCTTCATTGGTTTGGATTGAGGAAACCCAATCTCACCAAGTAAATTACGTAGCCATACAAGCTCACAAGTTGTTTGTGCCATAGCTCTATATTCGACCTTTGAACTTGATCGGGACACAACTTTTTGTTTCTTAATCTTCCAAGAGACTAGGTTGCCTCCTACAAAAACACAATACCCCATTGTAGAGCGCGAAGTATTTGGACATCCAGCGTAATCGGCATCCGTGAACCCTTCTGCAATGTGGTGCCCATGATTAGCATATAAGATACCAAGTCCTGGTGTGCCCTTCAGATATCCAAGAATTTGGGTAACATCATCCCAATGTGACATTCTAGGAGATGACAAAAACTGAGTTACAACACTACCGGAAATGCAATATCAGGACAAGTAATAGTGAGGTAGTTTAACTTCGTAACTACTCGCCTATATTTCTCAGAATTTTGTAGCAATCTTCCATCTTCAGACTTTAGTTTCAACTTTGGTATCTTGGGCTCATCACACGGCTTTGCCTCAATTTGACCTGCATCATCTAGCAAGTCTAGACAATATTTCCTCTGAGAAAGACAAATACCCTTACTACTACGAAACACTTCAATCCCCAAGAAGTACTTGAGCGATCCAAGGTCCTTTGTTCGAAAGCAAGTACCAATAAATGATTTTAAGTTCTTTATCCCATCTTTATCACTGCCCGTAATCACTATATCATCGACATATACCACAAGCAAAACGCAACCTGCGTCAGATGATGAATAAAAGACAGAATGATCATAAACACTCCTTCGTAAGTCAAATTTAATTACTGCATTTCTAAATTTTCCAAACCAAGCACGCGGAGACTGTTTCAAGCCATACAAAGTTTTCTTAAGCTTACACACTCTTCCATATTCCCCCTGAGCAACAAACCCCGGAGGTTGCTCCATATATACTTCTTCTTGTAAGTCACCATGTAAGAAGGCATTCTTCACATCTAGTTGATGAAGTACCCAATTGTAAGTTGCAGCCAAAGAAATAAACAGACGAATAGAAGATATCTTGGCAACCGGTGAGAAAGTCTCTGAGTAATCAATGCCATATGTCTGTGCATAACCCTTAGCTACCAAACGGGCCTTGAATCGAGCAACAGAACCATCAGGATTCATTTTAACACTAAACACCCATTTACAGCCTATTGGCTTCTTGTGAAGAGGTAAATCTACTAAACTCCATGTACCATTATGATCAAGGGCATTCATTTCTTCAATCATAGCGGCACGCCATCCAGGATGGGCCAATGCTTCACCAACAGTTTTTGGAATTAATACCGAGTCTAAGTTTGCAACGAAGGTACGAGATGAGGTAGACAACCCATCATAAGAAATAAATGTAGAAACCGTATACGTACAAGTACGCTTACCTTTACGAAGTGCTATAGGTAGATCAGGTTCAGGTTCAAGTGCAGAAGGTGGTGCATCAGAATCGCTATGTGCCTCACTAGGTGCAGTAATGGGTACATCATTAGGTACATTGTTTGATGCATCATTTGGTGCATCAATTTGTGCATATTCTAACTGAGAGGATGGTTCACAAACAGAACTTGATGTTACTCGAGGTCGCCTAGTATACACTTTAATAGGCGGATCAGTGGTTGCAACAAGTTTAGTGGTGGAAACAGGGGTAGGAGAAACATACACTAACAAATCATCATTCTCCTCTTGATGACGATAAGTAGTAATCGGAAAGTAAGGTAAATCTTCATGAAAAGTGACATCTCTTGAGACAAGATAGTGGTGAAGTTGAGGAGAATAACATCTATACCCCTTCTGAATGCGGGAGTATCCAAGAAAAACACACTTAAGCGACTTAGGATCCAACTTGGTGATGTTAGGCTGAGTGTCCCGAACAAAACACGTATTACCAAAGATTTTAGGATAAATAGGAAATAGAGGTTTTGTAGGGAATAGAACAGAGTAAGGGTATTTTCCACCTAGAACAGCACACGGCATGCGATTTATCAGAAAACAAGCCGTTGAAACCGCATCAGCCCAAAATGGTTTAGGGACACTCATTTGAAACAAAAGTGCACGAGCAACTTCAAGAAGATGGCGGTTCTTGCGTTCGGCAACCCCGTTTTGGGCTGGTGTGTAAACACATGATGACTCATGAAGAATTCCATGCTGAAGCATATATGACTGAAATGACTCAGAAAAATATTCCTTCGCATTATCACTCCGTAATGTTTGAACAGTAACATGGAATTGTGTTTTTATTTCAGCAACAAATGAGCAAAAGTGTGTAAATACTTCGAATCGATTCTTCATAAGATAAAGCCAAGTAACACGGGAATAGTCATCAACAAAGGTCACAAAATACTTAAAACCAGATTTGGATGTAACAGGACATGGACCCCACACATCTGAATGGACCAACTCAAATGGGGATGTTGCTCGCTTATTTACTCGAGGGCTTAAATGAACACGCTGATGCTTAGCAAACTCACAAGAATCACACTTAAGAGATGATAAATGTGAAAATTCAGGACATAATTTCTTCAAACTTTGAAGAGATGGGTGGCCAAGACGACAATGTGCTTCAAATGGAGATGATGAGCTATGTCCAACTAAGGATTTTTAAACCTCTGGTTCAACCACGTACAAACCATCAGATTTTCTTCCTCTACCAATGACCCGCTTTGTCTTGAGATCTTTGAAGATACAATAATCAGGGTAGAACTTTACACTACACTGCAAATTGCTTGTTATTTTACTGACAGATAATAGGTTAAACGAAAATTTGGGAAGACTTAACATCGACGATAATGAAATAGAAGGGCTAAGATTAACAGTGCCCGATCCAAGGACTTTTGTTGTAGACCTGATGCGTAGGGATTGCACCAGGCTTTACCTCTTAAGGGATCTTGAGAAGCTTACAACCCCCACCAGGCAGTGTACCTGATCGTTGTAGTATAGTATAGTGACAAGTACCGGGGGATTGATCGTTCAGCTAGGAATAGTGTCGCTAGGATTAGAAAACCTAAATACTAGTTCTAGAGATGAAGGGTGATTATTTTTGTATTTTTATATTTTTTTAGAAAGTAAGTAAAAATCTCGGGTTTGAAGGATTTGGGCGGAATTAGTTGCTAGTCAACTAACCCAATACTAAAGATGCAATCAAAATAAAATACTAGAAATGAAAATAAAACTAAATTAACTAAGGTTGTGAGCAATAAGTGGAGAAATGTGTTTACTTAGATTTCACTACTCCCTAGATATCTTTTACACGTTAATTACTTGTTATAGTTGCGTGGATGACGGATTGTATTCCTTAATACCATTCATGGGGTGGCGCACTTAACTCCCCAATCCTATGAGTGCCTACTTCACTCCTATGTCGAGCCGGCTAAGAAGCTCCTAACATGGGATCATTAGAATTTACTCATGCATTAAATACAACCAATAAAACCTAGTGCACATCGGTTCATGTTTCCTAAGACGTTCAAGCATGTTACCATTTGGAGATCTGCCAGTTTTCTTAAGCCTAACATCAAAATCATTCATCCAATACAACCATAAACAAGTAATCAACACATAATCAACATCTAGGTTTCATTAGATCTAAGCAAACATAAGATAAATCTAGCCTAGCATGGTGGAATTAAGACAAGCACAAGATATAGACAACCAACACATAGACATATTGATTGAATTAGAAGAACACTTATCTCAATTACACATGTAAGGGTTCAAGGGCTGAAAACCCTTGAAAAACCTGTAAAAATCGTATATGGTTCGGCCTTAGGGTTTTTCCAAACTTGTTCCTCTTAATGAATGAAAATTAGAAAACTATATATAGGAAATTGAGGCTGACGGCGTCAAGACCAAATGGGTGACGCCGTCATCTCGCCGCCAAAAGAATTCTCGGACTGCCTTGATCTACATCTGACGCCGTCATGTATTAACTTTTTCCAGGCCGTCACGTATTTTACTCTTGACGATCTTCCTTGTGACGCCTTCATTTCTGTACTGGGCCGTCATGAAAATTACTCTTGACGCCGTCAAATTGTTACTCTTGACGCCGTCACCTACTGTTCCCAGCTTGGAAAATTAAGTCTTTGGCGTTTTCTTCACTTTTATGCTCCAAAAACGTCCGAATTGCTTCATTTTCCAGATTTCTCTCCCAAAGTACCTAAAATCACAGAAGGAACGATTTAGGGCAATATTTGATCAAATAAATTCAATTCCGGGCTTAAATGACCCCCTAAAAGTGGTTCATTTTTCGCCTCATCATATACCCTTACACTTGAGATTTGCTTGTCCTCAAGCAAATGCGCTTTTATTCTACTCAAAATACAAGTTAGGGGTCATTTAACACTAATATAAAAGTAATTACAACAAATAATCGTTCCACTAAAGACCAAAGACAAGCACGGAGGTCATATACTAGCACCTCACAAATAGTGTTTAGATACTCACATCTCTCGGGTGTAATAAAGTATAAATTACAATATGAAAACGGAAGATATCTCTCACTACCTGTCATAGTAAAATAGATTACCATAGGCTTGGGAAAGGATCAAACCTCCACCACATGGCGTAAGCACCTAGGATAAACTATCAAAGAGGTCTTTTAAAGGGTTGTGACGTTAGGTGTAGGGATATGAAATACACGGTTTTGTTGGATATAGGCAGTCTTTACTGGTGGCGAGTTAACAATCTTGGTCAATTACATGTACAATATCGCGTTGCTAAGCCAAGACTAGACTCGACTTAAACTAATAAATGAAAAATAACAAAAATATAAAATGAACATAGAATGAAACGGGATGGTAGTCCGTATGTTTTTTCTCTTTTCTTTTTCTATTTTTTTCTTTTCTTTTTCTTGATATATATATATATATATATATATATATATATATATATATATATATATATATATATATATATATATATATATATATTTGCATACACTCTTACCCTACCATCCAAAATAATACATCATAGGGAATGAACATTCCCCTTACACTTGAATTTTTACATACTTTACAATAAACTTATCTAATGACTCGAATTAAGAAAATCAAAACACTTGGAGCACTTTTAAGATTAACGTACGTATGGGGGTAATAAATGATGTTCTTCCCCATTACTCCATAAATAAGTACTTTACCCATGAGTCCCAATCGTCCCAAAACAATATGTACAAGGATATGACTCGACTTAGCAACCATGTAATCAATTAGATAGTTAACTTAGGGTTTAACAAATAACAATAATGCAGTAAAAATGAGTGCATACACGGAAGGCTAAGGCGATTTGGGTGTACATTTAAGTGGGGTGTAACAAATTCTTCCTTTAAGTAAATTGCTTAAAGTTAGAAACGAAAAGATAGGCTCGGAGGGGTGTACTAGGGGTTTCGTGTACTAAAAATGAGTACAACGCTAAGGTGTGGGAAAAATTAGTTGACTTAACTAGCCAAGTAATATGACGTAAATGGTCAAGTAATTATGATACGGGTTTAACACAAGGGTGATCCTAATGCCTCTTGTCATGTAGTAAATCCTACTACACGAATGTAGTCTCACTAGCGGTCTCGGGATGCATCACTAACGCAAGTTCTAGAATCTAAATACTACCGGTACACTCATAAGCACTAATAGTAAATGCTTTTCCTATCAAATCTAAAGGCGAACCTCACATATTTGGGTGGAAAATTTTTCTGAATTGTACGGTTTTGTGCTAGTCATACAATCTCCTATCCATGAGACGCTTGCTATGGCTAAAGTTTCACTCCTAAATGTTGTAAAAAATTTTAAATTTGGCGCTAAAATTGCACTAACAAGTATTTCTCATAGTTTTATTACACATCTACCATTAAACAAAACAAACTTAAGCGAAAGTGTATTTGTAAGGTATCATCATTTTACCCTCCCCTTACACTTAGGATGAACATTGTCCCCAATGTTCAAGTAAAGATTGTAAAAGTGAAATAAGTAAAACAAATGAAATCAAATACTCCCCTGATTCGCTCGGTATGGATAATAAGGTAGCCAGGTTAGATCTTCCTCCAAGAAAATAAACAATCAAAGCTTCCCTTCCAGAATATAAATCATCTTCTTGTCATACATAACCTGTAAATCCTGAGAAAACAAACAAGACAACCTCGCATAAAATCGGCGGCAATCTATATAAGTTACTAAATCCTATAAAACAAAGTAAGATATAATGCTTGTGGAATGAAGTTTGCAGATTCCCTGGAGATTATAAAACTTAATAATTCAACAAAAACTTTAAAACTCCGTTAGAAAAACAAAACTGGTAAAATTTCCATATTTTTACACGTGACGCCGTCAAGAGCAAACTCGTGACGCCGTCAGAAGTGACCTGCATAAATTCTTATGTTAAGTTTCCGGAAAATTTCTGGAAAAACTTGGTCCTACTTCCTTGAAAATCCTGCAAAACTTCATTATGACTCAATACAAGCATTTGACTCTAACAAATACGAATATACATGTTCACTTAATATTGTGGAGAATCATGATTGGTTTGTTTCTTAAAAACATATTTTGGGTTTCCCCTTGCACTTATCTTTTGCAAAAATACTTTTAGGTGGAGTTAAGACTAGGCCAAAACAACAAAGTAAAGTATTTCCACTATTTAGTTTAGAAACATGATCTACCAACAATAAAAATAAAGCATGCGTACGGAAGCAAATAACAAAAAAAAAAAAAAAAAAAATCACACAAAGCATGGGTTGCCTCCCAAGAATCGCTTTTCTTTATTTACATGTCTTGTAGCTAGACTCAAGGTTATGGGTTACTACGTAACCTCATCGTTGGTTTCACTCTCTAGGTCATCTTCTAAACCAGTTTTGTATTCCGGACCTAGTTGCAAGCATTCTTTGTAGAAACCAAGCATCCTATTCTTCACATACTCTACTCCTCTACGTCTATCCTCATCATTCCTATAATAAGCCGCTTGCTTGTGTTCCTTTTCTATATTAGAGAGAAGGCGGTATTGCTCAATTTTGTAGGGCATTTGGTAGGCAATCTCATCATTCTCTTCCTTGAATCTAACTATCCCTAAAGTCGGATCATAACTCATCCTAGTGGCCTCAACAAATGGTTTTCCAAATATTATTTGGCTTAGGCAATCATCTATCACCGGACGAGTGTCTTCTACTATCATAAAATCGATCTCATAAGTGAGATTACCTATAATCACATGCAATCCCTTCACTCTTCCTACAAAATTACTTATCAAATTCCTATTGGGCATCATCCTAAAATCAAGTTGTTTCTTCATTACCCAATTGTAATAAGTCCTAGTCATGATGTTTACAGGAGATCTAGGATCGATGTAAGCTTTCCATATATGCATGTGCCCGATATTGCATGGTATGTTAATGTTAGAGGGGTCTCCCATTTTGATAAGGGGTGTGCCAAGGATATATGGTCTCTCGGGACTATCGAATAAATCCTTATGGTATTCCCGTTCTTCCTTGGTGGGCAACTTATCGAAGTACTTCTCTATAGTTTCTACTTCCTCTAACTCCTTTTCCTTATTAACCTCAACTTCCCTTCTTTCATCCCAAGTTTCGGTTTCTATTCCAACTTCATCCTTGTCACTTTCTTCTATCTCCTTATCTATTGGCTTAATGGTGACAACATTGACAAAGTGGACATGTTTAGATGATGAGGGGTCCTTAATTTGGATTCCGTTATTGGTGTCCCTAGTGTCCTTCCTAGGTGTGGTTAACGCTTGGTTGTTGAGGGCTTTCAACAAGTTGTCTATCTTGTTAGTCATCTCCGTTTGTTGTTGGTTGAATTCGGTTTCAAACCTAGCTATGCGAGCTTCTTGAGATGCCATGAATTTAGACATCAATCCTTCAAGATTGTTGGTACTACCATTATTGTTAGAAGGATTGTTGTTGAAAGTACGGTTGGAGGGTGGACCATTTGGTTGGTAACGATTTGGCAGATTGTAAGAATTGGGTTGATTTTGTTTCCACCTAAGGTTTGGGTGATTTTTCCAAGAGGGGTTGTAGGAATCACCGTAAGGGTTTGGCTCGGGCTTGAAAGTGTACCACTTATCTCCCGCTTCATCGGTACGCGTGGATGCGTAGTCCGCAAAATCTGTTCCGGGGAGTTCCACACAATCACGAGTGTCATGGGGACCACTACATAATTCGCATGAAGAAGTGATTTTGTTCACTTGGCTTGAAGGCTTAGGAGCTTCGTAGGATTTCATGAGAAACTTGACTTGGTCTTCAAGTTCCATGATCCTACGATCGGGAGTGCTAGAGTTGTTTGAAGGCAAAGATATTGCCTTGACCGTTTTGTTCAAATCACGGGGATCATTCCAACTTTCGTTGTCATAGAGAGCAAGATCTTCTATGAGTTCCCATGATTGTTCCTCACTTAGATCACGTAGCTTACCACCGGCCGATTGGTCAATGGCTCGCTTCGTGGAGAGATCGATATGGTCATAAAAGATTTGGACTTGGAGCAAAAGATCTATGCCATGATGAGGGACTTTTTGGAGTAAGTCCTTGAAACGAGTCCATGCTTCATAAAGAGATTCATTTTGACGTTGTTGGAACATCAAGATGTCATTTCTAAGCTTAGTAGTTCTCCCCGGTGGGAAAAATTGAGCAAGGAAACGAGTGGTGAGATCATCCCATGTGGTGATGGATCCCGCGGGTAAACGCTCAAGCCATTGACTAGCTTGATCCCGTAGAGAGAATTGGAATAGGCGTAATCGGGTTGTCTCTCTAGTTTCAACATCTAGGTCTACGGAGTCTACGATTTTTAGGAATTCCTTAAGATATTGATTTGGATATTCGGAACGAAGTCCATGGAATGCACATCCGCTTTGCACCAACCGGATGGTGTCGGATCGCAAGGGAGTCACATTGGCTCCGGTGAGCTCAATGGTGTTTCGGTAGCCTTGGTGGCTAGGTCGGGAATACTCTCCTAAGGTTCGGGGCCTAAGAGGTTCTTGTGGTGGGTTTTGTTGTGGTGGGATGACGGGTTCAAAGATGTTCCCATCGTCCATGATGTCGGGTGGTGAAAAGTTACGAACAAAAACACAAAGAAATAAGATAGACTAAAGAAAACCTAAAAATAAAAATAAAATCTTACTAGAAAGGAATCTAGCAAGCAGATCTAATAAAAAGAGATTCTAACCGAGACAATAACTATTCCACGGGCTGCGGCGCCAAAAACTTGATGCGTAGGGATTGCACCAGGCTTTACCTCTCAAGGGATCTTGAGAAGCTTACAACCCCCACCAGGCAGTGTACCTGATTGTTGTAGTATAGTATAGTGACAAGTACCGGGGGATTGATCGTTCAGCTAGGAATAGTGTCGCTAGGATTAGAAAACCTAAATACTAGTTCTAGAGATGAAGGGTGATTATTTTTGTATTTTTATATTTTTTTAGAAAGCAAGTAAAAATCTCGGGTTTGAAGGATTTAGGCGGAATTAGTTGCTAGTCAACTAACCCAATACTAAAGATGCAATCAAAATAAAATATTAGAAATGAAAATAAAACTAAATTAACTAAGGTTGTGAGCAATAAGTGGAGAAATGTGTTTACTTAGATTTCACTACTCCCTAGATATCTTTTACACGTTAATTACTTGTTATAGTTGCGTGGATGATGGATTGTATTCCTTAATACCATTCATGGGGTGGCGCACTTAACTCCCCAATCCTATGAGTGCCTACTTCACTCCTATGTCGAGCCGGCTAAGAAGCTCCTAACATGGGATCATTAGAATTTACTCATGCATTAAATACAACCAATAAAACCTAGTGCACATCGGTTCATGTTTCCTAAGACGTTCAAGCATGTTACCATTTGGAGATCTGCCAGTTTTCTTAAGCCTAACATCAAAATCATTCATCCAATACAACCATAAACAAGTAATCAACACATAATCAACATCTAGGTTTCATTAGATCCAAGCAAACACAAGATAAATCTAGCCTAGCATGGTGGAATTAAGACAAGCACAACATATAGACAACCAAAACATAGACATATTGATTGAATTAGAAGAACACTTATCTCAATTACACATGTAAGGGTTCAAGGGCTGAAAACCCTTGAAAAACCTGTAAAAATCGTATATGGTTCGGCCTTAGGGTTTCTCCAAACTTGTTACTCTTAATGAATGAAAATTAGAAAACTATATATAGGAAATTGAGGCTGACGACGTCAAGACCAAATGGGTGACGCCGTCGTCTCGCCGCCAAAAGAATTCTCGGACTGCCTTGATCTACATCTGACGCCGTCATGTATTAACTTTTTCCAAGCCGTCACGTATTTTACTCTTGACGCTCTTCCTTGTGACGCCTTCATTTCTGTACTGGGCCGTCATGAAAATTACTCTTGACGCCGTCAAATTGTTACTCTTGACGCCGTCACCTACTGTTCCCAGCTTGGAAAAATTAAGTCTTTGGCGTTTTCTTCACTTTTATGCTCCAAAAACGTCCGAATTGCTTCCTTTTCCAGATTTCTCTCCCAAAGTACCTAAAATCACAAAAGGAACGCTTTAGGGCAATATTTGATCAAATAAATTCAATTCCGGGCTTAAATGACCCCCTAAAAGTGGTTCATTTTTCGCCTCATCAAGACCCATCAGCAATTGTTACATGAGAAGTGGAAGCATATGCATTAAAATCGGATAAAATATTTGGGTTACCTGTCATGTGATCTGAAGCACCAGAATCAATAACCCATTTATTTGCTGATGAGAATAAGCAAATACCGGATTCAGCAAAATACGCATATACCCTTTATGTTTCTTCTTCCCATAATACCCGGATACCAAAGTGATGAACATCATAACTCAAAGTCGTATCATACGAGTCATCAATAAGCAAATGACCAAAAATGGTTGAAGAATAAAATCTAAATTCAGATAACACAATAAATCAAACCCCGTATCATAACCCGAAATCATCAACATAACAAATATCAAAATTGATTTCATCATAATATCAAATACCTAAATCCCAAAGGTGGAATTAAATCTCTAAAACACAAATCCAAATTTAGTTTAATCTCATTGATATATCAAATTCAGACAAGAAAGCTAACCGTCACAAGATTCAGATTTAATACGAAAGTCTAAAATAAACTTGATCTCACCAGGATGAAACTGAAATTGAAGATGAAACAAGACTGAAATCCTCCCACGAAGACGACTGAAACAAATGGTTGTTAATCATTTGTCGAATGAACTCCCTTGGTACAAACATAAACGAACCCTAATTTTCTGATTCTTAATAACCTCGCTCTGATACCATGTTAATGGTAATGAACAATGGACATATGATATCTTAATGGTAATGAAGTGGTGTAACTGATGTGTATTGGATTAAATGGATACATCTATTACATAAGTTTACATGGATATATATACAGGACACAATGGCTTAGACACTAAGCTAAGTTACCCTAATGGGCTCGGCCCAACCATACTACAGATTCTAACAGTTAGGAAAAACATGTCAAAAGTTTAAAAATGGCAAAATTTTTCAAAATAAACTAGAAAAATGAGGACCAAATAAAGTTCAAGATAATTCTACTCCCGTCCCCCCACTTGAAATGTACAAAGTCCTTTTGTACTAAAAATGAAGTAAATGTGAAGAGAAGGTAGAATTAGAGCGAGAACTTCCCTGAAATTTGCTCCAAAATGAAAGAAGGATCACGAGAAATCTTCTTGCCTTCAACTAGCCTTCATGAACAAATTCCATTTCCCTGAAATCACAACACTACCATAAGCATAAATCTAAAATAACAAATAAAAACAAGAAAAAAAAATCCTAACTCACTTTCGTAGGAATCACGGTTGCATTTAGCGTATGCAACAAGCCATTTAAACCATTTGGTGTCCTAAGTGGACGAGTTAAGTCTCGTGAGGGTTTACAGGGAACATACCCACAAAGTTCATTTAATTACTAAAACAAGTTTAGTATGTTTGAAAATATTTTAAAGGAAAACACCTTAGAGAAGTGTTACGGCGTAGCCATGAAAATGAGTTACGCCGTAGTTAGAGAAAACCTGGAGAGATCAGCTACGGTAGGATGGTTACGGCGTAGTCATGGGATTGCGTTACGCCGTAACTGCTGATCTGAGAGTATTAGTATCTGCAGTAAACAGATTCTCTCGCTCCTCATTGCTCCAATTCCTGTAAAAATATAAGAAAAACATACAAACCAACAGAAACAAAGAAAAGGATAATACAGGTTGTCTCCCGTAAGAGCACTTTTGTTTATTAACGAGTCTTTAAGTTAGACTCATTCCCACGGTTGATCATGTGGGTTCGACACCAATTTGGTGTTCATCTCCTCTTTGATCAAAGCCTTAAACTTTTTGCCATTCATCCGCCCAACCGATAGTTGCCTGTCAAGAGACTTCTCCGTGCAAATAAATCTTCCAATACCGCTCACAGTATATCTTTAGACTTTAAATGTCTCCATTTGTATTTCGGGCGGATCATACCTAAATCTTTCAATTTGGAAGCCTTGTGCCTCCATGGCCTCAAGTTCATTTTCGTGCCAAAAAGATCTCCTTCCATTGTAGGTTCTTTCACACATCTCCCAAATATCAGCCAACATGCACCCCTTTTTGCCAATCTTGAGCTCATATTTATCTAGGAGTTGCAATACTTCCGTTTTAAATTCATATTTTAATCTTTTAAAACTTCTTTCGTATGGGTCACTGTCTTGATCAGGAGGCCTTGCATCATCCGGATCACTATCAACCACCCACTCTACAAGCGCCTTAATTTTGGCTTGCTTATCGACTTTAGTGGTCCCATAACTTCTTCTTATCCATTCATCGAGGGACAGATTGTGTTCATCTGGCGTCTTGTCTTGAATCAAGTTCTTTTCCTTCAAGCAATTATTAATTATGTTTTGGTTGCCCAAAGATTGATTCTTCGAAGATTGCCTAGTTTCGGCTTTAACAGTGTCGTCAGTAATAGCTTCCGTCTTATTGATATCCTTGACTTTCATAGTAGATCGGTTATCATAATCTCTTTGTAATCTTGCTATTACTTCTTCATTCAGTATGGCGTTTCCATATCGAACCTTGTACCATTCTTGAAAAGAAAGATTCCCGAATTCAACATCTTGTCGCTCAATCCCATGGGCACAAGTCCATTCTAAATGTGTTCGATGTTCCTTGTCCAGTTCTTCGTGGCCTCCTCCATTGCATTCGACACGGAAAGAATTGCATGATGGCCAATTTCGCGTAATCCCATCATGGATAGCGATTATGGGGTTGCAATAGTGATTATTAACCCCTTCTTCTCTTCTTTCGGTAATTTGGTTCAGCTCATGGTTTACTTGTTCCTGCTTAGAATCAACATTCTCATTTCCACTTACGTTAGAGTAATTTTTTCCACAAAATTGCAACTTAGGGAAGACATCCATGCTAGATTCTTCGGAAGATCCAGGGCATAGTTTAAAAGGATCTTTTAGGTCAAAATTAATTTTATGACCCCTTGCTTCCAAAGAAATTTGTTTTTCAAAAACTAATGTAAGCATGAGAGGTTGCTAAAAACGGTCTCCCTAAAATTAAGTTATTATGCTGACGTTGATCCATATCAATGATGACAAAATCAGCAGGAAAAAAGGAGTTGGCCTGTTCTAATTAGAACGTTATCTATAGTTCCCCTAGGCCTAGATCTAGATGTATCATCCATTTCAAGGATCATAGTTGTTTTTTTCATGTTTGTAAGACTTCATTCTTTAAATAATGAAAAAGACATTAGATTAACGCTAGCTCCTAAATCACCAGCAACAAGAATTTTAAGGTTACTGTTGGGAATTATACTAACAGTTACCACTGATCAGCATGGAGATAACCACTGTTAAAGAATGCACTAGCAGTGGAAACACATTACTACTGCTAGTACATATTATTACCACTGCTGAAGGATAATTTTTAGGAAACGTGTACTTAGATAAGTATAGAAAAGATCTTGTGAATATTCTATTATTCTATGCTTATACTTATCTTGTAAAGGACTCCTTGTGTCCTATAAAAGGAGATCCTAGGTTTAGGTTTATGCACGAATTAAAGTAGAGAGCTTCAAGGTGTAACCCTAGTGATATTATAGATCACTGGTATTATTATCATTAACAATATTGGAGCTAATAGTTTGGTTAAATATTCTTTGTTCATACAACTGTGTTAATTCATATACAACTCACAAACAAACTTACATATAAACCTTCTAAGTATTAATAAGTATATTCCACATACTTGTTAGTATCATTCAAAGTATCACTATAACACAAGTCGTGTGTTTAGATCCATCAGTTACCGATAGTGCAGGGTAAAAGGAAGTCTCCCTGATTGGATTCCTTAACTGGTAGTTGGCAAGAGAGGACTTCTTCTTGTATCTCGCCTCCATCTTTTTGCAAATAATTGATGCCACAAAGCTCGTCAGTTAGGTTGGTGCTTTGTTGCTCATCCTCTTGCTCCTCTTTTGTGAACACTGCCTTGCAGATCTCAGCATCCACTCCCTTATCTTCGAAATTTTTAACGAGTTGCCCAACCTGAATATTCAAATTTTTGATTGCGGCTTATTGGTTTCACACATTTCTATCAGTATCTTCCTTAATTTTAATCATCCATTCTTTGAACAGGTCATTCTTCCTTGTTGACTCTTCGATATGCTTATTGACCAAATCTTCAAGGTTGGTCTTCTTTGGAGCCTTGTCCTCAATTTTGGTATAATAGCCTTGAGGTCCAACGCGGAATTTTGCTCCATCTCCACCAAACCCTTGGAATGGTTTGTTGAAAATACCATACTTCACTCCCTCCACTCTTATAACCTCTTCTTTGAGCGGGCAATTTCTAGTGAGGTGGGTTCCCTTACAAGCTTCACATCCAACTTGTATGGCATGCATGTTCTCCTTGATTTTCTTAACCTCTCTGCCGAGATTTTCAAATTTATTAGTCAGAGTGTTCATGCCTTCGAGATTTCCCCCCCGTGTATCTACTATTTCCGCCCTCATGCCATTTTTGCGAGTGGTCTACCAAGTCCTGAATAGAGTCAAGAGCTTGAACGGGAGTTTTCCCGGGGATCGGCCCCCGAGAATCCAGCATTTGCCTAGTTGTGAAGTTGATTCCTTTGTAGAAAAGGTTCACCTTTTGCTGTTTTATCAAATCATTGGTTGGGCATTTATAAAGGAGATCATTGTACCTATCCCAAGCTTGGTATAATGTCTCGTCAGCCTCTTGTTTGAAGTTGTGAATTTCTGTTAATTGCTTCGCTGTTTTAGAAGGAGGACAGTATCGTTGGATGAATCTATTCTTCAAGAGGTTCCATGTGTTGATCGTCCCTCCTGGTACTCGGTCAACCCACCTTCGAGCTGCTCCAGATAGTGTCATTGGAAACACCCTTAACATAACAGCATCATGTGATACACCCGGAATATTGAAAAGGCTGGAGATGTATAGGACATGCTCAATATGCTCATAAGCATCTTCATCATTGCTTCCAGAGAAAAGTTTTGTTCGTAGTTCTCTCATAAAATGATCCTTTATTTCAAACCGAACATTTGCTCCAATCATTGGCCTGACAAGGCCCAGTCCTTGCTCATTCATAGTCATGGGAAGGCACTCTTCCAGAGTCATTGCTTCAATGTCAACAACATCCATGATTCCTGAAACTAAAAACAAAAATATTAGAAAAACAAAATAAAACTAGAATTTAAAAAAAGAAAAAAAACCTTAAACAAATATCCTGTTATAGCTCCCCGGCAGCGGCGCCAAAAACTTGATGCAGGTTTTACCGACCAGGTTTTAATAGTTATAATACTCGTTTTACCTAAGGTCTACCTATTTGCACTAACAGATAGAGAATCCGGTCGTGTGTAGGATAGTAATGGTAACTCTGAGGTCGTCCCAAAAGCTATGTGGTGCATGCTATGTCTAAGTCTATTGTCACTAAGTAAAAGTAATTAAAAGGAAATGATTGATTGAAAGTTAGAAATGGAACTAGAAAATAAAAGCAATTAAGGTAAAGGTTGTGAGCAGTAGGAGAAAAGTGTATTAACCTAGTTACTCCTCCTACATCGTTTATGGTCATGTTCCCTATTAAACTAATCTTATTCTTTAGGTGGGGCGGACATATATCACTAGGTGCATATGGTCAAGTTCCCTAGCCTATCTCCCCTGAATCTTGTTGATTGGATCCAAACGGTCAACCTAAATTGACCAAAGGGATGGTCAATATGGTCAAACAGCTTAGAGTCAATCTCCGTGGAAGTATAGGGGTTTCCCCGGGTCGTTATGTCCCGACGAGGTGTGATGGTAATCAAAACGGTTTTGTGACCGGGTGAAATTGGACAGGAAAGGGTTGTGATTGATTACACTACTGATTTATACAAGGAAATAGCTTAAATAAGCTATATTAATAAGATTGAAAACTTAGAAAACCTAGAAACGTTTAAAACCTAAAAACGCGTACGTCTGATTTAAATTTACATGAACGTACGAAATAAAACGCGAGTTTTAGAGAAATAAAATACCTACGAACATGAAAATTACATTTTTACAATCCTAATGATAAAAGAAAATTTTTAGAAAATTAAAATTAATTTTTACACTATTTATATAATTATTATTAATTAATTACTAATTTCCTATTAATTAATTAATTAAACTAATTTAAATTACTAAAAATACTAAAATGACTTAGATAATTATGAATTTTTTTATAAAACTAATTAACCATCACAGGAATCCTAGAAAAATATAAAAAGTTTGTTTTATATGTTTTTACACTATTTTACTAATTATTAAACTAAATATTAATTAATTACTAATTAAACTAATTAAATTCTAAAAAGTAGAAAATGAACAGTAAAAATTATGAGAAAATTTCTAAAATTATTGTATAACATGTAAAAGTTAGGAAAAATATAAAAACTAGGTATTACTTTATAAAAACTAATTATGCTATTTAATACTTAAATATTAATTAATAATTAATAAAACTAATATTAAATCTAATAAATACTAAATGACAATATTAAAAATTAGAAAAATTACTGAAAGTACTTTAATATAAAATAAAATTAAGAAAAATATAAAAATGCAAGTTACTTAGTAAAAATCTAAAAAGGAAAATTAAAGAGATAGATAATATTAAATAGAAGTTATCACTTGAATTTAAATTTTGATTTTTTTTTTATTTTTTTCTTTTACCAACCTATTTATAAACTGGAAATGAGAGACTTTTGTGAAAACATCTACTGTGGAACTCAAAAATGAACTTAATGCAAGCTTATGTTTATGGCAGTGAGTTTAATGAGCTTGAAATGGGATTTCAAGGGCTTGAGAAGCTATGCAAAAGCTATACACTGAGGTCCAGAGGTAAATTAAACTACTACCAATTGAGATGCACCTATATTAAGCTTAAAAGACTGAACAAGCACACAGAAGTGGGCTGGAAAGCAAAACCATGCTTGTTGCCAAGGCTGATAGCCAAACAGGTCTTATGGCCTTTGCAGGCCTGAATGGAGGTGATCAAACAAGCTGAAAATCCAAAGGTAAGCCTGAAGCTGGAAAGCTAGTACCACTAGCTTCCAAAGAATCCAATTTCCAAGTCAAAGGGCCAAGAAACCGACTTGCAATGAGCTTTTAAAACTCACTGTATGACCAGGCTATGTTCAAGGTGAGAAATGAAATAAGCAGTCCTAACAAATAAGCAGAAGAGAAAAAGCTAGGGCAACTACAAGCTAATACACACTTAGGCAATAAAAACAAATAATAAAATCAAATAAAGAACAACAATCACACAATATCATGAAATCAAAAAACTTAGTGAGTAACTGATGTGCATACAGTTAAAACAGTCCAAGATGGGCAACTTTAGAGGGAAAAATAAGCTAGATGAATAAGCACTAAGGGAGAAACTAAATGAACAGGTCTAACGACTACCTAAGAAAGATTGTAAAACAACAGAAATCAAAGCCATAGACCCAAAATTGACCAAGATATAACCAATTGAAAACTGACCCAATCCCACGTCTGCTGGGTCAGGGGAGACAGTGGTTCAACAGGCAACTTTAGGGGCTATAATAAGCTGCTTAAAAAAAATTCTAAAAATGAAATGAAAATACAAGCTTGTACACAAGATGGCAAAGAAGTTCTAAACCAATTTATAGACCTAGTATCCAAGGAATGAGTAAAGGAAAAATGTTGGAGTGTTGGGTTTGGGACAGGGCTTCTGTGTGATGAAGCAGGGCTGCACATGGGTCGATTTGGTATTGTGTTGACAAGGAAAGTCAAAGAACAGGTTTGCACAAGTTCTTTATCCACTTGTGGACTAAATGTAAATAACAATAACAACTATATGATCCTAAATCAAAATCTATTGATGCGTGGGAATCGCAACAGGCTTTACCTCTCGAGGGATCTCGAGAAGCTTACAACCCCCACCAGGCAGTGTACCTGATCGTTGTAGTATAGTATAGTGACAAGTACCGGGGGATTGATCGTTCAGCTAGGAATAGTGTCGTTAGGATTGAAATTAATCTAACTAGGTCTAAAGGTGAAGGATGATTCTTTTTTGTATTTTTATATTTTATGAAAAGCAAGTAAAAATCTCGGGTTTTGAAGGAAGGGGCGGAATTAGTTGCTAATCAACTAACCCAAAAGCTACTAATTAAACTAATTAACAAGAAAAGTAAACTAGAGTTCTACAAGATAAGTGAAGCATGTCTACCCATGATATGTTACTCCTTGCTAGCTATCCAATCCTACCTATTGAATTGTAACCTTGTTTTAATTGACGGGTTGTATTCCTTAATACCATTCATGGGGTGGCATACATAACTCCCCAATTCTATGAGCTCTTATCTCCTCCTACACCATACCCAGCACAACTATAGGGATTGTAAACAGTGGCTCATGCATTAAATACAACCAATAAAGACCTAGTACACCTCGGTTCATGTTTCTTAAGACGTTCAAGCATGTTACCATTTGGAGATCTGCCAGTTTTCTTAAGCCTAACATATAAATCATTCAATCAAAACAAGAATCAATAGGAAACAAGGATTATAAACTAAACCAACTAGATCTATTGAAGTTGTCACGCCTTAATTGATGGAGATAGACACAACATCAACAAGAAATCAATGAGATCTAATCAATTATATACAAGTTTCACATAATCATAAGTAGACACAAGGTGAATTAGCAAATCATAATCAAAAAAGGACAATCAACAAGAATAATGAAAGACATAGTTGAGATAGAATCATCAAAC
The DNA here is from genome assembly GCA_030686995.1 of Artemisia argyi. Taxonomy (NCBI): domain Eukaryota; kingdom Viridiplantae; phylum Streptophyta; class Magnoliopsida; order Asterales; family Asteraceae; genus Artemisia; species Artemisia argyi. Next base: position 121,293,226 of record CM060709.1, on the reverse strand, counting down.
CAATACATGATGTTTTTGGAGTGATTGAAACCCTCTAAGTTGCTGGAAAAACACCCACCTAAACCCAGGAATCGACTTTAGGGTTTAGGGCTTACAAAAAGTAAGTTATGAAGTTATATTTATAGGCATGTTTTCTGTCGGCCCTTCTTGACGGCGTCAGCCCATTACTCTTGACGCCGTCAAGACCACTTTTTCACCAAATTGTAGATCTCTTCGTCCTCTTCGCGTGGGCTTTTGAATCACCTAAATCCGAGTTCGTATGCAAAAGTTATGACCAAAAAAATATCAGCTACTCCGCGCGCAAGTTTTGACAAGTTTACACGTGACGGCCTTGGTGACGCCTTCAGGTACACGTGACGGCCTAGCTTGACGCCGTCATCAACTACGGATTTTAAATCTTGGGGTTTTGACGCCGTCAGGAAATTACTCTTGACGCCGTCACCTACTGTTCCCAGCATGGAAAATTGAGACTTTGCCATTTTCTTCACTTTTATGCTCCAAAAACGTCTAAAATGGCTTCTTTTCCAGAATTCACTCTCCAAGTACCTAAAATCACAAAAGGAACGATTTAGGGCAATATTTGATCAAATAAATTCGGATTCGGGCTTAAATGACCCCCTAAAAACGGATCATTTTTTGCCTCATCATATATCCCTACACTTGGGATTTGCTTGTCCTCAAGCAAATGAGCTTTTCCACCAATCAAAATATAAGTTAGGGGTCATTTAACACTAATATAAAAGTAATTACAACAAATGATCGTTCCACCTTAGTCAAAACAAGCACGGAAATTATACACTAGCACCTCACATTAAGTATTTGGATACTCTCATCTCTCGGGTGTTGAAAATTTATATGTCATAATTGGAAATGGAGAAATATCACTCTCTACCTGTCATAGCAAATAGATTACCATAGGCTTGGGAAAGGATCAAACTTCCACCACTTGACGTAAGCACCTAGGATAGACTATGAAAGAGGTCTTTTAAAGGGTTATAACGTTAGGTGTAGGGGATATGGAAAACACGGTTTTGTTGGATAAACGGATATTTTACTGGTGGCAAGTCAATTGTCTTAGTTAACTACATGTACAATGAGGCGTTGCTAAGCCAAGACTCGACTCAACTTAAACTAACTGCGACTCTTTTTGGATTTTCAAGACACTATTTGACTTAAACATAAATAAAAGAAATGGATGGTAGCCCGTATGTTTTTCTCTTTTCTTTTTCTATTTTTTTTCGATCTTTTTTTTTTTTTTTTTTTTTTTTTTTTTTTTTTTTTTTTTTACATACACTCTTACTCTACCATCCAAAACAATACATCAAAGGGAGCTCGTTTCCTCCCTACACTTGAGCTTTTACATACTTTACAATCAACTATTCTAATGACTCGAATCAAGATAATCAAAACACTTGGAGTACTTTTAAATATTAACGCACATATGGGGGTAATATATGATGCTCTTCCCCATTACTCCATTACAATAGTACTTTACCCATGAGTCCCAATCGTCCCAAGACAATATGTACAAGATATGACTCGACTTAGCAACCATGTAATCAATTAGACAACTAACAAAGGGTTTAAACAATTAACAATAATGCACTAAAGATGAGTGCATACAAGGAAGGATAAGGCGATTTGGTTGCACATTTGGGGTGGATTGTAAACAAATTCTTCCTTTAAGTAAAATGCTTAAAGTTAGAAACGAAAAGATAGGCTCGGAGGGGTGTACTAGGGGTTTCGTGTACTAAAAATGAGTACAACGCTAAGGGTGTGGGAGAATTACTTGACCTATGAAGTCAATGTAATTATATTACAGGTGTAGAACAAGGGTTATCCTAATGCCTCTTATCATGTAGTAAATCCTAACTACACGAATGTAGTCTCACTAGCGGTCTCGGGATGCATCGCTATCACAAGTTCTAGAATCTAAATACTACCGGTACACTCATAAGCACCAACAATGAATGCTTTTTCCTAAAGATCTAAGGGCGAACCTCACATATTTGGGGTGGAATTTTTTTTATTTTTTTTTTGAGTGGTATGGTTTTTGTGCTAGTCATACAACTCCTATCCATGAGACGCTTATTAAGACTAAAGTTTCACTCCTACATGTTGCAAAAAATTTTAAATTTGGTGCTAAAATTGCCCTAACAAATATTTCTCTCAGTTTTATTACACATTCACTATTAAACAAAACAAAAACCAAGTGGAGTAATAGTTTCTAATATACCCTCCCTACACTTAAACCGAACATTGTCCCCAATGTTCTAGATAAAAGATGTAAAAGTAAATATAAATAAGAATGAAAGAAACTAATACTCCCCTGATTCGTTCACCGTGGATAATGTGACAACATGGTTAAATCTACCTCCAAGAAGACGAACGTTGAAAGCTTCCCTCCAGAAATATAAATCATCTTCTTGTCCTGTAATCAACAAACACAACAACCAAAGCATCAAACCGAACAAAAATCACAACTAGATGTAATTCCAGACTTAGAAATAGAAACAAGACAAAGCAACAAAAGGATAGGATACTTGTGGAATGAATTACAAATAGGAACTCATAAAACATATCCACAATTATTGACACACAAACAAGATAAAATATATGCTAATCATGAATTGTGAAGTCTTCATGTTCGAATTTAGTTCTTTTTAACAAGATATAAATTTCCCTACACTTATCTTTTTGTAAAATACCTTTATATGCAATTAAGACGAGGTTAAAAACAAAATAAAGCATTTTCACAAATTATTCGAAACATGAAAATTAAACAACTATGATTAAGCATATATGACACAAACAAACAAATAAAAAAAAAAAACATCAAACAATTAAAAACATGGGTTGCCTCCCAAGAAGCGCTTGTTTTTGTTCGAGTCACGAGCCTGACTCTACCCTTATTTAATGGAAATAGGGGAGGTTTTCCCTACACTTAGGATTAAGTGTGGGTGGAAGTAGTGATACACACCCTTAGGGTGGAAATATGCCACGTGAGGTGAAGGGGGTGAGTGAATGGCTTCCTTCATCCTAAAACTACCCGGATAATATTGGTTGATGGGTGGGTCGGTTCCTCTTTTGTCTCCTAGAAATAAATCTAAGGATGGGAAGTTGTGTAAAGGTTGAGGTTCCGGTTCATCAACATTTGGAAATTCCCTAGAACTAGGAGTAAGGTTATCACTACAAGTGTTCAAACCTATATCCTCTAGTGGTGCTTGGTCCAAGGGTTCTACCTCAATTGGGGTTCCTATAGTCTCTTCTACTTCTTCCGGGTAAGTCACGGGCGTTGTATGTGCCTCAAATGATGGTAGGACTTGTGGGGTACTTTGTGGGCTTGGATTATCCACCTCATCCTCCATTGTACCTAGATTACCTATATGTTTGTTTTGTACTATGATATTAGGTGCCATCCAACTAGGTATCTCAACATGAGTATATTCATCCCCCAACAAACTTGTTCCATGATCCTTCAAATTTGTTGTCAAATGATTTGTTATGTTGTTTGTCGGGTTGTCTAATCTATAATAATATTGGGCACAATCTTCTATGGCATCCCATGCTTCTTCAGCATTTAATTCCCTAAAGTCCCCATTGGAAAAATCCTCAATGCACATTTGGTCATATCGGTTAACACGATAGTAAAAGGTCTGGGTTAGGGATGCTAAAGCGAAGCTATGATGAGGGACTATTCGGAGTAAATTTTTAAAACGAGTCCATGCATCATATATGGGTTCATCTCGATATTGTTTGAACATCAAGATGTCATTAGGGTAGAATGGGTTTCGTGGTCGGTAGTATGGTGGATTCGCATTCTCCATAATGGTGAACGGAAGAGTCAATGGAAAGGTTTCTACGAACAAATGCACAAAGAAAAGATAGACTACAAGAAAGCTAATAAAAACTACAAGAAAGCTAATAAAAAGAAAATAAAAATCTCACTAAAAAGGAATCTAATGAGTAGACCTAATAAAAATCAAATTCAACCTAAACAATAACTATTCCCCGGGCTGCGGCGCCAAAAACTTGATGCGTGGGAATCGCAGCAGGCTTTACCTCTCGAGGGATCTCGAGAAGCTTACAACCCCCACCAGGCAGTGTACCTGATCGTTGTAGTATAGTATAGTGACAAGTACCGGGGGATTGATCGTTCAGCTAGGAATAGTGTCGTTAGGATTGAAATTAATCTAACTAGGTCTAAAGGTGAAGGATGATTCTTTTTTATATTTTTATATTTTATGAAAAGCAAGTAAAAATCTCGGGTTTTGAAGGAAGGGGCGGAATTAGTTGCTAATCAACTAACCCAAAAGCTACTAATTAAACTAATTAACAAGAAAAGTAAACTAGAGTTCTACAAGATAAGTGAAGCATGTCTACCCATGATATGTTACTCCTTGCTAGCTATCCAATCCTACCTATTGAATTGTAAACTTGTTTTAATTGACGGGTTGTATTCCTTAATACCATTCATGGGGTGGCATACATAACTCCCCAATTCTATGAGCTCTTATCTCCTCCTACACCATACCCAGCACAACTATAGGGATTGTAAACAGTGGCTCATGCATTAAATACAACCAATAAAGACCTAGTACGCCTCGGTTCATGTTTCTTAAGACGTTCAAGCATGTTACCATTTGGAGATCTGCCAGTTTTCTTAAGCCTAACATATAAATCATTCAATCAAAACAAGAATCAATAGGAAACAAGGATTATAAACTAAACCAACTAGATCTATTGAAGTTGTCACGCCTTAATTGATGGAGATAGACACAACATCAACAAGAAATCAATGAGATCTAATCAATTATATACAAGTTTCACATAATCATAAGTAGACACAAGGTGAATTAGCAAATCATAATCAAAGAAGGACAATCAACAAGAATAATGAAAGACATAGTTGAGATAGAATCATCAAACCAATACATGATGTTTTTGGAGTGATTGAAACCCTCTAAGTTGCTGGAAAAACACCCACCTAAACCCAGGAATCAACTTTAGGGTTTAGGGCTTACAAAAAGTGAAGTTATGAAGTTATATTTATAGGCATGTTTTCTGTCAGCCTTTCTTGACGGCGTCAGCCCATTACTCTTGACGCCGTCAAGACCACTTTTTCCCCAAATTGTAGATCTCTTCGTCCTCTTCGTGTGGTCTTTTGAATCACCTAAATCCGAGTTCGTATGCAAAAGTTATGACCAAAACAATATCAGCTACTCCGCGCGCAAGTTTTGACAAGTTTACACGTGACGGCCTTGGTGACGCCTTCAGGTACACGTGACGGCCTAGCTTGACGCCGTCATCAACTACGGATTTTAATTCTTGGGGTTTTGACGCCATCAGGAAATTACTCTTGACGCCGTCACCTACTGTTCCCAGCATGGAAAATTGAGACTTTGCCATTTTCTTCACTTTTATGCTCGAAAAACGTCCAAAATGGCTTCTTTTCCAGAATTCACTCTCCAAGTACCTAAAATCACAAAAGGAATGATTTAGAGCAATATTTGATCAAATAAATTCGGATTCGGGCTTAAATGACCCCCTAAAAACGGATCGTTTTTCGCCTCATCATCTATCTAAATGCAAAAAATGATTACTGATGCAAACTTTGAAAAAGGAGTTATGCCAAAGTTCATGATATGCAAAGATTTAAGTGCGGGCTTATTCTAATGTCTAAATGAATGAGAAACAAGCTAGAATAGACGACCTAATGCACCTAAATGGGATTATACCATACTTTGAGTATGCAACTGCCTTAAAATGAGGCTTTTGAAAAACAAGTACACAATGAGTAAGACTTGATGAAACTTCTCAATTTAGCTAAAAAACTAACAACAGACTCAAATGGGAGCTGATTGAAACTCACTTGTTGGTCAATAATTGATTTTGCCTATTGAACACAGTTAAGCCAAACACCCCTAACTATACCAACTGTCATGGTTTTACACTACCACAAGCTGATTTTTGCAATAGGTCTCAAGCATAAGAACTGAATTAAGGAAATTATCTCTAAATGAACACGTTCTAGTCACAAATAAGCAGTTCTAATAAGCAGTCATGAAGAAGCTATATGAGCTAATTTGAAACAGTTAACCATTCACATTGATGAAAACTAAGTTCCACTGATACAATTAAACTACAACCTACTAATAAGCAATAAGTGACTAGTATAAGCAAAGCTGAACACCAATTAAGGAGTTAATAAGCTGAAGGGAAATAAGCAGTGAATAACCGAACTTGAATTATTAAAGGGAAATTTACAAAGGTCTTAGAGAAATAATGTAGAACTTAATTTTCATACATTTAAACAGGAAATAAGCAGAATTTAACTTAATTTAATTTTTACTCTACATTATACTATTCTAATAACTAAAATCCTACTGCCTTCTTCTCTGCTTCCCTCCATCTTTTTATAAGCAAATGGGGTTTTGAGGACCCACTGAGCATTTCTCATCAACAACTTGGACCCTTGGATAGCTTCTTTTGATCTTGGCCGTTAAATTGTAGTTTGGCGGGAAATTGATTTTTTGCAAGATTAGTGGTTTAGGTGAAATAGTTGAGGTAATTAATGATGGGGGGGGGGGGGGTTGGTGAGTGATTGGTGGAAAAGGAGGGTAGGGTTGCAGGGGTGATGATGGTGTTTGATTGGCAGGGGGGGGTCACGGGTTGCAATAAGGAGGAAAGGGATGAGTGGGAGAGGGTGTTGACCTAGGTTTGACTAGGGGTGGTTTTTATTAAAAAGGGTGTGAGGTGGGCTGGAGGTGAACGGGCAAGGGTAGTTTGGGATTTTGGGGTGTGTTGTGTTTGGTTTTGGGTTAAATAACAACCAAGGGTCCGTTTGGTAGATAACTAGTAAACCACAAGGACTAGATTTGTAATTTGCTGAAACTTTGAGGACTAAACCTGCCATTCTTCCAAAGTTGTTCAAAGGACCATTGTTGCCAAACCCCAATAATACAAGGATCACAAATAAAATTTCCATTTTAAAAGCACCCAAGGATCATTTTTGTAAATTTCAAAAGTTGAGGGAATTTTTCTGTCAATTGCCCAAACTTATGATCCAAGGGTATTTCCTGCCAAGTTTCATTTATCAAAGGACCCTGAATGTTAATTTTCCACTTTTTAAATATCCAGGGGTGTTTTATGTCAATTTTGAAACTCGAGGGACTAGTTTTGCCAATTATGCAAACATTGTTTGTTTTTCAATTGTTTTCAATCCTTTTGCATTTGAAATACACAAAAACACATTTCAATGATATTTGTAACATTTATATGGTCATTTGTGTGCTTTTGGTCATTTTTGTGGGTTTAAACAATATACAATATATGTGTATTTAAACACATATCAAATCCCCCACACTAAATTATTGCTAGTCCCTAGCAATCTTTTGAAAAAACTTAATGGATTTGAATCTCTTTACCAAAAGCCATTACTTCTGGAGTAGCCAAATGTTTCAGTTCAAGTAAGAACTATGGTACACTGATAACCATGTGATTTTGAGCAAACCACCAGCTTTCAACGGTTTTGATTTGTCTTTACCAGAAGCCGTTTGCTTCTGGACTAGCCAACTCTTGATGGACATAGTCGACATCTTGGTGAGTTGATTACCAATTATGGTTTTTCCACTGCCCTTACCACAAGCCATAATCTTGCGGGCTAGCCAACTCTTTAACTTTTTAGGATATGGTGAGTTGAGTACCATACAATTTTGGGCAAATTGTCAGCCATCAACGGATTTGATATATCTTTACCAAGAGCCGTTTGCTCCTGGATTAGCCAATCCTTTTGTCGGTTAGACATGGTGGACTGATAACTACAAATTTTTTTGAAATAAAGTGAAAAATTTTTTGAAAATTTTGGCAATAAACGGGGGTACTAGATGGTAAAATGTGATCAAATTCGCTAGAATTCCCCCCCCCCCCCCCACACACTTAGAATTGAATATTGTCCTCAATATTCAAAGTCCCGGCTATTATGCCGACTCTTTGAACGGAAAAAGGCAATATTCTAAGCTAACTGTGAAAATACCATTTCTCACTTTATTTCTATACATACATACATACAATTTTTTTTTTGTTTTTTTTTTTTTTTTTGTTTTTTTTTGTGTGAATCTTATATACATGGTAACAACAGTATGGGTAACTCCCCCACACTTAGGGTGAAAACCCCATATACATGCTACTGTTTTTGTTTACCGAGTCGCTAGCTTGACTCGACCCCGAATTCATTTGTTCTTGGGGAAGCAAGATGTGGAAGAAACAATCTCCATTGGACTTTCATTCAAGATGTTTGGACAAACATTTGAAGCACGTGAAAGTTCCACACCGATGAGATAAGTACACAGCTTTAAATAGTATAAACTATAAGCAGTGATGCCGGGGTCAAAGATAATGTCTTCATTCCCGAAGGAGTGAAGAGCAGGAGACGTCACGGGATAGGTGAAGAAAGGAAAGAAAATCATGATGAAAATCATGACTAACTCATCATCACCCACGGGAGAATTCATAATATCATGAATCTCATATTTTAAGCTCGTCTGATCAAGACATATCCCGGGTGTGTCTAGATCAAAGTAGAAGTTATCATACTCCGGTGGAGGTATGATATGAGTGAGTTCACAGGAGAACTCCTCGAATGTGAATGAATCATATTCTGGATTGATTTGCGTGAGTTCACAGGAGAACTCGTCGAAGGTAAATGATTCATAATCGGGGAGAGAATTATGAGAATGAGAAGTGGTACTGCCACTAATCTTCTCTCCCTTAGGATCAAAAGTGAAGGCTTCAAATTCCGGTATAGAATCATCGGAAAAAATATCACTATCCTTAATGGGGATAGGAGATGAAATGGGTTTTTCTTTGAAAGCCTCAATTTTAGAAATGAGGAGATTAACATTCAATAATGTAGCACGAAGAGCTTCATCTTGGATTTCAGTGTCAATCTCTTTATCATTCTCATCTTCTAAGCTGACTAGCTCAGAAGGTAATTCTTCCATATAATTGATGTCTCCACAAGATAACGAATCATCATCATTAGAATCGGAGAACATCTCAACATCAACTTTCGGGAAGACAGGAGGAGGAGGGATATTACACATATGATCAAGAATTCCATGTGACTCTCTTGGGATTGGGAGAAGGTCCTCAACACTAGACTTTATGAATTCGTCCGATTCCTTTTCAGGAACAGTGTCAAGACGCTCGTCCCCCATGCTCAGAGAGTGAGTGGGAACCTCGGGTGTGATAACAGTAGATTGAGATGGAATCTCAACTGATGGTATCTCATCTGATGAATCTTTATATAATTGAAGAATATCAAGTGTATCTTCATCATCATTGTCATCAGGAATGAAACGAAATCGAGAGCTAGATCTGGCTGCTTTTTCTTTTTCAATTGATTCCCTAATTGATTTCTCAATGGCATCTTGGGAATTTATTTTAGCAGCCTGTTCTTCAGCTAACAATTCTTCCATCGATTTTTGTTTTGGATTATTTGGGGTATGTATGATTCCTTTCAAATCTTTCACTAAATCCAAAAGATCAAGGAGAAGACTTTGAGGAATTGGCTGAGGTGGAGGTTCGTCATAATACGATGTGTCAAAATTGTTACAAGGAAATGGATTCCTTGTTTGACAATCGGAGCTGAAGTGTGGACCTCCACAGTACTCACAACAGTAAAACTGATGTGGCTGTGAGTCGTATGTGCTGCTGTCATAATCATTATCAGGAAACTGCTCATAGACAAGCGTGTTCTCCAATTGATAATCAGAACTGTAGTGTGAACCACCACAATATTCACAACAGTAAAACTGCTGAGTCTCATGGTGTGGAAGCTGATGGAATAAATCAGTCGTGTCATAGTAGGAATAGGGATCTTGGTTATAGACAGACCCGTTTCCTGACTCTACCATGCCACAACCGGGGCAATTACCACCATTATAAGAACTACCACACCATTTACAAATCACAAGGTGAGGATGAGACATAGAAAGAATCAAAAGGTTTGGGAGGGTAAGGAATGAAGAATCAAAAGGGTAGGAGGGTAAAGATGGATATTTTTGGATTTTTGGAAAGACATTTTATATACAAATAATAAAGAAAATCTTTTTGGGTTTTTTGTGTTCGTTGAAAACTGATTTTAAAATGTTTTCGGGAACAGTTTTGTTTTTATATGATAATAATAAGAAAATATGAACAAGGATGGGTAAATATACAATGAGTGTATATCCAGATTCACTAATTTGTAAAACCGTTTAGAATAACGCGCACAACCTCCTCGGCAGCGGCGCCAAAATTTGATTGGCTCCAAACGGTCAACCTAAATTGACCAAAGGGATGGTCAATATGGTCAAATAGCTTAGAGTCAATCTCCGTGGAAGTATAGGGGTTTCCCCGGGTCGTTATGTCCCGACGAGGTGTGATGGTAATCAAAACGGGTTTGTGATCGGGTGAATTTGGACAGGAAAGGGTTGTGATTGATTACACTACTGATTTATACAAGGAAATAGCTTAAATAAGCTATATTAACAAGATTGTAAACTTAGAAAACCTAGAAACGTTTAAAACCTATAAACGCGTACGTCTGATTTAAATTTACGTGAACGTACGAAATAAAACGCGAGTTTTATAGAAATAAAATACCTACGAACATGAAAATTACATTTTTACAATCCTAATGATAAAAGAAAATTTTTAGAAAATTAAAATTAATTTTTACACTATTTATATAATTATTATTAATTAATTACTAATTTCCTATTAATTAATTAATTAAACTAATTTAAATTACTAAAAATACTAAAATAACTTAGATAATTATGAAATTTTTTATAAAACTAATTAACCATCACAGGAATCCTAGAAAAATATAAAAAGTGTGTTTTATATGTTTTTACACTATTTTACTAATTATTAAACTAAATATTAATTAATTACTAATTAAACTAATTAAATTCTAAAAAGTAGAAAATGAACAGTAAAAATTATGAGAAAATTTCTAAAATTATTGTATAACATGTAAAAGTTAGGAAAAATATAAAAACTAGGTATTACTTTATAAAAACTAATTATGCTATTTAATACTTAAATATTAATTAATAATTAATAAAACTAAATCTAATGAATACTAAATGACAATATTAAAAATTGGAAAAATTACTGAAAGTACTTTAATATAAAATAAAATTAAGAAAAATATAAAAATGCAAGTTACTTAATAAAAATCTAAAAAGAAAAATTAAAAAGATAGATAATATTAAATAGAAGTTATCACTTGAATTGAAATTTTGATTTTTGTTATTTTTTTCTTTTACCAACCTATTTATAAACTGGAAATGAGAGACTTTTGTGAAAACATCTACTGTGAACTCAAAAATGAACTTAATGCAAGCTTATGTTTATGGCAGTGAGTTTAATGAGCTTGAAATGGGATTTCAAGGGCTTGAGAAGCTATGCAAAAGCTATACACTGAGGTCCAGAGGTAAATTAAACTACTACCAATTGAGATGCACCTATATTAAGCTTAAAAGACTGAACAAGCACACAGAAGTGGGCTGGAAAGCAAAACCATGCTTGTTGCCAAGGCTGATAGCTAAATAGGTCTTATGGCCTTTGCAGGCCTGAATGGAGGTGATCAAACAAGCTGAAAATCCAAAGGTGAGCCTGAAGCTGGAAAGCTAGTACCACTAGCTTCCAAAGAATCCAATTTCCAAGTCAAAGGGTCAAGAAACCAACTTGCAATGAGCTTTTGAAACTCATTGTATGACCAGGCTATGTTCAAGGTGAGAAATGAAATAAGCAGTCCTAACAAATAAGCAGAAGAGCAAAAGCTAGGGCAACTACAAGCTAATACAAACTTAGGCAATAAAAACAAATAATAAAATCAAATAAAGAACAACAATCACACAATATCATGAAATCAACAAACTTAGTGAGTAACTGATGTGCATACAGTTAAAACAGTCCAAGATGGGCAACTTTAGAGGGCAAAATAAGCTAGATGAATAAGCACTAAGGGAGAAACTAAATGAACAGGTCTAAATACTACCTAAGAAACATTGTAAAACAACAGAAATCAAAGCCATAGACCCAAAATTGACCAAGATATAACCAATTGAAAACTGACCCAATCCCACGTCTGCTGGGTCAGGGGAGACAGTGGTTCAACAGGCAACTTTAGGGGCTATAATAAGCTACTTAAAAAAAATTCTAAAAATAAAATGAAAATACAAGCTTGTACACAAGCTGGCAAAGAAGTTCTAAACCAATTTATAGACCTAGTATCCAAGGAATGAGTAAAGGAAAAATGTTGGAGTGGTTGGGTTTGGGACATGGCTTCTGTGTGATGAAGCAGGGCTGCACATGGGTCGATTTGGTATTGTGTTGACAAGGAAAGTCAAAGAACAGGTTTGCACAAGTTCTTTATCCACTTGTGGACTAAATGTAAATAACAATAACAACTATATGATCCTAAATCAAAATCTATCTAAATGCAAAAAATGATTACTGATGCAAACTTTGAAAAAGGAGTTATGCCAAAGTTCATGATATGCAAAGATTTAAGTGCGGGCCTTTTCTAATGTCTAAATGAATGAGAAACAAGCTAGAATAGACGACCTAATGCACCTAAATGGGATTATAACATACTTTGAGTATGCAACTGCCTTAAAATGAGGCTTTTGAAAAACAAGTACACAATGAGTAAGACTTGATGAAACTTCTCAATTTAGCTAAAAAACTAAGAACAGACTCAAATGGGAGCTGATTGAAACTCACTTGTTGGTCAATAATTGATTTTGCCTATTGAACACAGTTGAGCCAAACACCCCTAACTATACCAACTGTCATGATTTTACACTACCACAAGCTGATTTTTGAAATAGGTCTCAAGCATAAGAACTGAATTAAGTAAATTATCTCTAAATGAACATGTTCTAGTCACAAATAAGCAGTTCTAATAAGCAGTCATGAAGAAGCTATATGAGCTAATTTGAAATAGTTAACCATTCACATTGATGAAAACTTAGTTCCACTGATACAATTAAACTACAACCTACATAACAAGCAATAATTGACTAGTATAAGCAAAGCTGAGCACCAATTAAGAAGTTAATAAGCTGAAGGGAAATAAGCAGTGAATAACTGAACTTGAATTAATAAAGGGAAATTTACAAAGGTCTTAGAGAAATAATATAGAACTTAATTTTCATACATTTAAACATGAAATAAGCAGAATTTAACTAAATTTAATTTTTACTCTACATTATACTATTCTAATAACTAAAATCCTACTGCCTTCTTCTCTGCTTCCCTCCATCTTTTTATAAGAAAATGGGGTTTTGAGGACCCACTAAGCATTTCCCATCAACAACTTGGACCCTTGGATAGCTTCTTTTGATCTTGGCAGTTAAATTGTAGTTTGGCGGGAAATTTATTTTTTGCAAGATTAGTGGTTTAGGTGAAACAGTTGAGGTAATTAATGAGGGTGGGGGGGTTGGTGAGTGATTGGTGGAAAAGGAGGGTAGGGTTGCAGGGGTGATGATGGTGTTTGATTGGCAGGGGGGGTCACGGGTTGCAATAAGGAGGGAAGGGATGAGTGGGAGAGGGTGTTGTCCTAGGTTTGACTAGGGGTGGTTTTTATTAAAAAGGGTGTGAGGTGGGCTGGAGGTGAACGGTCCAAGGTAGTTTGGGCTTTTGGGGTGTATTGTGTTTGGTTTTGGGTTAAATAACAACCAAGGGTCCGTTTGGTAGATAACTAGTAAACCACAAGGACTAGATTTGTAATTTGCTGAAACTTTGAGGACTAAACCTACCATTCTTCCAAAGTTGTTCAAAGGACCATTGTTGCCAAACCCCAATAATAAAAGGATCACAAATAAAATTTCCATTTTAAAAGCACCCAAGGATCATTTTTGTAAATTTCAAAAGTTGAGGGACTTTTTCTGTCAATTGCCCAAACTTATGATCCAAGGGTATTTCTTGCCAAGTTTCATTTATCAAAGGACCCTGAATGTTAATTTTCCACTTTTTAAATATCCAGGGGTGTTTTATGTCAATTTTGAAACTCGAGGGACTATTTTTGCCAATTATGCAAACATTGTTTGTTTTTCAATTGTTTTCAATCCTTTTGCATTTGAAATACACAAAAACACATTTCAATGATATTTGTAACATTTATATGGTCATTTGTGTGCTTTTGGTCATTTTTGTGGGTCTAAACAATGTACAATATATGTGTATTTAGACACATATCACTTGTCAGGAACCACAGGCACTACCCCATGCTAGTAAGCCGACGTATGGTAGACGGGTTTGAGTTATTAAGCGCCACTACATGCTAGACTTATCTTTAGTGGCCCGTTGTCACGATCATAGGCCATTTCTCTAACTTCTTAAGTTCATCAAATACGGGAGGTGATCCTATGGTCAATTCGCACACGAGGCAATATGGTCAGTTGTCATCCCTCCTATTTCCTCGTAATCCATCAGGCTAGTGTCCTATGGTCAATTCTTCTAGCCTACTAACTCAATTGGGGTCTTATTCAATTAAAGCTAGCGTAATGGATACAACCGCATATCAAAACTACCGAGATAAGAGGTTCTCAAGATAAACTAAGCATGCACACACATAAAAGCATATAAGAAAAGTATGGAAACATGATTAAAACAATATAGGAATCATAACTAGGCTAGCACCAGGGGTGCTTAGCCAATCATGTTAAATTCAACACTTGAAATAATGTTTACACGATCCATGTGTTCGAAATGTTATGTAACAATGAAATGCTAAAACTTATGTTGATTGAAGTGTGATTCCTCCCTTGGAAAGCCTTCGTATGCTGCTGTAGAAGGGCCTCCTAAAAGCTCCTAACGATCTCTGACTTTGTGTGTGAGAAAGTTGTTCTTCAAATGCAGAAATTAGGGTTGTATTTATAGGCTCATCGAGAGTTACGGCGTAACTACGAAATGTGTTACGCCGTAACCTGTGAAATCTTATCCAGATCTAGAGTTTACGGTGTAACTATGAAATGTTACGCCGTAATAATGCTATTAGGGTTTCTTCTCCGTCGTAATCTCCAAATATGTTACGCCGTAGAATATTTATCGGATCTGAGATAACTCTTGTAGTCTTCATTACGCCATAGCCCAAAAGGTGTGTTACGCCGTCAGTTGATTCTTGAGCTTGGACTACTCTCGAACTCGTTGCTACCCCGTATTCCATAGTTGTGTTACGGCGTAGTCTTTAGATCTGAGGATTCTTCAAGACTTGTGATTATTACGGTGTAAACACTGGAATTAGTTACGCCGTAACTCTAGGTCCGTTTTGAATTTGGTCTTCTTAGTAGAAATCCTAGCTACGGCGTAGTTGAGAGAATGAGTTACGCCGTAGCTTCTTCCAGCATACTTGGATTTGTCTATCTTTGCACGTTCTTTCCAATTTCCTCGTCTCTTTAGCTCCTATGCTCACTTGTGACCAGGATACAAAATATAAAGGAATAAAAGCATATATCCACATAATCATTAATATAAATGAGCATAATAGGGGGAAATTGACACTTAAATATCAGGATAATTTGATGTTATCACAACCTCACAACAGCTGACCCTAGGGATGGCAAAAGCACCCGAAACCGACGGGGAAAACCGAAACCCGAACCGGTTGGGTCGGGTTCGGGGGCGGGTTGGCGGGTTTGGATGCGGGTTTGGGTATTGATATAATTTTTTAGCCGGGTACGGGTTTGGGTACGGGTTCTGGTAATACCCGCCCGATTACCCGTACCCGTACCTGTTTACCCGAATCTACATTCGCTTTATTGATATTATATTTAACTAGAATATATATACATTATATATAATTTCTTCCATTATATTTTTTATATACGTATCTTTATTACATAATATAATTTATTTTGTACATGAATTATTCAAAAGCATTAAATCGTTTGATACGATATTCATTTTCTTTAACTTTAAGAAAAAATGAATATATTAGGGTGTTTTTCTTTGTTTTTTCGGTGGATTTTAATCTGTGACTTAATCTTAATACCATCATTTTGTCAATATATTATTCAATTAGGGATAACCGAAACCCGCGGGGAAACCCGAAAAACCGATGGATAATATTAATGGGGTACCCGGCGGTTAATGGGGCGGATACGGGTATGGATATTATAAATGGGTACGGGTACGGGTACACTAAAACCCGCCCCGAACCCGATCTGTTGCCATCCTAAGCTGACCCAAACACCCCATTCACAGACTGCAGATCCAAACACTCATGTCACAGCTTGCACAGACACAACTACTGCACATTAGAGTTCTGTAGAGATCTTTAGACACCACATTTAACCGGATCAAAAAGGCAATGTTGCCAATTCAAATTTCTTATCTTACCGGACCTTCTCAAAATCCATTCATAACTTTTAAGTTGAATATCTTGAACTATTTTGTTTAAAATTGAAGCTTTTCCTTTAAACACGCACGCATTTCTTTCTTTCCAAATGAAGTACCCGGATGTCTAAATCACCGCTTGCCACAATCTAGATGAACGATTAGGGATGTTAACATTTCCATTAAACGAAAATACTCTGTTAGGTCACCATTTTGTAAACACAAGCACAATATTGATAGAAATGAGATGAGAATGAGAGTGGGATGATTATGAGAAATTAGAGAATATGAATTGCAAGAGTTTCCTTAATGTTTTCAAATAACCAACCAAGTTTACAAATGGCCTAAGCTTACTATTTATAGGGAAGGAGCTAGGGCAACACACCCTCTCCTTCCACTCATCATTACGTGGGCTTTGGAGGCCCATGGGTTACATTACTTAAGCCTAGTAAACTTAATACAAATAGTGAATGAAAGTAAATAATAGTTAAGCAACCTAACTTTATTACAAATGACCGAGACTTCATAAAATAGTGAAAACTTTGGTTCCAACAATCTCCCCCTAAGGGCCGGTCATCATGGTTGCTTGACGTCTTTTTCGTAATCTTTGACTTTCATAGCTTTAGACGTCTTCAGAAATGATTTGAATGATAATGGATGTACTTTGCTCTTTGTCTTTGTTCTTTGGTGATGATGTTGTGATAGTGTAATGAAGTTGTCTGCCGTTCGTCACTCCAACGTCTGTGGTGGTTGTTCGCCATTCCAACATACTCATACATCTTTGGACTTAGACTTTTACG
Organism: Artemisia argyi; assembly: GCA_030686995.1. Lineage (NCBI taxonomy): Eukaryota > Viridiplantae > Streptophyta > Magnoliopsida > Asterales > Asteraceae > Artemisia > Artemisia argyi. Next base: position 121,276,031 of record CM060709.1, on the reverse strand, counting down.
TACAAGAAGTTCCTTTTTCATGCATTGAGATCTTTGTCTTTATACTTTGTAGATTCTTCTTATTGGCGTTGAATCTTTCTTTGAACTTTGTGTTGCTAAGATCTTTGGGGAGCTTTCTTTGACTTCAAGATGTATGTATGAGCATGTTGGAATCTACCATCATGGAAGTGTGGTACCTGCGAGTAAACAGTTAGCAATAAAACAACCGGTACTTACGGATAAGGAATTAGAGCTCATCAACAGCATATTGTGAAGACTCCTTCTAATCCTTATCCAGGCCGTTCCCATATCAGATACTCCCGAAGGAGCTTACGAGACCTACTAGGTAGCTCAATGATTGGGTGAGTCGCTGGGGATCACTCCACGACTGTAGATCGCTATGGAACCACCGCAAACACTAAGCGTAACTCACGAGGAGTTACCGAAGTGACCTGTCAAGGCTGTTAGATGATGACCCTGACAGAAGTTTCCGTTCAATCATTGAGAAATACATAAGTACTTCTCTCATAAACGTTCTCGGCAGATTGCTAAGATCTGCGAAGGACTCGATAATTTACAGCTGGTGTCCATTGAAGCAGAACATCAGTTGTAGAAATACTAAGTGTTCCTAGGAGATCTTTTGATGTATCTCATGGCTCTAGACTCTATAAGTGCACACCTAGGTTTCCTATGCGGAGACTGGGGATGTCCTGATTCAATATCAACCGTCTCTAAGAGATGGGTTGATAGGTTACGTGGGTTCCCCGTGAGAATGAAACAAGTCCTTTTAAGAGAACTTGAGTGGTTAAGAAGGTTTAGTGCATTGCGTCACTGGGTCCATGACGACTTTGTCTTCAATACCGGTGTTGTCTTGTGCAACAACCAGTAGCATACGTATTGAACCCGGTGTCTGCCCTAAGGTTGAACATATGGAGGGCTATTTCTTTTCACCCTTTTCTTTGCTTTTCTTTTTAATTCTTCAACTCCTTCTTTCCCATTCATTCATTTCTCCTTTTTTCGTATCATACCTAAGGACTTCTAATTCTAACTATGGGAGATGTCCTTGGGTAGATCCCTCCGGCTCTGGCGGATCATAGGACGGATATTCCTATCTTAATCACCTTATAACTCCGACAGTAGCCAAGAAACCTTTGATTGAAAAATTTCTCAAAGTGTTTGTGATAATCAAATATTTTTGTTAACACTTTGAGAGTTTTGTGTACACTTTTGAAGGGCTCCCCCTGCACATGTGCTCATAAGTATTAATTAAATTTGCACATGCGGGAGGAGCAAGCACTTTTGAATTGATCCACTTTTCGTGAACAAGACCGATTCGAGACACGCTTACATCACTAGTTAGACTAGCTTGAAGTTATTACCCGGCTTGATCAAGTTCACAGAAAGCTTCTCGAGATGGTACATTTCTACTAAGACATATCCTTTTCGAGACACGCTTACGTGGTTAGTTAAAGAGATACATTGTCAGCTTTTAGGTGACAACTAGCTCTAGTAACTAACTTGATGTTATTACCCGTCGAGGATACGTCCTTTCAATGTTACAAACTTGTGTTATCTCGTCAATTCCTGGGTCAATACTGAGTCTAGCTCGCACATGATACAACTTTTAAGCATTGACTTCGTATATTATAATCACTTTATCATTTTCTCCCCCTCAAAAATAGCATAGAAAATGGTGTTTTTGACAAACTTTTTGATTAAAATATGCCTTTTTGAGTCTTACAGGGAGATTCACAAAGAACTTTTGATTTTGAGCAAAGTATTTTGTTTTGACAAGTGCTCCCCCTCAACAAGTGATTAGGTCTTATTGAGGTGAAATACTTGTTCTTTTGAGCAGAATTGTGAAAAAATCATAAATGTTTGATTAATTCTACTCAAAAGTAAGAAGCCTTCGCTCCTTATATTTAGGATTGAGGCACTGATGCGTACCTCAGGGTCCTTTCAATACAAGATCAGGTTGTGCACTGTAATGCGTACACAAACCATAATGAAAAATCATTCAATCAAATGAAATAATCAAATGTACCAAGTTACTCTTCGTCAGGAAGTGGAGCATCAAAGTTAGTGAACCTGGGTTCAGGTCTTTCGAAGTTTCTGACAGGAAACGATTGTCTGACGCCGATGTAGCTTTCCAGTCGTCTGATCTGTTCCCGTCGAAATAACCTTTCTTCAATCTTTAAGACAAAATTCCGAACTTGTCTTCTTATGCTGGATTTCCATCTTGGTTGTTCCCCCTTAGCTATCTTTCGTCGATCATCATTCAACCTTTTGACCAGCCCATCACGAACAGATTTGAGGGTAACATCACAGAATTTATGCACCTCATCAAATCTCATAAAACTTTGAAGTTGTTTGCTGTTGATGTAGGTGAAACCAAAAGGGTCTTGGTTGAGAGTAAACTGTGACGTTTGATAAATTCCATCAAACGTGAACTGCGGCTTAGTCAAATTTATCTTCTGTTGATAACTTTCCACACCCAGTTGAAGATCTTCCACCCTTTCTTGAACTATCAGTCGTCGGATGTAGAGAAGTAGTGATGCCATAAAGTTGTACTGTACATCTCTGTCGAAACCCCGCATTCTTCCTTGAACCTTTTCGAGATACATATCTTCGATGTCATTCAGATTAAGGTCTGGAAAGTCTGCTTCGGAGAACTTATACTTCTTTTCATCTTGTCGTTTAACAACAATTTCACGCATGAATTTGTAGTTAAATCGTTGCGACTCTTGAATCTCCAAGATGGCGATGATTTTAGATTTATGCTTCACATTTTCCAAAGATTTCTCTTCCAATCTGCTAGTATAACCGAGACGACGACGATCTGGCCAGTGTAGAATGCCGTGTAGAGCATCTCTGTCGTAAGCTACGATGGAGTTGCTGAAAACACGAGTTGTTTCTTCGATGGCAGGAATTTCGTATCTGGCGGCTAGTACGGAGATTGTGAGTGATGAAGCATATTTCTTCTTGGTTTTCACTTGGGTGAGTTTGATATTTTGAAGATCTTTGTTGAAAAAATAGCTGTAGGGTAACTTGGGCTTATCTGGAAATCCTGTCAGAGGTAATGGTTTTATCCAGTCAGTGAAGTAAGGTTTTTCATGGTTCTTGGAACTGAAATCGATATTCATTTCAGGATTTAGCCAGTCAAATTCGGCAGACATTGCACTGGCTATATTCTGCAAATGAAATTCGTATTCAACTTTGTTTCCAGATCTTTTCTTGAGAAAATCTTGTGCGTCCTTATTGATTCTTCTTAGCTCCGTCTTTGTAAGTTTGTTGATTTGAAGATCCTTCATGATAACTTGGGTGAACTGTAGAGTATTTCCCGGAAGGGGTTCTTCATCTTCTGGAGGAGGTTGTGCTTGAACCATGTCTGTCAGCCAGTCATTAAGAGGAGTGTCGTCATTGTCGAGCCATGTATGACGTCTTTTCTTCTTGGATTTCTTAGACTTAGATGTAGCATCTGTGTCTTTAGCTTTGGATGGTGACGATGGTCCAGCATGAGAATCATGAGTAGGTGGAGCACGGTAATCGGTGTCAAGTTGATCCTGGAAGTCAGCAGTGTGTTCCATGAAAATTTCTTCATCTTCAGTTTGACCTTTACCAGTAGTTGAGGGTTGTTGTTGATTTCCAGGAGGAGTGGAGTCCCTTTGTGGTTGTGGAGAGGATGAGGGACTTGTTCCAGACTTAGGTTTCTTGCCTTTGGAGTTTGGGTCAGGATCGCCATCTTTTCTTGTCCGTTTTCGGATTCCAGCAGCCTCTTTGCATGACTCCTTTGATATGTAAGCCACCATAGCATCATGCAGTGCTTTTTCTTCTGCAGTCTGTGTGGTTTTGGAGGCAATGCTGTCAAAGAGTTTGGTAAGCATGTCATTGAAGGACAATTCAGGGACGGTTGGAGCCACAGTAGAAGGTTTTGCGGTGTGAAGAGTGAATGGTGTAGTAGACAACATTTTCCTTGTAACACTTCTGATTCTGTGATCCAAGTTGTCATTGATTGGTTCAAGAAGGTTTGCTACTGTAGGAGTGATCATATCAACCAGATTTTCAGTGAGAAAATCATGTGTTGCAGTTCTGATAAATCCTTCGTAATCAGAGTTCAAGAACTTGTCGATCAGCTGCTTTGACTCCTGGAATTCCTCAACTTGTTTGGTAAGCCCAGTGACCATGTTGGTGAGTTTGTCGACTTGCTCCTGAAGATCAACTGGTTGTTTCGGTTCATTGACTGAATGTTGTTTTGATGCGGTTTCTGAAGGTGTGGGAGATGAGTGCTCTGGTGATGATTCTGACGACGACTCGTTTTGTGAGGTTGAAGAAGAAGCGGGAGGAGTCGGATCCTTTGGTGGAGAGTCTTGAGGAGGTGGAGGTTGTGCTGAGGAAGTCTGCTGAGAGGATGACTTAAGAAATATGTTGGTGTCGAACGCGTTCTTCTCTTCGTTTTCCTTTCTACGACGTTCTTCTGCTTCCTCTGCTTCTCGTGCAAGAAACTCCGGAGTAATGAGGTATTCATGTTCTTGATCCGTAGCAATATTCTCTTGGCCGCCAACATTCTCCTCTACGTTAGCAGTCTCTGTCATAGTGACATCTCCAGTTTTGTCAGTGTCTTTAACGATGTCATCTGGCTGTGGGGCTGATTCTAACGTTGTGGACACAACGGGAGGATTCATGCTGCTCGTAGCTCCTTCATGTTCCGATTGATCGATAGGTGGTGGAGTTAAAGGTTGAGACATGAGTCGGCTTTCGAGAGTTGCTTTCCTTTGTTCTTTCCTGAGTCGCTTTTCTTCAGCTCGAGTGTCGACAACTATACTCTTCAGTTTGCGTTTATCGACTAGCGGTTCAACGATTGGTTCGTCTTCATCATCATTTGGCTCATTGATAGTGACTCCTTTTCTTCTCCTTGTCTCTTCTTCATAAGTTTCAAGACTTTGTTGTACGGCAATCTCAGTAGCAGGAAATCCTTCATCAGGTGCTCTGTATCTCAGTTCATAGTCTGGTTCTTCCTCATCAGATTCCGTATCGAACTCGGATTCGGTGTCAGAAGGTGGAGGTGTTGGTTCATCATGAAGAGTGTATTCAGAAGTTACCTTCTTCTTTGGCTTGGTAGCAGGTTTGGGTTTGGATGTAGGTTTAGGTGTGGTAGTAGTCTTGGGTTTTGCTATTGGAGCAGACTTAGATCTTGTATGAGGTGAGGCAGTGGTGCTTGTAGTACTCCCAGACTTTACCCCTCCTTTGCTACGAGTCTTTATTGTTGCTTCTTCCTGTACACCTTTGTAAGCGTTGTCATACAACTTGTAGTTCAGACTCTTCTTTATTTTGTCATTCAGTAGGTATTCTGGAAGCCTCATTCCCTTGATCTTTGTTGAGGAAGTAGTCGTTTTGATGAATGAGGTGGTGAAGTCGTCCTCGAAGAGGTGCTTCGGCTCATTAGTATCAGCCATCCTCTTGATGAATTCTGGAGAACTTTTGCAGAGATGTTCAATGAGAAGCTTGGTGAATCTTGTGAATGGTATCATAGTCTTCACACGTTCAGTCTGAATACTGTGGACGATATCATTCATGATAGGAACTGCAAAGTCAATCGGTGTCAGAGTCACCATTCCCCAGAATGTTTGCAGGTGTTCGAGTCTTGGATGTTCATGACCACTTTTCCTTCCAGATATAGATCTTACCACCAACAGACAGAATGTTCTCCAAGGCTGAGGGATATATTTGACATTGAATTTGGAAAGTTTGACTAGAGGTACATCATCATCAACCTCATATCCTAATTCAATGAAGAAGTCAAGAAGTTCCAGGTCAGGTAGTATAGGAGCAAATTCGTTGTCAGTTTGTGGCATGAGAAGGGCTGTTCGAAGAACGTCATGATCTACAGTGTATTCTTTGCTATCCAATGTGACAGTGAAAGACTCATCATCCAAGTTGGCCTGAGCAGTAAGCCAGAACTGATGAAGGTAGAACAGCGGAACTGAAGTAGAACAGGTGAGCAGTGGTTTGCAAGGATGTGCAAGTAGGATATCTTTCACGATCATGCATGATTTCTCTGTGATATTCAATTTGTTGAAATCAACCCGAGGATTGTTGTTACCAATTGTGACATTGTAGTTCTCGGGAGTGATGTCATCCAAGGTGCGTAATGGAAAAGTTTGTTCAGCGACGTTCTCAGTGTGTTCAGCCATGTTAATCTGAAAAGTATCACCATAAACCAAACATCCAAATTTGTTACGTGTTAGCACAGGTGTGAGTTTGGTTATAGATTACTACTAGAGACAGTTAATCACAAATGTGTCATATTGTTATGAGTGAAGTGACACATAATGCATATTTGAAGAATCATGAAATCAACTAAACAATGCAACGTTTCGCAGATAAGCACAATTGATATTCACAATTCACAGTTATTTCACATTACATAACAAAAATGAATCACAACAAGGTAACATAGATATAACATGACAATGCCAAACAAGATTTCGAAAAAATTATATCATGGACCTTTTATCGCAAACTTGAGTAAAGAAAAAGATTTCGAAAAAATGTTATAGTGAAACTTTATCGAGAAAGTGACTTATCGAAAAAATCCTCATAAGTAACATTTATCGAGATCTTCCTTTATCAGGTTTTTGCGAAAAATTAAGTTATCGAAAAACATCATTTTTCGATAAAATTTTTCGAGAATCTAATGATTTCGAAAAAGTTTAGTTCAAAGAATGATTTCGAAAAAAAACAAATTTCGAAAAGATTGAGTTTGAACAACTTTTATCGAAAACATGATTTTCTCGATAATTTAATCAATGTTTTCGATAATTCACAAATTTCTCGAAAAAATTCTTGTACAAGAATCTAATCGAATTTTATTGAAGTTACACGTACATTTCCTTCACAAAGAACTTATCCAATGATTTTGGCCTATCACCAAGGTAGATTAAACACTATTTAGACAGGATCACAAAGATTTCGATATATGCCATGAACAAGTTCTCGATAATTACCCAACTTTGAGACAAACGAGTAACATAGAGTCTAGCATATCACAACTACATGTATTAAGCTTATAATGACATATAAACACAGTAGTCAACACACAAGACTCATTTAGCTCGATATAACTAACGAACGAAGCATGCTTGTTTATCGAGAATCAAGTTACAATGATGCAAATTATCAAAGATATGTCAAACATGCATACATGATACCTAAGAAACAAATCCCACCAATAAAATCAAGCAAATATTCACAGAACCTTATGCACCCAATTCGACCCAAAATTACGAATTCGAGAATCACAGTAAACATGATGTAAGGAATGGAAAGCAATGGGGATATATAATAAACAAGCTAATTAACAAATCCCTATCAAGAATCATCCACTAAAACATGTTTAGAGCATTTTTTCGAAATTCCTAACCCTAGTTCTCGACATCAAGAAAACAGGAAATCGAACCGTTGAAAAATCAATTAACCAAGATCCTATGTGTGTAATACCCTAGTGAGTACATAGGAACTTACGAATTGATGATCAAGGTCTTGGATTTCTGGATTGAATTTGAGCCGTAGGTTAGAAAAGGGTTTTAGGGGTTTATGAGTTTGTGGGTTTTAAATTATACGGTTTGTTTGTTTATTTGTTTTTGAACTTTTAAGTATTTGACACTTTAGGTCCTTAGTCTTTTAGATAAGCAAACTTGTGACCTAAAGTTACTTGCAAACATAGGTAACATTGAGATATGCATTTGTTAAGCTAACTTATGAAGACGTAAAACAAATGAGACAAAGTGATGTAAAAGAAATCGTCCACACACTCTCCGAACTACCGTAAAATACGAGAAACATGCAAGTATACCAATTAAAAGATTGGTAAAAGATTTAAGCGAGACTCCCCCTCAACACTTGTAAAATAAGAACAAAGTGTTGAATTGAAGCGATATACTTGCATTTATATATATATATATATATATATATATATATATATATATATATATATATATATATATATATATATATACTAGACTTCTAAGCCCGCCCGATGGGCGGGCATGACTTGTAATTATAGTTTGGATGATTTTAGTTAACGTAAAATTATGTTTTAAGACGTTTGCTTTATTTTATTTTTTAGGCTTTTAGTTTATGATTGAGAAATTTTAAGAGAAAGTTTAGTATTATTTTAATGGACGTCTTTTTTTTTGCTATTAGTTTAGTTGGTTATTGCAAATCAATATCAATAAGCTCATAACCAAATAAACATCCTTGAAGTATTTTCTTTATCGCAACTTTCTCATTGCCATATGACTTGTGTCTTGAGCTAGGGCTCAGTATCTACAATCCATTAAAAAGCCTTCTCTACTCAGTGTAACCGAGTTGCGTATACCCTGTAAGCCACAATGTGATGAGAATATTGCTGAAGTGAATTAACAATTTGGAATGTGGTAGAACTATCTCACTGTATTAGTCTCATAATATAAGTTAAAACTAACCAAAAAATTACCTTTACGGTTATTCCTTATAAGTAAATTTACCTATTGTAACATGTTTTATTTGCTCGCCAGATATACCTCCTTTGAGGAGTTTTGCGGCCACGTTTGGTTCTATTACAGCGGGATGCAGGAACATTTGTTGGTAGGACTATGTTCATAATAGGATAATATGTGGGTTTTTTGGGCCGAGTGGTCGGCATGTGTTGTCAATATTCTTTGAATTTATTAGTTTATGGGTAGTAAGATATTGTATATACGGACCGTGAGCCAGAACTTTCCCCACGAAGGAGTCCCGAATGCACCACCATGGTCAAGGATCCATTTACAGCCCTTAACTATCACCATGGGCTCTGTACCACTATCGGCTTCTTCTCCAAGTAATCTCAAGGTAATGTAACTAAGCACTTACCCAAACATTTTGCTATAACCCTCAATATGTAATCCCCAACCTCCATCTTCATTCTGTTAGTATAAAACAAAAAACTGGACCTAAACAGAAAAAAAAAAAATATATTAAGTGAAAATGTTTTAAGAAAATGTTATAGATTACCTGATGGTTTTATATATTATGCTTAATTTCTAGCTGATGTGCAGGTGTTATAATGTTACAGTGCTATCACCTGTTTATAAACATATAACTAAACCACGTAAACATCACATTTTCTGCTCACATTTCAAGCAGACTTATTAAAAGATGCCAACGCTAACATGAGTTTGAAAGCATAGCTTAGTTACCAGTGGAGGGAGGAAGAACAAAGGGCCAGCAGATTCAGCAGGCCGGTGACCATCATGGGCTTGAATGGTGGAGTAGAAGCTAATGGCTCTTCTGAGTGTAGTTGTGACTGCTCTTTTGGTTACTTCGATCTTCTGTTTCGTACAGTTTTATTCCTTCTGGTATTTTTGTAACTTGGTTCTCCTTTCTGAGCTGTGAGTTAAAGAAAACCATTGAATGAATTGAATTACATTAATCCAAAACTATTTTTTTTTTATTTTGAATATCTATTTATTAACATGTTAAAATGATTGTCAGATCATGATTAAACAGTTGAGTGTATTGGTTAGAAATATATCGTAAATACATGCCAATTAGGTACCTTGCACTTTGTCCCCTGACCTAAATACATGTAAGTTGGATTTTGCTAATATACATCGTAAAATACTACACATACCAAACCCATTTTGAACCTGACGCGTGAGACTTGAGAATATTTGGTTATAGATTTTCAATACCTCCATTAATGTCTGCCGAGGTGCTTCCCACTCAAGGTCTTTCTTTCGATCTGCTTCCAATTTAGCTTCATGTTCACTTGCCATTGAGCATTTTATGCCGCCTTTGCTGCTGCTTGCATCCGGGCTCTTTATGGTTATACACAAAACAGTTCATTTATCCTAATGAAGAAGTTGTAGGTTACAAAACCAACTAACTCTTTTCATCCTATTCATCTTCATCGACCCATTTATCCCTATCAACTTTCACAAAAGTTGGAGTCTTTCCCTCTTTCTTCAAAAGCCTTATCCACCATTTGCTTTAATTAATTTTTCTTTATGAGGTAAACAATAGTTCTCGTCCCAAATAAGAGTGTTGTTTTTTTATAACCAAACGACCAATATGAAAATGACAAAGCAACAATAAGAAGCTGGAAATATAAGCTAATCCAATCACCCTCTAAGTAGTCATAGTTTGCAACAATAAGGAGGACGATGGAGATGATGTACAAAGATATCATTCAGGCTCTACAAGATCAAGGCCTGGAAGAGGACCCGAGAGATTATCTCACTTTTTTCTGCCTCGGAAACCGTGAGTTAAGAAGGGATGGAGAGTATGAACCTTCAGAAGCACCTGAAGCAGATTCAAATTACCAGAAAGCACAGGAAGCCCGGCGTTTCATGATCTACGTGCATGCCAAAATGATGATAGGTAAGCCACATATTCCACTTTATCTAAATAAAACTCAAAATCAAATTATCACATGGTTAATGTTAGGGCTAGCTTATGTCCGTCTCACCAACAAGTTTTCTTATAGCAGCTCCATACCTGCTTCTACAAATTCAATTATTTTGACCCGCAATAATCAGAATCATAATCAATTATGAAACAATTTCAAAAAAAAAATCATTTGCAGTCACTATATTCGAGTATCAAAAAGTTGTACATGTTTTTCAGTTTGTACATGCTGTAAACAAATTTGGTACAGTTCTCTCTACTATAGGGATGTTTGGATAATCTTATTTTAAACATCTAAACTGTTTCAAAAAGTCCCACTTTTGGAGCTTATTTGGTATTTTTGATGTTACATTAGCCAATAAGCCCCCTCTATCCAAATACAGCCATATACATATGTTTGTTCATAAAGTATATAGAAACAATAATGAAGTTACTATAGTGGCTAGTAATAGTAAGGAGGCATAGTAAAATATTCTGTTCTAATACTAAACCTTTTAATCTGCAGTTGATGATGAATACATAATAGTTGGATCAGCCAACATCAACCAACGATCCATGGATGGTGCAAGAGATTCAGAGATAGCCATGGGAGCATACCAACCTCATCATATCACTACCAGGACACATGCAAGAGGCCAGGTCCATGGCTTCCGTATGGATTTATGGTATGAACATCTTGGCATGCTTGATGACAGTTTCCAGCACCCCGAGAGCACTGAATGCGTGAAAAAGGTGAACCAGATAGCCGACACATATTGGGATCTGTTTGCTAATGAAAGTCTTGAAAACGATCTGCCTGGTCACTTGCTTCGTTACCCCATTGGAGTTGGTGGTGAAGGAACTGTGACTGAACTGCCCGGAACCGAGTTTTTCCCTGATACACAAGCACGTGTTCTTGGAGCAAAATCAGATTACCTTCCTTCGATATTAACTACTTAATAAGGTATTCTGCTTTTACTATAAGGTTTGAATAAATTATTCTTGTTTGGTTTTGTTGCTTGCAGTCGTGACTGAACAATAAATGATTCATTTCTAAAGGGTTTTTTCTTTCATACTGAATAGGAGCAGTGTTTGATAGGAGTGCTATTATGTAAGATTTGTATTGTGTCCTAATGAACAATACAATTTGTTTTTCTTTTGTTTTTTTGGTTTTGAGTTTAAATTGGCATCAGTTGAGCTTAATTACCAAGTTGCCTATTGGGCGAGGTAACCCCTTAACCAGTCTGCTAAGTGATTGATTCGGTCATTTCAACAACGACTTCTCTATATATTAGTAAAGGCCTAACTGGAAAGAAAATAGTCAACTTTATAAAGATTAAACTGAAGATAATTTGTACAGGTTTAGTCAAAATTGTGACGTGTTAGTAACTTTGATCATGTTGGCTTTTTATTTTCTGTAGTGCATTTTGGAAAAAACAGTTCTTATAGTAATTGTGTTCACTTGACAACATATTTGAGCAAATGTGCGCATCATTAGACCAAAACACATTTTACCCGGCGTACCTGATATGATGGTTAAATAAAGTCAGGTTCCTATTCAGTTCCTTCTCATTTTGGCCCATAGAGGTATATACCTGCAAATTAACAATCTCACGATAATCAGAAGTCAGAACTAAAAAGTAATCTACTCTAAAACAAAAATGTAGTTTTTAAAATGAGAACCTCATAACTTGAGAGGAACTGGACCCAAAACATATTCTAATGTTGAATAATAAAGTTTATTCAACCTCTAATGTTGGCAAGCAAAATAAATAATAAATAACACCTTTATGAAATGATAAAAATGAGAACCTCATCCTTATTAAATTGCTTAGTATCACCTAACTGATAAAGACCATGCCACCAGGACCGTTTTCAATGAATAAATTAAGTGACGTTTAATTCATTACAAACAACGTTAAATATTTATATAGTGATTATATAACAGAAAGAAATGAACGGTAATCATATAAAAGGGAATACAAATTAATAAACTATAAGTCATTAAAAAATATTTGAACATTTATACAAACGATGTGATTGTATAATTTTATTTTCATTTCATGTCCAATTGCAATTGTTAACACTTTTTTTCATACGTGAACTTAGTTGCAAAATGGTACGCAATAATAAAGTAGACAACCAAATAAATTGGTCAAATATGTTGAACATCATCTAAGTGTATTCCAATGCTTATAAATTGGTCAAATTCTTGTATATGTTAACACCATTCTAAATATTTCCAGTTCAGAAACATCATATGTAGTGAAGAGGCTGAAGTTTGAAATCATATGCAAAACGTATCTCTTTATGTCATTTCAAATTCTGCATCTTAAGAACCCAAAAAAGTGACCCTGACTATGACACCAACTAATGCTTGAACTAACACTCTAACGGTATGAAGTATGACCAAATATGTGTAATCAATATTTAACTAATATGAAGCATGAACACTTCTTTAACAAATGGAAATAATACCTCAAGGAGCTCAGAATCCCAGGGCGGGCTTGTACGAAGAGTGTGTCTGTCATATTCAAAAAAAGAATCTCTAATGCGCTCAATGGAAGTAACTCAATCAACTTTCCCAACTGTGGACCCCGTTTCTTTCCCGTCCTCAATTTTGATTCATTATTTACCTTTCCAGATGCATACCGATACCCACTACCAAATGTTAGAGTCTGAGTTAGAGCCTTGCCAATTGACTATTTCCCCTAAAGGTTAGACCTTTCTTTCCATTGTTTCTTTTACGTTTAGCGATAGTGCGTCTTTTCTATGGGTAGCTGTTGATTGAATATCGTTCCATTTTGCCTACTCAGACTTTTTTCTGATCTTCCCGGGGATAAAAATGAATAGAGAAATGCCAGTGAAAGAGGAAGTATCAGGACAATCAACTAAGACTGGTACATCTTCTTTCTGGATTACATTGTTTTGTATCTCTTCTTGGTTCACCAGTCATATCTCCCTAAAAGACGCAAAAAATAATCCAAATAAGACATTTAAGATAGAAGAGCACATTAAAAGAGACGTGTGTTGTGTGATTTTACATATACTTCGATCTGTTAAAGTCGCTTTATGTACTGTTAGTCATTAAACAGGAAATAACAATATATCCATAGATAAAAATTACTCCGTTTGTTACAATACTGAATGAAATATGGTATGGTATGATTGCTTTGATATTAGATTAGGGAGATACATGTTATGTTTTTAGTCAGTATTTCTTTTATTTTTTTAATGAAACATTAATGGGATCCTACCACAATCAGTCTATAACTCGCATCATAAAATATGTGCCCGGTAATACATCGTTGAAAATCAATTGAGATAGACGGCTTAATGTGCCCCAATTAAGCACCTAATCGGCTCAATTAGTAGTAATATCGAGTTAAGCTTCACGCTGCTAACGTAATGGTTTATCCTCTGTACTTACACATGCTGATGTGCATCACTTATTCACTATACTTGACAGAACATGGAACTAACCTAAACCACTCAAACTTAAAGATACTACAGTAGTACTTATTTTGTACTGTAACCTCTTGCATGATTTTTCCACTTTATATAATTTGTTCCAAATTTATAAATGCAAATCCAAGTGTCTAGTTACCAAACTGAAAGAAAACAGAAATAGGTACGTATTTATGGAATGTTTCAATCCTAAACTCTAAACTCTAAGGCGAATGTTCTGAAAGGACGATTTGAAAGACATTTAGGCAACCAAACAAATAAGCTATAACATGAACTCATATATCAAAACAGTATACGCAGCCACGTAAATAGTGATGAAACAAAAGATGAAAAATGCTGCACAAAATTATTGATCTCCGACTTTTCTAAATTGCAGATAAATTTCATTTTTGACTTTTTGTTCAGCAATATGAGTTCATTTAAAATCATATCAAACCAAGATTTGATGGGCTTGGCTTCAAATCACACCCTTTCACGTGTCATTTAACATTATTGTATATTAGCAGAACATATGTCCACGTAAGAAAAACATTGTTCTATTAAAACTTTATTAATGATCATTTTATCTGTCTTTTAAAAATGACTTTTAGTTGCCAATTTAGACCGTGATTCGTTTTAATAGGTTAAACTGTAAAATACTTCCAATTTTCCAAACATAATCAGTTAAAATTTTTTCTAACGCACAAAATAGCTGAATTAAGTTCGTGCATGATTAGTTTAGAAAACATATGGAATAGAAGAAGAATTATAAGAAGAAAAAATACATCTGTTAACCCGACCATTCAATTGATTTTAGGATGGGTAAAACATACACCTGGGATGCTGAGATGATTCAGAACATGGTCTTCCCAGACACGTGCTCGACAACTATGTAAAAAAGACAATTGCCAAGTGAGGGACCTAATCAACAAAGTTATGTCAAGGAAATCCAGATGTCGAGTATGATTGAAAGCTTAAGGAGAAATAGAGATTATGAAGTACCATTTCTCCTTTCGAGCCAGTAACGCGCATGCGTTCATCAAATGGAATAGAACCACTTTGTGGTTCCACATTGACCTATAATAAGGGAACCAATTAGCATTCTCTAATTACTGTTTTAATCATTAGACTGTAGATATAGTAACGTATTAATGGGTTCACTTACATCTTCCAAACCGAGCCCTTGTGTAAATGAATCCGTTAATGAGAGCAGCATCTAAATGTAGCAAAGCACAAAGCTTAGATACAATAAAATAGGTAGTAACTACTAAGATACAATTTTATTAAAATGTGACAGAATAACTTTGAGTTGAGCATGGTGATAACCTAACATGTGATAGTAAGTTAGTAACAACAATTAAGATGGACGAAATGTATCTTACTAATTTGTTTAGAAGAACTTGTTTGTCAGGCCTTCTATTGCAGCGAATGTTGCCAAGAGCACACACAAATACGCCACAACTCAATAAAAAGAATAAAAGTACCCGTCAATTAATAGAACATGAATTTGATAAGCAATAAAAGTCAAATAAATTTCCATTGGGTATTTTTAACAAACACTTTATATAACTGCTCAAATATGAGCTTTTCCAAGAATAAAGCTACCTTATTTCCATTGATATAAATACCCACTTGACCGCTTGGTTGAAACGAACGTCCACCTATAGATTCCAATATAAACACAAAAGTGACATCAGTGTCAAGCACTACGACATATGCACATACAATGAACTCTGATTGCAAAAAAATAGTGGCATTGGGATGGCTGACACACCAACAACTACCGCATCACGTTTGTCAGTCTCTAGAGTGGGCTGATCAGGTAAACCATTGGTACATCCGACTCCACCTACAACTACTTCAGGCTCGACTGTCTGACAGTTGTCAACAACAGAGGAGTTACACGTTGCACGTTGCAGCAAGTTGCAGGTGTCCACGTAAACTACTCGCAACACACTCTTGACCTTCCTGTAGTCCCATTGCATATGCTAGAAAAACAGTGATAGTGTCGACTGTTAGTATGTGACAATGAAGGAAAACATGCTAAAACCAATGTTCCACTATCTGGAAATTGTGACATACCGTTAACAGCATGCTGGTAAAGGTCATCCATTTTACTCTTTCCCTTCCCACTTGAAGGAACATCGGACGAACATTGATGCACATGGTCTGCAACGATGACCGTTTGCAACACATTGCTTGTCTCAATAGGTCTGTCATACAAAATCCCTTCACTATTACCAGTGTTACCAATGTCACATGCATTATGTTGTTGACCAGTCGAAATAAATATTTGGTGACCCTTAAGAAATAAATAAATATATATATATATATATATATATATATATATATATATATATATATGAATTATCAAATAAGTATTCAAAAAATATATATGAATTGTAAAATCCTAATTATAGTTTTTTTTTACCTTCTTAGAATCCAAAACTTTTGATTCTGATGCCACCAACAACAACCTCCTAACTTTATATCATTCTTCTTCATTGATTGATATGTTTAAACAATTAAATTTAATCTAATTAAGATTATAAAGTGTTTTGAATAATAAGCTAGAGAGTAGAGATATAAAAATTTTACCTCTTCTGCTGGTTGTTGTTTTCAGTATACCTTGATGATCATGAGCATCAAAAACCTATAAAAAAACAAAAAAACAGCATCACCAAAAAAAACGAATGAAGCAAGTTTAGGGTTTTTTCTGAGAGAAGGGAAGAAGAATGGCGGGGTGTTATTGTATGATCGTGTATCTTTTCTATGAGCTTAGGGGTTTTGTTTTTTTTTTTTTTTTTTTTTTTTTTCATCAAATTCCAGTTTCACAGTATATAGATTAGAAGTTACAGAGTATATTCCAAGTAATGTGGTGGCTCAGTGGTTAAGGTATGTGTTAATCTGTCAAATAGGTCAAGTTCGAACCAAGCTTTCATTTTTATTAAAATTATTAATCCGGATTTAAACGGAAATTATTTGCTTAAAAATAAATTAAAAATATAGCTTACATGATGACATGGCCTGTGATGACATGGCGGATGATATGGCTGATAATGAATTACTGGGCAATGACATGGCGTTTACGTGACATTATCTACGTGTAACGCCTCCTGTTATATATAATATATATATATATATATTTTTTTTGTGAAAAATAACATGTGAAAAATCTTTTTGAGTTTTTATTAATTTATAGAAAAGAAAGAAAAAAACAAAATATTATACAGAGATAGTTGTGATGTTTGACGATCAGTGGTATTTTAAAAACTTTTCCAGATCCTCTGGTGTCAAACATCTCATACCAATTTGGTGAACTAGACTAGCAAACCTTGATGGTGCCAAGGATTTGGTAAGTAAGTCCGCCAATTGGTACTCAATTCCAATAAAATAAAGTTCAACTGTACCCCTTTCCACATGCTCTTTGATGAAATGATATCGGAGATCGATGTGTTTGGATTTGCAATGATGTACTGTGTTGCAGGAGATAGCAATTGCACTTTTGGAGTCACAGTAGATTGGAATCTTGTTGAATAGGTAGCCATAATCTTTGAGTTGTGATCTCATCCAGATGACTTGAGCACAACAGGCAGACATGGCTACGTATTCAGATTCTGTAGATGACAGTGACGTGCAGTCCTGCTTCTTAGATTGCCAAGACACAAGTTTGTCTCCGAGAAATTATAATCCACCAGATGTGCTTTTGCGTGTGTCTAAACATCCTGCATGGTCAGCATCTGAAAATGCAATTAGTTCAAAGCCAAAATCCTTCGGATACCAGATCCCCAAGTTAATGGTTCCCTTTATGTATCGAAGGATTCGCTTGACCTCACTGAGGTGTTTTTCAGTTGGTCTGGACTGATAGCGAGAGCACATGTAGATAGCAAATACTATATCAGGTCTACTAGCTGTGAGATACATGAGGGACCCAATCATACTTCGGTATTTGGTAGGGTCAACTGGAATCCCATGTAAATCAGCATCTAGTTTTGTGGTATAGCCCATAGGTGTATTATAAGTATCACAAGACATCATTCCATGTTTCTTTAAGATTTCAAGAGCATATTTGGACTGATTTACAAAAATTCCACGGAGTGATTGGTGAACTTGTAGTCCTAGAAAGAACGAAAGTTCACCCATCATGGACATTTCAAAATTATCTTTCATTAATTTTGCAAAATCATTAGAGTAACTTCTTTTTGTTGAGGCAAAAATGATGTCATCGACATATATTTGAACAACAAGTAAGTCCTCCCCGAGGGTTTTTGTAAATAGTGTTGGATCCACCGATCCTTTAGAAAATTTATTGGCCAATAAGAAAGTAGACAGTTTGTCATACCACGCCCGTGGGGCTTGCTTGAGTCCGTAGAGTGCCTTTTTGAGTCGGTAAACGTGATTAGGATGCTCAGGATCAACGAAGCCTTCTGGTTGGCTGACATACACTTCTTCACGGAGGTCTCCATTGAGAAATGCAGTTTTGACATCCATTTGGGAGACTACCATGTTCCTGTGTGCAGCATAAGCCAAAAAGATCCGAACAGCCTCATGTCGAGCCACTGGAGCAAAGGATTCAGCAAAATCTAGACCTTCCAGTTGAGAGTATCCTTTCGCTACCAGACGTGATTTGTTTCGTATGACAGTGCCTTCAGCATCAAGCTTATTCTTCCATATCCATTTTAACCCAATGACAAAGACTCCGTCAGGTCTTTCAACTAATTCCCAGACTTCTAATCTTATGAATTGCTGAAATTCCTCTTGCATAGATTCAATCCAGTTGTCATAAGTCATTGCATCTTTAATGTTCTTGGGTTCTTCATGACAAACTGTGAGTGCGTATATACAAGTTTCTCCATCTGTGTGAAGTCGTTGTCTTGTCATAACAGGTGCATCTGGATGGCCAATAATATGAACTAGTGGATGGTCACGAGTCCATTTATGTGTTGAAGGGTGTAGTTGATAAGTATCTCGCATGTTAGTAGGATCCAAATTGCGTGTTGACGACTCAGCTATATCAGGAACTGTAGGAGCTGGTGCAAACGGATTAAAGAACGCATCGGGATCATGCTCTGCGGGTTGTGGAACTGATTGTGGTGTTGGATCTTCAGCTGGATGGAGGGAAGTAGAACCAGTTTGTTCTGCTGTGGATGGTGATACAATTGGAGGACCGTCTCTCTCAACACTAGTGGTAGTTTGTTGAGGTGAGTCTGGTACTTGAATGTTATCAGGTTGAGCAGCGGAATTAGGTGAGACCTCAGTAGGACGGTATTCAATTGTGTCATCAAATAGTGGAGCAAACAAGGTTTCTAATTCTTTGCGGTTAAGTGGCAATGGTTCAGCTGAAGATGCCGGAGAGTTAAGACGGTTGAATTCGGGTCCTAAGCTGTGTTGCTCAGAAGCCATTTGAGTGAGTTCATCAAAATTAGCGTGAATTGTTTCTTGAATTTCTCTTGTTCGACGATTCCATATCCGAAAACCTTTGGAATTTTCACAATATCCTACGAACACACCGATGTCAGCCTTAGCTTTGAGTTTACCTAAATCGCCACGATCATTTTTCGGATAGCAAAGTGCTCCAAATACATGAAAGTAATCAATGTTTGGTTTCCTTTTATGAACAATTTGATATGGTGTTTTGCGATGGCGTTTTGTGATCATACAACGGTTTTGTGTATAACATGCGGTTGAAACAGCTTCTGCCCACAAGTAATCTGGTAATTGAGCATTAATCAACATAGTTCTAGCAGCTTCCACTAACGTCCTGTTGCGTCTTTCAACCACACCATTCTGTTCTGGGCTTCTAGGTATAGACGTTTGATGTTCAATTCCCACTTTCTCATAATAAGATCTAAGTGTCTGATTCTTGAATTCAGTTCCATTGTCAGTTCTGACGATTCGTACCGTGTTGCGTAACTGAACTTGAATTTTAGTGAGAAAGGTGATGATCATAGAAGGAGCCTGATCTTTACTTCGTAGGAAATAAACCCAAGTCCATCTGGAGAAGTCATCTACAATTACAAGTATGTAGCGTTTACCGTTGATACTTTGAACACGCATCGGTCCACATAAATCCATATGAAGCAGTTGTAAGACATGATTCGTACTTTGCTCAGGTTTAGACGGAAAATGAGCACGAGTACTTTTGCCTTGTTCACAGGCTGGACATAAGTGATCTTTGGTGAAACGGAATCTTGGAAATCCATCGACAAGTTTATAGCGAACAAGGTCAGTCATGGTTCTGAAATTCAAGTGCGAAAGACGTTTGTGCCATAACCAAGATTTAGTCAATTCAGCTTTGGAGAGAAGACATATCGGAGATGTTGCAATCATATCTGACATTGAGATTGTATAAAGATTGGAGCCGCGTGAGCCAGACATAAGATCGTTTCCTTGTAAGTCACGAACAAAGCAGGTTTTCTCATGAAATGCAACTTCTAGATCTCCATCACAGAATTGACCAACAGAGAAATGATTGTGTCCAAGGCCTTCCACATAATAAACACGGCTTATTTCGATGTTCCCTCTTACATAGTCACCATAACCCATGATTAAAGCGTAATGATCATTCCCGAATCTGACAGTACCAATGAACTTTGAGACAAAGTTTTTCAACAGTTTGAGATTGCCTGTCATATGTCGGGTGCATCCGCTATCAACAATCCAGAGAACGATCTGTACCACCTGCATCACAAGAAGAGGACACAGATGGAATAGAAGTAAGGGTGGAACCCAGAGACAGTGCGGGTTCCTGAAGGTTAGAAACACATTTATTCAACAATTTAGGAATCCATTTAAAGTCTGGTTTGTGTTGTAACCAGCGTTGCCAATTCCAACTAGTCTTTGCTTTCTTAATGTTAAATGCACTAGTAGTTGGCTCATTCCTAGATTCGTTCTCGGCACCTATGGGGGTAACTGCAACTTCATTAGAAACCGTAGTAGACGGCTTTCCTAAGTTTGACTTAGAGGCATTAGTGGGCCTAGAAGGAATGCGTGTCCTACGTTTCTTATGACGATTTAGAAGAGAATTAGCTAAACATTTTGTATGATCACCAGATGATACGCTTTTACGACAAAACACACAAGATGCATTAATATTCAAAACATTCAAAGGTTCATCATTCGTTACATTTAGATTTTGATTACAATTTGCCAGATTAGAATCTAAATCTGATGCAACACGAGTTTTATTCAAATTCCTAAGTTGGTCTTCTACTTCCCGAGCTTCTAGGTGTCCTCTCTTACGTTGCAAGATCCTATTCTTCTTTTTATTTTTTCGCTTGGGTCTGCTAACGCTAGTAGTGGAGACTAGTCCTGTAGAAGTGGAATTGTCAACATTAGTGTTTTGAACAACCTTTCCTTTATCAGTTTTGTCTACCTGATACATTCCTGGTGCTATTACCGTGGTGTCAACAAACTTTCCCTTATGAATTAGCTTGATTTTCTCTTTCAAATCAATGATGATGTGATTTTTGTCCTGTATTTCAGACTCAAGTAAACCATTGCAATATTTGATGTCATCGCGGTTTTGTTGCCATTCGGCGTTTTCAATTTTTAAATCTGCAATTTCCTTCTTGTATTGAAAATAGAGACCTTTTAAAGACTCGTTGTTTTTGCAATTTTGACAAGAGTTTGAAATATTTTGACTTTGAAACTTCAATTCCCTTTCAAGACTTTTAGCTTGACACCATTCAAGCCTTTGATTGAGTAGACTGATTTGTTTAGAAAATTGTTTTGTCACATCATCATTTTTTATTCTCAGCTTATCGTTTTCCATTTTGAGTGTCTCAATTTCCTCATTCAACAGATTATTATCAACACAATGATCATTCTTAAGCATAGAAGTACCAGAATTATAAAGATCATTCATGATAACAGACAAAATATCAGCATTGAGAACTTGTTCCAAGAGTCGATCAGCATCATTTTTTAAAACTCTATTTCTTTGCTTTTGAGCCAAAATCTCATTTTCAGTTGAGTTGAAAACGTGAATCATATTTTTCACTTCCTTTTGAAGTTCCTGATCCCAACGTGTAGCACAAAGACGGAGGTGTTGAACAATTGGCTTCATTTGTTTTTGAAAAATATCTCTCTTTTCTCGCTCGTAAGCGGATTGAAAAGTTTCAATTTTAATTTCAGAATTACGCTCAATTGTTTCCTCCAAAATTTCGATGTCTTCCATAAAAGTTTTGAAATAATTTAAGACACGACACGTTTTTGGTAAAGGTGAAAGTTCACCGGATGATGGTAAAGGACCATTAATTTGTGCTACAGTTTGGACAGGTGCCGCATTGTGAGATGAAACATATGACTCTTCGATAAACCATGATTTCTTAGATAAATCCTTTTGAGTAACAAAAGATTTGGAAAGCGGTGGAGCTTTTGAATAGTCATATGGTGTCGAATATTGAACATTGCTCATTTTTGACCGACTCTCGTTTTCAAGTTCTTCTTCTTCCTCAGTATCAAAAACAACAGCACGCACAATTGTATTATCCATCAAATAATCCATACTGTAAATTTTTGGAATATCTTTGAATGCCGTGTGAAGAAACATTGAATTGTAATCACCAAGTGCAAATCGTTTATCGAGTCTCGGTTTTAAAGTAAATTTCTGTATTGTTGTGACTGAGTTCCCGTGTTTGTAAACAACGTTACGAAATTCTTTGAGTTGTTTTTCAAGATCAACAATATCGCCGAGTAAATCGTCGATATACTTCCTTTTTCGTATTTTATGTTCACAAAAATCCTTTTTACAACTTGACAATTCTGTTTCAGTTTTTGAAAGGTCTCTTTGAAGACGTTCAACTTGTGTTTTTAATTCACACTTTTCGCTTTCAAGTTTCGAAATTAACTTTCCATTTGACTCAATTAAATCTTGCATTTTGCGTTGAAGATCTTGTTCTTTGTTGTAAGAATCTTGAAAAGCTTTTTCAAAACTTTTAGCATGTTTAATCTTTTCTTCCTGATTAGAAAGCTGGATTTTATAACACTCAATATCTCTTGCAAGTGCTGCATTAGTTTCTTTTAAAACTTTGTTTTTCTCGTTGCACTTTGCAATTAGCAATTGCTGAGCATTCAGTTGTTTAGATAATATTATGAGGTCAGGGTCTGGATCAAATGATGGTTCATGTTGTTCTAAATTATCATGTTTATCATTCTCAATAGGATCATCAAATGAAACAACTGTGTCATCATCGAATATGACAACTGTGCTTATTTGTTCATCTTTTTGAGATGATGAAGATGATTTAGATGGAACAATTTGCGCCATATCTGATTCAGAGGCAGAAGGTGAGACTATTTCATTAATAAAGCATTCATTGAGGTCATGTACCTGAGACAAGCCGTCAGTGTCATACACTGGACCTGAATCATTGAGCTTAAGTTCCTGCATGTTGGCCATAAGCATCACAGCAGCATTGGCTTCCAGATCTTCCATGTCATCATCGTTGTTCACATTTGCCATGAAGTTGTTATCCTGTTCAGGGAAATGTCCATCTTTTTCATCTTGAAGAGCCATTAGTAATGCCTGCTTGTGAAACTTACTACCCCGAGTTCTCGGTTTGGGACATGCTATCGCTATATGACCTTGTTCATTGCAATTGTAGCACCACACTGCATTCCCTGAGTTGGAGTTCCTAGTTGCAACTGATTCAGACCTTTGCTGAGAAGATCCTGAGTTGTTCCTGAACCCATCATTGTTACTAAACCTCTGACCATTCCCATAATTTCCTGAAGATTTTCCTGAACCAGATCGACCATAGTTACGATTCTGAATTTCCACTCTTCCATCATTGACAACAGCTTGATTCCTTGTGTTAGAAGATGAGCGTTGACGATTGTTTGTTTTGTTGGAGAATTTGCTGAAAGCACGAGCAATAAGAGCAAGTCCCTAATTCAACGTATTAAAGTCATCATCGTCATCATCATTGGAGTTGGAGTAGTACACAGCATCATTGTTGTTTAACGGAACAAGTTGAGTAGAATCATTTTGTAGAGATGAATCATAAGGGACCATTTGGTTCGAGGTGGAAGATTGTGGATAACTGAAGTAGTTCTGCTCTTGAACATATGCATGATTTGACATTGGTGGTGGAGCATAGGGAGATTGAGCTACGAGAGCCAAAGAATTTGGTGTAGATGTTGGTGTGTATCCTCCTCGTAGAGCTCTATCTTTTTCTACTTCAGGTTCATGGTGTTTCAGAAAATCATACAACAAGCCATATGGAGCATCATGAAGATTCTTCGTTTGACGAACAAATGTCACATATTTATGCCAATCAGGGCCAAGACTACCAACAAATTTGGAGTTCACAGCGATCCTTGGTACTGTGATTTTGTGACGTTCCAGATCATTGACCACATTTGTGAAACGATGATAGTAGGATTCAAGTGACTCTCCAGGTTCAATTGTGATGTCAGTGTATTCCATGTATAGCTTGGATTCCATGTCATCTTTGTTCAATTGAGTACCTTCCATAAGGAGATGAACGTGTTCCCACATAGCTTTGGCTGTTTTCTAAGCATCGACACTTCGATAGATCGGATTAGGTATACCTTGAAGTATATAAGCCATTGCATACTGATCAGCTTCACGATGTAGTTTCTGTTCTTCAGTGAGTGCAGATTCTGGAAGGGGTCTATCACCAGGAGGACGTGGAGGATCAGCATTTGGATCACCAGCTTCAAATCTTGTTGGCCACTCAAATGGTCCTTCAAGTATCACTTGCTTTAAGAACTGCCCATGAGGTTTCTTTAATTCAAGAAATCTTAAGAATCGACTTGACCATTGAACATAATTCCCAGGTGTTAGCATTGGAGGTGTTTCAAGTGATCCTGCCTCATGTCGGGATTGTTGAGTTGTAATAACTTCACACATTCTGTCAAACCAGTGAGGTTGTTTGGAGGAAAACTGAGTGGTTTGTTGTAGCACTTGATTTGGTTGTAGTTGAGGAATGATCTGTTGTTGCATCATTAGGTAATGATGTAGTGGATTGTATTTAGGAGGTTGTTGATTCATTATGTGCGGAAGGTATTGTTGTTGCTGATACTGCTGATGCTGAGGTTGCTGAGACTGCTGATGTTGAGGTTGCTGAATATGAGGGAAGTAATGATTTGGTGGTTGAGACATCTTAGAACACTTGTGTAGAAATGGATCTTGTAGAAAGTGTAGAATTAACCAAGTATCGAGAAACTTAGCACAACTTCAGATTGCGAAATATGTGATTTCGATAATGGGGTTTGCGAAACTTTGTCAGATTTTCGAGAAACAAGGTTTTCGAAAAACTTTGTAGATTTTTCGAGAAACAAGATTTCGAAACTTTGCAGGTTATCGAAAAACTAAGATTTCGAGATTTTTCAGGTTTTCGAAACAATTCAAAGGTTTGCGAAACTTGTAGGTTTTCGAGATATTAAGATTGCGAAACCTTAATAAGTTTTCGATAACTTGTGATTTCGAAAAAATGTATGTTTTTTTTTTGCGAAAAAACACAAAATTGCGAAACACAGTTTTCGAAATTATACAATTTCGAAAACTTTCCCAAAAGTCGAAGTACTTAACTTTCTTATACAAGAAAGAAAATACCGAGTCCACACAAACGAAGTCGAGGTAGTACACTTAGAGAAGATCTCGAAAAAGGTAACAATGAAGATTTCGATAACTTGGTAGTAGTTGTTTTACAAAGAAAGCAATCCTAAAACTCGTTTTTATTTCAAGATACTTGTACTTTTGTGTGTAAAATAAGTAGATCTTAAAGAAAGTAGAAAACTTTAAGAAATTTTCCTAACTTGAAAAAATTTCGATAAAAGTACAAGTAACCAAAATTGAATAGTTTT
The DNA here is from genome assembly GCA_030686995.1 of Artemisia argyi. Taxonomy (NCBI): domain Eukaryota; kingdom Viridiplantae; phylum Streptophyta; class Magnoliopsida; order Asterales; family Asteraceae; genus Artemisia; species Artemisia argyi. The sequence goes on along the minus strand of CM060709.1, from coordinate 121,250,363 downwards.
GTAAAAAGTTTGGAACTTTTTGGTTAGTTTTGATTTTAAACACAAGTTTGTAAGCAAATATGTGAGAAAAACCAAGAAACTAACAAGAAAGTTTAAAATTTTCACAAAAAATTCGATAAAAAAAAAACGACTTTTAAGATGTAAATCAATGAAAACAATAACTACACCTTCCTCTAGCGAATGATACCACTTGTTAGGTCACCATTTTGTAAACACAAGCACAATAATGATAGAAATGAGATGAGAATGAGAGTGGGATGATTATGAGAAATTAGAGAATATGAATTGCAAGAGTTTCCTTAATGTTTTCAAATAACCAACCAAGTTTACAAATGGCTTAAGCTTACTATTTATAGGGAAGGAGCTAGGGCAACACACCCTCTCCTTCCACTCATCATTACGTGGGCTTTGGAGGCCCATGGGTTACATTACTTAAGCCTAGTAAACTTAATACAAATAGTGAATGAAAGTAAATAATAGTTAAGCAACCTAACTTTATTACAAATGACCGAGACTTCATAAAATAGTGAAAACTTTGGTTCCAACATACTCCTCAATGGAAAACACATTCACAACCCCAATCTTCCACCAACTATATATTTTTCCCACACGCTCATAGCAAAATTGCACATGACCAAACAATGTGCACATGATTCCACTATTTCGTCGCACGAAGGACATAATAGAGAATCTAAATCGATGCCCCTTTTTATTTTAATAAGGCATATGTTAATTCATATAATAAGTTTTATATGATCCAAGGTTGATACTTACTTATGATCCAAGGTTGATATAATAAGTTTTCTTCAAAGAAACAATTTTTGTTATACATGTTAATGTTTTCTAAACATAAGCAATCTAAATGTTTTGTATGATTTTTTTTCTTCAGAAAACTATGTACAATCATTTGTTTATAGTATGTTCTACTTATAATTATGTAACGAGGAAAAATCCCCAATTCCCCATTGGGGATCCCCGTTCCCCATTAGGAACGGGGATGGGTACGTAATTGTGACCCCCGACGGGGATGGGGATAGCCATTTAACTTCGGAGATGGGGATGGTATCAACCATTCCCCGCAGACCCGGCCCCATTGCCATTTGTACTTAGACGTGATTGTATAAAAATGTGGAAAATGGCTAAAGAAGAACTGATTTTAGGATTTCAAGTGTTAGAAACCAGTGTAAATTTAACGTGTGATATTTGGACGGCTCCACTCGGTTCACCGAATGAGTGTCTTTGTGTTATCGTTCATTGGATAGATCCCAAAACATGGATAATGATGAAACGTACGATTGTGTTTCAATTGTTTGGATGCCCCTATACCAGCGATAATCTTTATCTTATTTTGGATTGGATTATCCAAACCTGTAATTTACAAGAAAAGATTTTATTCTATATCTTCCGATAATGTGTCAAACAACACCAATGCGGTTGAGTCTTTCAAACTAAAATACAAACTGATGTGCAACGGTGACTTTTTTCATAGTCGATGTGTAGCACATAACATTAATTTGGTTGTGCAAGACAGGTTAAATGTTATCGAGTCAACAAAAAATGCTTTTAAACGTACGTTGAAATATATTTTTAGTAGTTGTAATATACGATATCATAACTATATCAAGTTTTGTGACAAAACAAATTCCCTTTGTTTAGGTCCGAATTAGGACATACCTACCCAATGGAATTTCACTTGTTTGATGTTTGAAAGTGCTTTACAACAAAAAGATATTTTAAAAGTGTTTCATGAAAAAAAAACTACACTTATTATATTAGTTTGAAAAAAAAAGTTTTTGGAACCTGTTTACCCAAAACTGGTTTAAACGGGTCCCTAACCGGTCCGGTACGGTTTGGGTTTTCTTTGGCAAAAACTAGTTTGAGTCAAAACCAGTTTTTGACCATGTTGATTCAAACCAAAATTGGTTTGAAAACCAGTTCGGCTTTGAAAATTACCCGATTTGTGCACCTATACACATCACACCAAAACTCATTCTAAAGTGCTATTATAAATGCACCCTAAATGTTTGGTTCAAATTCTGAAGGTCATTCTATCATTCAACACCCATAGATCCAATCCTACCTAGGTGGTGAAAATAAAAGTTTAATAATAATAATAATAATAATAATAATAATAATAATAATAATAATAATAATAATTGCAGGTATCTATTTATCTATTTATGGTTTTGTAGGTCTATGTCAAATCTATTTTTAATTTCAAATGTTTTACTTTTTTTCATCTTTTATTGATTTTCCAAATGATTCAAGGAGTTAATCTAGAATTTGGTATAAACTTTTGTTGTTGGGCTTCTTTTCTAAAAGGATTCAAGCTTGTGCTTGATAGCGAACAAAATAGTGAAATACCAGAATAATGGAGAGCATGCTTTTTTATTGTGTTAGTGGTTTTGTAAATAAAAGTACATAAAATAAAACATATAAGAGGAAAATAAAAAAATATTAATAATTCTTTAATAATTCATTTTAAAACAAAACCCAATACTAGTATAAAAACAAAACACCAATTTAAATCAATCATACATATTCTTATTCCATTCAATTTCCATACCTTACACCCATAGTGATTCAAGTAAGCAAACCAAACGTTACTTTAACACTTAGTGGCGGACTCAAAAGTATTCTCAAGGTGGTTCCCTTATTTAGTCGTGATGTAAATAGTTAGCAGGTAATAAGTTGGGTCGGGTCGGGTCATACACAAATTCTTACAAAGTGCTTAGTTAGATAATCTTGTAGTTAGTTGGTACTTTTCTTATAAAGACACAACGTCTATTTGTATATTAATAAAAAACCCAATGCATTAAAACCAAAACCAACATGGAACTATACATCTTTGCCCCTTCAATTGTTATAACAAGTTCACAATAACATAAATTTTTGTTATTAATGAACATCAGTTACTACTTTATTTCAAAAACTAAATATTTGCAAAAACTGGAAATTACTCCGTATAATTTTGAAAAAGAATTCAATTGTCATTGGGACCAACACTTTGGGTAGATCTCTTGATTACTAGTCACCACCACAACATTGCATCATCAATAAACAACATCTTAGAGCACTTAGTGTGGTCATGCAAGTGATGCGTTAAAGGTGATGTGGAGGAGAGTTAACGCACATTAAGCCTATATTACCATACCGTGGTCTCGCGTTAAAGGCCAAGTCAAGGAGCCACGTTAAAGCTTTAACGCTGCGTGAAGGCATGAAACAATAAAAACAAAAAGGGGCATTTACATATATATCCTTGCTAAAGTTCAATATTACATCAATGTCCTTCTCACTATTGTAATTACGTCAATATCCTTCTCAAACTTTTGTAATTACATCAATATCCTTTTAAAACTTTTAAATTCTCGTATATATCCCAAAATCAACCTGTCCTTTCATCACTTGAGGCTAAAAAGTCTATATGAACAAATAAATAAATATGAACAATATGTTCTTTCATATATATATATATATATATATAACTGGATGGACACGTCAGCATTGTACGGTCATTGTCCAGTCATCGATGACTAATCGATGACTGGGCAGTAAGCAATAATTTTAAATTTCATTAATTTTAAATTTCATATTTTTTTAATTTATTTTAAAATTTCGGATTTTTATTTCAAAAAAATCATGCAGGGAGCAGGATTCGAACCTAGGTTTGTTAGTCCACAAACAAACATGATTACCACTAGAACAACACATTTTTTGAAATATATTTTTCAAAACCAAATCTATAAACCTACTCAACTAATTATTGACCATTTTGATTAGTTTGAAAAGGAATGTATTTATCTCCCAAAAATTATATAACACATATCCATTCCTTAATTATAGTTTCATAATGATAAAATTTAACCTAATCTCATCATGGTACGCCTTTTTTTTTCTAAAATCCCTAATGTACATTTATGTTGATGTAATTTTGCAGGTTGGCTGCATGCTTTGTTTTGTTTATTTTGTCTATAGGTTGACACTAACAAGCCGGAAAAAAATGCCTCTCACGCTAATCTTCTTTTTCTATGTGAAGGTTTGAGAATATATATTTTCACATGATTATTGGGAGAAAAAGTATGCGGAGATTAAATTGTTGGAATATGTATATGTGTTTTTAGCATCTGCTTCAATGTCTCGAGTGTAAGGATAACGATATAACTTTTTTCTTCTTGCTTAATATGCAGAAAAATTAAGTCTGAAACTGAATTTTACTGCATCATTTGCAGGGTCAGGGTCAACAGAAGTATAAGGTAATGTATATCATGTCTTTAGGTTGGTGTCTATAATTACGGTATTTATCCAAGTGCACCGTTGCATGTATATTAAGCAATTGTATGAGTAAATAGGGTATTAGAGTGACTCTTATACTTTTTTGCACATCTAATTGGGAAAACGATAGCAAAATTCATCACTGCTAGATGTGGCATTTGTTATCAAGTCGACCACTAGCAGGTCGGACTTGATTTCTTATTTTAAATCTCCATGTATATCGTTCAAACAAAATTCTGACTTCGACACCATTTGTTAGATGGCTGTAATCAAAACATCCTGATTTCTTAATTTTCAGCCTAAATTTAGTCCCTAATATCAGAAAGATCATGTACAGAATGATTTATTATTTCTGCAGCGAATGTGTTGGTGTTTGTATGAACAACGATTTGTACTCATATTATGAAAAGTAGAAGAAAATACTTATGTCTTCTGAATCCTTCGTACCAAGTAATTATTCATATACTCCGTATCATTTAAAACATGGAGTTATGAGCCAAACTGATGTGCCGTGAACTTGATTTACAGGTACACTATTGGCTAAATTACATCAGTTCCTATGCGTGAAGTGTGACATAAAGATTTTGGAGAACGGACAAGAATAAGTATGTACGTCCCCAAGAATGGCTCACAATTGACACCTTCACACTATTCAATCGATTTCTATTGGAAGGACCATTGTCCTATGGTAATCAGGTATTTGATTATCTGGTGCTAGCGTACATCTGCTCTTTTTTCTGGGTAGGACTGCCTACTGTAAAGTAAAGGAGCAAACCCTCTTCAATTTAGTGGCTTATGCAAATTTGCATACATCGTATATACTTATGTAGTGTTGATGACTTCTTTTATAGGTGTAAACTTTCAAAGCTGATAAGCTTATGGAGTTTTACAAGGCCTGTCATGTATGTATTTACACACATATCTGTTTGTCTCCGGTCTTCAATTTAATTCATCTTTAAGGACATGTTTGCTTCTGTTATGGAATTCTGATTTGAAGCTGAAGAAGTACTTGCACATAATCGAGAAGTAATCTGTCTACGCTGTTATATATGATCGAAACAGGTATATTATACCAATTTCTTATAATTATTTTGTTATTTAATTGTGTCCTTTTGCCACCTTTAGTTATGATGTTTATCTCCATCGTATCTCAAATGTATGTTTTTTTAGCGGAGTCCACCAGATGTTCTGCCATTTTTTAGGTCCTCTTACTATGTTTACCAATTTGATTGTATAATTTACGATGGTTGTTGCAGAACTGTATTGTCTATGCCTCCAATAATTAACATAGCGCACTTGATATTTCTTTGAAGACCAATAACATGTTCATCGAATGCACAGCCAGTGGTTTAATTGTTTACTTTTACATATTCTATGGCCAATTATTCATGTCGTATTAGCCTTTGACCTTATGTTATTTATGCAGTTACAAATGAGCCAGTTGACAACGTATATGCCTAAAGCTTTAAATGGAACAAATGATGGCGCCGAAGGTTATGAAATTGCAGGGGCTGTGAAAAGAGAAATCCAATGTCGAGGTAAATTTGAAATCACTTATATGCTTAATGATATGGCTGGTTCATGTGGATTGACTCACGGGTCAAACTGGCCGAGGTCAAAATTTTCATCCAAACATCCTTATTAGCAGCAGGGTAAAAAAGTTGTAATACCCTATGTACTCAAAAGTGACCCAACTAAGATTTACAACATATAATTTGGGAGTCTGCAGTAGTGCCAATGTTTTTATACATCGTATATACTTATGTAGTGTAGATATTGTGTTCAATCGAGAATTCAACTTTTTCCAGCTTGGTCGTCTTCTTTGTTTAGTTTTTTGTTCGATTATGCTTTTTATGATGAATAGGTTCAGGTTTGATGTGCAACTTTGGTCAATAGCCCTAATACATCTTTTTCCAGGTTGGTCATCTTCTTTGTTTAGTTTTTTGTTCGTATATGCTTTTTATGATGAATAGGTTCGTATATGCTTTTATGACCTTTATAAATATTTGAAGTAATATTCAACAAATAGTTTATATATGTTTATTCACACCGTTCCAACACAAGTTTGAGCATGTATTATGTCTAGATATCAAGCTGAACTTATGTTTAGCCTAAGCTCATAGACTTCAGGTCCACTCCTTTAAAGCCCTAGGTGAAAGTATGTCACTTAATTATAATTTTAATGTCTCAATCTGTGATTGTATGTGCTTCAATAAATAAGATGAAACACATCTATTGTGGGATTGTTGTTGTGACAATAATATACAACTCATCTCATCAGTTAAGCATTTGTTTTACTTTTGAATTAAGGGGTGTTTAGGATTCAAACAGGAAATGCATAACTGTGCTATTAATATTGTTATCCTACGAGTGGTTACTATTGGCGGGGTGAGGCAACCTGTTGGACATAGTGGCATCCTTGGATTTAGGCCATCATATGGGGTTGTTTCTCATTTGGGGATCATTCCTATCGCAACAAGTTTAGATACTGTTGGTATGAATACTAATTGTTGTTAAGTGATAGATGCGATATTGTTTATATCTATTGTCAAAAGTTCTTTATTATTGTTGGGCAGATCCAGATCAACAACCAAACTGTGAAAACATCCTCACGCTTAATGAACTGCGAGATGCTAATATAAATTTTAAGGTTGCAAAAGTTAGTTGCAATTTCAAACACTAAACCAATCAAGTGTTTCAGATATCTATGTTGGTAATTTTTTAAGGTACTTTCCTGTTATGTGTTTCAACTATATTTGTCCCACAGTATGTATATCATATTCCCTTGAACATCACATTTGATTTGGGGCATACATTATTGAAAGTGTTTGATGTGTTTTTCTGTTTCAAATACCTTGGGATACGATGAAACATGACCTGGACTTAGGGGTACTTTTTTGTGAAAGCAGTATATCTGATTCAAATTGATCTTTTGGTAAGTGATAACATCCTTTAGTTATTCACATTTTATGATAAATAAAAGTGGCGTGACCAACAGATATTTTATTTTATTTTTGCATCGAATGGACTTATTTCAACATCGATAGCACATGGTTTTGCACTATCTATGGCTGTATCGGTTGATGCTAACGTCTCAGAAGGTCACGTGAATCCTGCTGTGACTTTTGGTAGTCGTAAGCAAATATACATACGTGATTGTTTTTTTTGTAAACAACAAGGCTCATTTTTATGTTAGGTCATACGATATGTATTTATGTCACTAATAATTTATAAGAAAAATTTTAAAATGCTATTTGGGAATATACAGTATAAATAATTGGGAGAATTAGTCATGCGTTTTGATAATAGTCAACTCCTATAGATGGAAAGTTGGACTGGTAGCAGGGTATGCTTTAATCTTTTCTTTAGCCTATCAACATATTTAATTGGGAGAATGGTAGCAGGGTATGTCCATGTCGCTTGATTCCTGCAGTATGACAGAGATAAAACAAAACCGCATCTCTATACCTCCATTCCTTTATTATTGTGTATGTAATTTAACTTTTTTAGTCATCAGGTACCAGTGATCAAGGTGTAGCTCAAATTTCAAGTCAAATATCCGTTCTCAATCTTCGCCAGTCAAGTGTTGTAAATTCAAGCCCCGCACCAGCGGTAACCACTTCTGTTCCAAGACTAGAAAGAAAATCGATTTCTAGCCAGTAGAGGGAGCGTTAGCTACTGCTTAACCAATGTGTACTAATGGTTTGTGGAACTCAATATCATGTTCTACATATTGTCGTTTTGACAAATTTTTACAAGTAATACTGATGAGGCGAAAAATGATCCGTGTTTAGGGGGTCATTTAAGCCCGAATCCGACTTTATTTGATCAAATATTGCCCTAAATCGTTCCTTTTGTGATTTTAGGTACTTGGAGAGTGAATTCTGGAAAAGAAGCCATTTTGGACGTTTTTGGAGCATAAAAGTGAAGAAAACGGCAAAGTATCAATTTTCCATGCTGGAAGCATTAGGTGACGACGTCAAGAGTTACACCTGACGGCGTCAGATAGCAAGAATAAAATACCGTAGGTGGTGACGGCGTCAAAAGCCATCCTGACGGAGTCAAAAGTCCCAAGAATAAAATACCGTAGGTGGTGACGGCGTCACACAGGCCGTCATAAGGAGATCAAGGCCGTCCGAGGAAGTATTTGGCGGCGAGGTGACGGCGTCACATGCTTGTCTTGACGCCGTCAGACCAGTTTTCCTATATATAGTTTTCTAGTTTTTTCATTAAAAGAGAGAAGTTTTGGAGAAACCCTAAAGACGAATTTGGTGACACTTTTACAGGTTTTTCAAGGGTTCCAAACCCTTGATACCTTGCATTGTAATTGAGATAAGTGTTCTTCTAATTCAATCAATATGTCTATGTGTTGGTTGACTATATCTTGTTCTTGTCTCAATTCAATTATGCTAGGCTAGATCTCTCTTGTGTTTGCTTAGATCTAATGAAACCTAGATATTGATTATGTGTTGATTGCTTGTTTATTCTTGTTCTTGGATGAATGATTTTATATGTTAGGCTTAAGAAAACTGGCAGATCTCCAAATGGTAACATGCTTGAACGTCGTCTTTATTGGTTGCATCTTAGCTTTGGGTTAGTTGAATAGCAACTAATTCTGCCCACTCCTTCAAAACCCGAGATTTTACTTGCTTTCATAAAAACATAAAAATACAAAAATAATCATCTCTCACCTTTAGAACTAGTAATTTAGGCTTTCTAATCCTAGCGACACTATTCCTAAGCTGAACGATCAATCCCCCGGTACTTGTCACTATACTATACTACAACGATCAGGTACACTGCCTGGTGGGGGTTGTAAGCTTCTCGAGATCCCTCGAGAGGTAAAGCAAGGTGCGATTCCCACGCATCAAGTTTTTGGCGCCGCAGCCCGGGGAATAGTTATTGTCTAGGTTAGGATTTCTTTTTATTAGGTCTACTTGCTAGATTCCTTTCTAGTAAGATTTTATTTTTATTTTTAGGTTCTCTTTAGTCTATCTTTTCTTTGTGTCTTTGTTAGTAAAAACCTTTCCATTGACTATTCCGTTAACCATTATGGAGAACGCGAATCCACCATACTACAAACCACGAAATTCACCCACTCCAAATGACATCTTGATGTTTAAATAACATGAGGATGAACCTATCTATGATGCATGGGCTCGTTTTAAATATTTACTCCGAAAAGTCCCTCATCATAATTTTGATCTGTGGTCCCAAATTGAAATATTTTACCATCGTGTCGACCACTATACCAAAATGGACATTGACCATACCGCACATGGGGACCTTTGGGGATTAAGTGCTGATGAAGCATGGGAAACCATAGAGAATTGTGCCATACTTGCCAAAAAAATGGACAACCCAACAAACGTTGTTACGGATCAATTGATAGCAAGTTTAAGGGAACAAGCAAGAAGACTGTTTGGGGATAAAACTATAGATGAGATAACTGGGCATACGGGGTGGTATGATTTCACCACAATACAAATGGAAGAGATAGTAGAAAACCCAAGCCCAATAAGTACCCCACAAGTCCTACCATCACTTGAGGAATACACACCACCCGTGACTTACCCGGAAGAAGTAGAAGAGACTATAGGAGCCCAAATAAAGGTAGAACCCTTGTACCAAACACCACTAGAGGATATAGGTTTGAATACTTGTAGTGATAACCTTACTCTTAGTTCTAGGGAATTACCTAGTGTTGATGAACCGGAACCTCAATCTTCACACAACTTTCCATCCTTAGATATACATCTAGGAGACAAAAGAGGAGCCGACCCACCCATCAACCCATGTAGTCCGGGTAGTCTTAGGATAAAGGCAATGGACTCTAAGCCTTGTAGAGAGGAAGCCAATATAGGAGTGGAAAATAGCCTTACATGCTTACATCACCCATTTATGATTGATCACAAGAAACATTATGGGTTTAAACCGGGTTTATTAGGTCAAAATGGATCCCCAACTTGTAGTCTCTTGAAGATGATAGAAAATGATCCCTTTCTAGGAGAAAATCTTAATTCACCTATTAACCCGATTGAATTAGGTAAGGTTATGATGATAGGAGCACACCCCTTTGAGCATATAATTCATCCACCACTCTTTCCTCATGAGGCATATTTCCACCCTAAGGGTGCGTATCGCTACTTCCACCCGCACTTAATCCTAAGTGTAGGAAAAACCTCCCCCATTTCCGTTAAATAAGGGTAGAGTCAGGCTCGTGACTCGAACAAAAACAAGCGCTTCTTGGGAGGCAACCCATGCTTTGTGTGATTTTATTTTGTTTGTTTGTTATTTGCTTCCGTATGCATGCTTTATTTTTTTATTGTTGGTAGATCATGTTTCTCAATTAAAACGTGGAAATACTTTACTATGTTGTTTGACCTAGTCTTAACTCCAACCTAAAAGTATTTTTGCAAAAGATAAGTGTAAGGGGAAACCCCAAATATGTTTTTAAGAAACAAACCGATCATGATTCTCCACAATATTAAATGAACATGTATATTCGTATTTGTTAGAGTCAAATGCTTGTATTGAGTCATAATGAAGTTTTGCAGGATTTTCCAGGAAGTAGGACCAAGTTTTTCCAGAAATTTTCCGGAAACTTAACATAAGAATTTCTGCAGGTCTACTCTGACGGCGTCAGAGTTTACTCTTGACGGCGTCAGGAGTTAAAATCTGGAAATTTTACCGGTTTTGTTTTTCTAACGGAGTCTTATGGTTTTTGTGAATTATTAAGTTTTATAATCTCCAGGAAATCTGCAAACTTCATTCCACAAGCATTATATCTTACTTTGTTTTCTAGGATTTAGGAACTTATATAGGATGCCGCCGATTTTACGCGAGGTTGTCTTGTCTATTTTGTCAGGTTTCACAGGTTATGTTCGACAAGGAGATGATTTATATTCTGGAAGGGAAGCTTTGATTGTTCGTTTTCTTGGAAGAAGATTTAACCTGGCCACCTAAAATCCATACCGAGCGAATCAGGGGAGTATTTGATTTCATTCTCTTTACTTTTTCACTTTTACATTCTTTACTTGAACATTAGGGACAATGTTCATCCTAAGTGTAAGGGGAGGGTAAAAAGATGATACCTTACATATGCACTTTCGCTTGAGTTTGTTCTGTTTAATAGTAGATGTGTAATAAAACTACGAGAAATACTTGTTAGTGTAATTTTAGCGCCAAATTTAAATTTTTTTACAACATTTAGGAGTGAAACTTTAGCCATAGCAAGCGTCTCATGGATAGGAGATTGTATGACTAGCACATAACCGTATATTCAGAAAAATTTTACACCCAAAAATGTGAGGTTCGCCTTTAGATTTGATAGGAAAAGCATTTACTATTAGTGCTTATGAGTGTACCGGTAGCATTTAGATTCTAGAACTTGCGTTAGTGATGCATCCCGAGACCGCTAGTGAGACTACATTCGTGTGGTAGGATTTACTACATGATAAGAGGCATTAGGATCACCCTTGTGTTAAAACCGTATCATAATTACTTGACCATTTAAGTCATATTACTTGGCTAGTTAAGTCAACTAATTTTTCCCACACCCCTAGCGTTGTACTCATTTTTAGTACACGAAACCCCTAGTACACCCCTCCGAGCCTATCTTTTCGTTTCTAACTTTAAGCATTTTACTTAAAGGAAGAATTTGTTACACCCCACTTAAATGTACAACCAAATCGCCTTAGCCTTCCGTGTATGCGCTCATTTTTAGTGCATTATTGTTATTTGTTAAACCCTAAGTTAACTTTCCAATTGATTACATGGTTGCTAAGTCGAGTCATATCCTTGTACATATTGTTTTGGGACGATTGGGACTCATGGGTAAGTACTTATTTTATGGAGTAATGGGGAAGAACATAATATTATTACCCCCATATGTACGTTAATCTTAAAAGTGCTCCAAGTGTTTTGATTTTCTTAATTCGAGTCATTAGAATAGTTAAATGTAAAGTATGTAAAGATTCAAGTGTAAGGGGAATTCTCATCCCCTATGATGTATTATTTTGGATGGTAGGGTAAGAGTGTATGCAAAAAAAAAAAAAAAAAAAAAAAAAAAAAAGAAAAAGAAAAGAAAAAAACATACGGACTACCATCCTGTTTCATTCTATGTTCATTTTATGTTTTTGTTATTTTTCATTTATTAGCATAAGTCGAGTCTAGTCTTGGCTTAGCAACGCCATATTGTACATGTAATTAACCAAGATTGTTAACTCGCCACCAGTAAAACTTCCTTTATCCAACAAAACCGTGTAATTCATATCCCTATACCTAACGTTACAACCCTTTAAAAGACCTCTTTGATAGTTTATCCTAGGTGCTTACGCCATGTGGTGGAGGTTTGATCCTTTCCCAAGCCTATGGTAATCTATTTTGCTATGACAGGTAGTGAGAGATATCTTCCATTTCCATAATGTTATATTACTTTATTACACCTGAGAGATGTGAGTATCTAAACACTATTTGTGAGGTGCTAGTGTATGACCTCCGTGCTTGTCTATTGGTCTTTAGTGGAACGATTATTTGTTGTAATTACTTTTATATTAGTGTTAAATGACCCCTAACTTGTCTTTTGAGTAGAATAAAAGCTCATTTGCTTGAGGACAAGCAAATCTCAAGTGTAAGGGTATATGATGAGGCGAAAAATGATCCGTTTTTAGGGGGTCATTTAAGCCCGAATCCGACTTTATTTGATCAAATATTGCCCTAAATCGTTCCTTTTGTGATTTTAGGTACTTGGAGAGTGAATTCTGGAAAAGAAGCCATTTTGGACGTTTTTGGAGCATAAAAGTGAAGAAAACGGCAAAGTATCAATTTTCCATGCTGGAAGCACTAGGTGACGGCGTCAAGAGTTACACCTGACGGCGTCAGATAGCAAGAATAAAATACCGTAGGTGGTGACGGCGTCAAAAGCCATCCTGACGGCGTCAAAAGTCCCAAGAATAAAATACCGTAGGTGGTGACGGCGTCACACAGGCCGTCATAAGGAGATCAAGGCCGTCCGAGGAAGTATTTGGCGGCGAGGTGACGGCGTCACATGCTTGTCTTGACGCCGTCAGACCAGTTTTCCTATATATAGTTTTCTAGTTTTTTCATTAAAAGAGAGAAGTTTTGGAGAAACCCTAAAGACGAATTTGGTGACACTTTTACAGGTTTTTCAAGGGTTCCAAACCCTTGATACCTTGCATTGTAATTGAGATAAGTGTTCTTCTAATTCAATCAATATGTCTATGTGTTGGTTGACTATATCTTGTTCTTGTCTCAATTCAATTATGCTAGGCTAGATCTCTCTTGTGTTTGCTTAGATCTAATGAAACCTAGATATTGATTATGTGTTGATTGCTTGTTTATTCTTGTTCTTGGATGAATGATTTTATATGTTAGGCTTAAGAAAACTGGCAGATCTCCAAATGGTAACATGCTTGAACGTCTTAAGAAACATGAACCGAGGCGTACTAGGTCTTTATTGGTTGTATTTAATGCATGAGCCACTGTTTACAATCCCTATAGTTGTGCTGGGTCATGGTGTAGGAGGAGATAAGAGCTCATAGAATTGGGGAGTTATGTATGCCACCCCATGAATGGTATTAAGGAATACGATCCGTCATCCATACAATTATAACAAGTAATTAACATGTAAAAGATATCTAGGGAGTAATGAAGTCTAAGTAAACACATTTTCTCCAATTACTGCTCACAACCTTAGTATAATTAGTTTATTTTCATTTTTAGTATTTTATTTTGATTGCATCTTAGCTTTGGGTTAGTTGAATAGCAACTAATTCCGCCCACTCCTTCAAAACCCGAGATTTTACTTGCTTTCATAAAAACATAAAAATACAAAAATAATCATCTCTCACCTTTAGAACTAGTAATTTAGGCTTTCTAATCCTAGCGACACTATTCCTAAGCTGAACGATCAATCCCCCGGTACTTGTCACTATACTATACTACAACGATCAGGTACAGTGCCTGGTGGGGGTTGTAAGCTTCTCGAGATCCCTCGAGAGGTAAAGCAAGGTGCGATTCCCACGCATCAAATACCTACCAAGTGCTGGAGTTGAGGACAGAAAACACACATACAAATTTTAAATGGCTATTTAGCAAAAAGTTACAATAATGTTTTGTTTATACTTTGTCTTTTGTTTTTGTAATTTTGATTCTTTCTCAAATTATTGATATCATAATGTGTACCATTTCTGCTTGTATTCAGTTTGCTCGACTTGAAGATGCCAGGGCTGCACAGAGTTTGAACGGATAGTTGGAGATTGCAGGTCGAATGATGAAGGTAAAAAATTCCATGATTCCTCAAGTTACATGTTGATAAGGCGAAAAGTGTACCGCTTTTAGGGGGTCATTTAAGCCCGAATTCGTGATTATTTGATCAATTATTATCCTAAATCGTCCCTTTTGTCATTTTAGGTACTTTTGAGAAGAAATATGGAAAATGAAACATTTTGGACGTTTTTGGAGCGATTTAGTGAAGAAAACGACAAAGTCTCAAAATCCTTGCTGAGAACAGTACCTGACGGCATCAAGGCCATACAAGTGACGGCGTGAAGCTTGGAAAAAGAGGTGGATATGGAAAATACACATGACGGCCCAGAACTATTTCAAGGCCATACAAGTGACGGCCCAGAGCTTATTCTCAACATGACGGCGTCAAGATTGGATCTAGGCAATACGACCTTTAATTTGGCGGCGAGTTGACGACGTCACAAGATATAACGTGACGCCGTCAAGGTGTAAAATATATATATAGTTTTCTAATTTTCATTCATTAAGTGTGGAACTTTTGTGTGCAAACCCTAGACGAATTTTCTGTAACAACAAGGGTTTCAACCCTTGTTCCATCCATGTTCAATTGAAGATAAGTTTTCCAATAATCATACAATATGTCTATGTGTTGTTTGATTTTATCTTATGCTTGTCTTCTTTTTAACATGCTAGGCTAGGTTTTTCTTGTGTTTGCTTAGATGTAAAGAAACCTAGATGTTGATTATTGGTTGATGGTTTGTTTATAATTGTTGTGGATGATTGAATTCGATGTTAGACTTAAGAAAACTGGCAGACTTCCAATTGGTAACTTGCTTGAACGTCTTAAGAAACATGATCGGAGGTGTACTACGATTTATTGGTTGTATTTAATGCGTAGGCAACTGCTAGTGATACTACGTTAGGAGCTAGTAGTCGGCTCGACCTAGAATGAAGTAGAAGCCTATAGAGTTAGGGAATATCGTACACGGCCCTACGACTAGTATTAAGGAATATAACCCGTCATCCATGCAATTGTTACAAGCTAATCAACCGGTAAAAGATATATAGGGAGTAGTGAAATCTAAGTAAACACATTTTCTCTTATTATTGTTTACACCACAATTTAGTTTAAGTTTATTTTATTTTATTTTAATTGCATCTTTAGTTAATTGGGTTAGTTGACTAGCAACTAATTCCGCCGAATCCTTCAAAACCCGAGATTTTACTTACTTTCATTTAAAATATAAAAATACAAAAAGAATCATCCCTCACCCTTAGACCTAGTTTAGTAGACATTTGAATCCTAGTGAACACTATTCCTGAGTTGAACGATCAATCCCTCGGTACTTGTCACTATACTATACTACAACGAACATGTACACTGCCTGGTAGGGATTGCAAGCTTCTCAAGATCCCTTGAGAGGTAAAACCTTTTGCGAGGGTGCAATTCCACACATCAAGTTTTTGGCGCCGAAGCCCGGGGAATAGTGTCACAACTCGTAAATTCTGGTCTTTTCCCGAACTTTCACATTTACTATTCATCGGTTACTATTCATCGATCACTATTCATCATTTTACTATTCATCATTTTTGAGGTCAGTTTGATATTCTGAGAAGCGTTTAAAAATTTTACTATTCATAAAACACTATTCACCACCGGAGAAAATTTGTCATTTATGCGTGAGTTGCGTCATTTTTGTAAACGTATGATTATCAATTTAATAAACGTTATCTTATGAGCTATTATTTTGAATAATTGATCCGACAACCTCAACTATGGTCCTAACACATTTTTATACTCTTAATAATAATATAAAAATTATATTATTAATATACCCGATATTTTGGAAATTTATTTAACTTATATCGTACGCCTAATTTATTTACGACGGTTTTCGTAAAAACTAAACAATAATCACCCGAGCACCCAATACTTGTACCCAACATATTTTTACAATTTTTATAACTTTATTATATCCCGGTTAGCTCCGTTAAAATTTATTTTTAGTTAACCCGGTACTCGGTACACTTTAAAACCATAAATAAACACCTAATACCTTACAAATACCAACCAACTCTTACACACCCATTCCCCCCCTTGTTTTACCGCCCCCCCCCCCCTCCTCATTTCCCTTAAAATGTGGATCTTGTCCTCATGAATTATATCACCTAAAATATCTACACTATATACTTATGACTTTCTCATTTTCTTTCATTTCTCTTTTCATATCAAAAACAACTAGCAAACTCATTCTTTTTTTTCTCTCTTTGTGGTGTTCGGCAAAACAACAAGGACCAAGAAGAAACCATAACTTTTCCAATATCAAGTCTTATTCAAGCTTAGTTAGTGTTCCTTGTTGGGGTTTTGTGGTAAAACCCTAGGTTATTAATCAATTTCTCATCAAAAACTCTCCAATCCTTGAAGTAAGTTTAACAAACTCATCTCTATAATTTTACCAAGTTCTTACAATGTTCATATCATTTTTATACAAGGATTTCATGCATATGTTAGATTATACCACTCATTTATATATATATATAACTTTTGAACTCTAGAAATGGATTATAGTTAGATCCTTGTTAGATCCACTTGATTTATGATGTTTAGGAACCCATGACACCCTAAGAAGGTGTATGGTAAGATTAGACTAGATTTGTGGTGATTGAAAGTGGTTTGGTGGGATTAGAAACTAGTTTGGAACATTAAAAATGGATTTTAAACATATATAAAAACCTACTGTCCTTAAAATGAAAACGTGGCCAACTTAGTGGGTTTGGGGTAACTTTTGACCAAATAATTAGAAAATACATTCCGAGACGGAACTATGGCCGAAAACGGGGATGAAAACGAGTTAATAACGAAGGAGATACGCTAAAAACGAGTTTAACGACGAAAACTATATTTTCTGAAAACTGCATGCTGTTTGGTATTTTTAGACGGACAAATAGAGGCGTTAGACGTAACCTAGAGGAGCCGAGCTATTGAAAATATATTAGTATATACTAAAACGAATCCGTGGATATAAAGAACGAGTAAAATGAGCTTAAAACGACCAAGTTATACACGTTTTAAAAATCGTCAAAACTATATATATATATATATATTTAGTCACTACTAGAAAAATAATATAACTACGTACTAAATGAGATATTTTCTACATTTCTTATTCAAGGAGTTTATTTTTAACTAACGAAATAGGTACGACCTAAGGTTTATTTATGCGACTACTAGACGATATCTTAAGGTTTTCAAAACGAGGAATATAACACTAACGTTTTTATATACGATATATTACGACAAGTTTTTATTATTCTAGTTGGACTTATTTTTTCTAAGTATGGAAAATACTTTACTTTGACTATAACTATTATTTCCAAGTTACGAGTGGTATAGGTGTCATGTGCATGCATATTCATTACATCCTTTCATGATCTAAGTAGATCACTATCATTCATATTAGGTTGCGGTTAGAGATCGAACCTCATTTCTGTGTATCCACTTTTGTCATCGTAGCTATTCGCACCAGGTGAGTCATAGCCCCACTTTTACTCTTTATACTTGTTTTAACTCTTTGGGGGAGATACATGCTCAACTACTTGCTTACTAGTATAAATACTCAAAACATACTTTCTTGATACTCAAAACATTTATACTTGAACATTTATACTTGATTGTTTTATACTTGATTGTTTTATACTTGATTTCATACATACGTGATTGTGATATACTTAACTGTGTTATACTAAACTGTGATGGTGTATTCTTGAGCAACTGAGACTTCAAATGGCCCCAGATTAAGTTGCTGGGCACAACCATGGAGACATACATACTTCCAATGGCCCCAGATTAAGTTGCTGGGCACAACCATGGAGATATACATACTTCCAATGGCCCCAGATTAAGTTGCTAGGCACAACCATGGAAATATACATACAAACGTGAGGTCTTCGGAGATGAAGTGTAGACTCACGACTAATTGCTTAACTGTTGTGATAAACTTATACATGTTTTACTCATACTATATATTGTAGCAGTGGGTTGTAAACACACAGGTTACAAGGCTCTTATGGCGGGACTTGTAACTGAGTGGATTTACGATGCCTTTGCTGGGAAACCTTCATACATATGCATAAACTTTATTTGTTAAACAAACTCTATGAACTCACCAACCTCGTGTTGACACTTTAGCATGTATTTTCAGGTATTAAGTTATGGCACGCTACAGGAGGTTTTGGCAGGGCATGGCATGACATGGTCATAGAAGACTCTGATTATTTATATGGGGACCGTTTTTAACTATTTTAAGGGCCTACTTCCGTACTACTTTTAACAATGTAAATTTAACATTTTTGATTAAACTATTTTATTCTAAATGATTCAAGTGAAAACCATTTTTGAACTTGTGTTGTAATACCAATTGAGTTACACCCCAGCTACACGTATGCTTCCGCTGGACCCGATTTTGGGGGTGTGACAGATTGGTATCAGAGCTTCGGCTATAGCGAACTAAGTGTTTTTAAAACCTAGACTATAGCTACTTTTATGAAAAAAACTTAACCCTATGACCGTCACATGCCTGCCTGCCAAGATGATGCCTCACTTGTGGTTTGTTGCTGACTTAGGTGATGAGATTTGTGTCTCATTATCTGGTATATTATACTCACTTATTCTAGTTGATTTCTATCATTGTCTTTCTTATAAGCATGTTCACGTATCATATATGTCACCCTGTTATGTTTCTCCCTGCATAGTTTCATCATTCGACCTCGAGTTTGGTCACCTGCCTTAGTCTTTCTGAACGTCTTGGTATTTGTGAAGGACACAGTCTTAGTATAACTGAGCTGAGTATTTCAAAATTTATGGAACCTCGGTGGAATATAGACTAGTCACCTATATTCAACCCGGGATAGTGGGACATAGGCTGACTACCTATATCCGACTCAGAAATGAATTTTGCAACACTGAGAATGGTTATAATAAAATTTTGTCTGGATTGAATCCTCTACTCAATTTCCAAATGCTTCAATCTATGTGTGTGTATACCCTCGTTGTCAGAACGCTTATACTTTTCATCAACTCGTAAACCGCCGCCTGGAAACACGTCAACTGGTCATTTCATCTCATGAATCTTCACCTTTATAACACTTCAGAGACCTACACTAACTGAACTTCGGGACGAAGTTCCTTAAGGGGTAGAGACTGTCACAACTCGTAAATTCTGGTCTTTTCCCGAACTTTCACATTTACTATTCATCGGTTACTATTCATCGATCACTATTCATCATTTTAGAGGTCAGTTTGATATTCTGAGAAGCGTTTAAAAATTTTACTATTCATAAAACACTATTCACCAACGGAGAAAATTTGTCATTTATGCGTGAGTTGCGTCATTTTTGTAAACGTACGATTATCAATTTAATAAACGTTATCTTATGAGCTATTATTTTGAATAATTGATCCGACAACCTCAACTATGGTCCTAACACATTTTTATACTCTTAATAATAATATAAAAATTATATTATTAATATACCCGATATTTTGGAAATTTATTTAACTTATATCGTACGCCTAATTAATTTATGACGGTTTTCGTAAAAACTAAACAATAATCACCCGAACACCCAATACTTGTACCCAACATATTTTTACAATTTTTATAACTTTATTATATCCCGGTTAGCTCCGTTAAAATTTATTTTTAGTTAACCCGGTACTCGGTACACTTTAAAACCATAAATAAACACCTAATACCTTACAAATACCAACCAACTCTTACACACCCATTCCCCCCCTTGTTTTACCGCCCCCCCCCCCCCTCCTCATTTCCCTTAAAATGTGGATCTTGTCCTCATGAATTATATCACCTAAAATATCTACACTATATACTTATGACTTTCTCATTTTCTTTCATTTCTCTTTTCATATCAAAAACAACTAGCAAACTCATTCTTTTTTTTCTCTCTTTGTGGTGTTCGGCAAAACAACAAGGACCAAGAAGAAACCATAACTTTTCCAATATCAAGTCTTATTCAAGCTTAGTTAGTGTTCCTTGTTGGGGTTTTGTGGTAAAACCCTAGGTTATTAATCAATTTCTCATCAAAAACTCTCCAATCCTTGAAGTAAGTTTAACAAACTCATCTCTATAATTTTACCAAGTTCTTACAATGTTCATATCATTTTTATACAAGGATTTCATGCATATGTTAGATTATACCACTCATTTATATATATATATATATAACTTTTGAACTCTAGAAATGGATTATAGTTAGATCCTTGTTAGATCCACTTGATTTATGATGTTTAGGAACCCATGACACCCTAAGAAGGTGTATGGTAAGATTAGACTAGATTTGTGGTGATTGAAAGTGGTTTGGTGGGATTAGAAACTAGTTTGGAACATTAAAAATGGATTTTAAACATATATAAAAACCTACTGTCCTTAAAATGAAAACGTGGCCAACTCAGTGGGTTTGGGGTAACTTTTGACCAAATAATTAGAAAATACATTCCGAGACGGAACTATGGCCGAAAACGGGGATGAAAACGAGTTAATAACGAAGGAGATACGCTAAAAACGAGTTTAACGACGAAAACTATATTTTCTGAAAACTGCATGCTGTTTGGTATTTTTAGACAGACAAATAGAGGCGTTAGACGTAACCTAGAGGAGCCGAGCTATTGAAAATATATTAGTATATACTAAAACGAATCCGTGGATATAAAGAACGAGTAAAATGAGCTTAAAACGACCAAGTTATACACGTTTTAAAAATCGTCAAAACTATATATATATATATATATTTAGTCACTACTAGAAAAATAATATAACTACGTACTAAATGAGATATTTTCTACATTTCTTATTCAAGGAGTTTATTTTTAACTAACGAAATAGGTACGACCCAAGGTTTATTTATGCGACTACTAGACGATATCTTAAGGTTTTCAAAACGAGGAATATAACACTAACGTTTTTATATACGATATATTACGACAAGTTTTTATTATTCTAGCTGGACTTATTTTTCCTAAGTATGGAAAATACTTTACTTTGACTATAACTATTATTTCCAAGTTACGAGTGGTATAGGTATCATGTGCATGCATATTCATTACATCCTTTCATGATCTAAGTAGATCACTATCATTCATATTAGGTTGCGGTTAGAGATCGAACCTCATTTCTGTGTATCCACTTTTGTCATCGTAGCTATTCGCACCAGGTGAGTCATAGCCCCACTTTTACTCTTTATACTTGTTTTAACTCTTTGGGGGAGATACATGCTCAACTACTTGCTTACTAGTATAAATACTCAAAACATACTTTCTTGATACTCAAAACATTTATACTTGAACATTTATACTTGATTGTTTTATACTTGATTTCATACATACGTGATTGTGATATACTTAACTGTGTTATACTAAACTGTGATGGTGTATTCTTGAGCAACTGAGACTTCCAATGGCCCCAGATTAAGTTGCTGGGCACAACCATGGAGGCATACATACTTCCAATGGCCCCAGATTAAGTTGCTGGGCACAACCATGGAGATATACATACTTCCAATGGCCCCAGATTAAGTTGCTGGGCACAACCATGGAAATATACATACAAACGTGAGGTCTTCGGAGATGAAGTGTAGACTCACGACTAATTGCTTAACTGTTGTGATAAACTTATACATGTTTTACTCATACTATATATTGTAGCAGTGGGTTGTAAACACACAGGTTACAAGGCTATTATGGCGGGACTTGTAACTGAGTGGATTTACGATGCCTTTGCTGGGAAACCTTCATACATATGCATAAACTTTATTTGTTAAACAAACTCTATGAACTCACCAACCTCGTGTTGACACTTTAGCATGTATTTTCAGGTATTAAGTTATGGCACGCTACAGGAGGTTTTGGCAGGGCATGGCATGGTCATAGAAGACTCTGATTATTTATATGGGGACCGTTTTTAACTATTTTAAGGGCCTACTTCCGCTCTACTTTTAACAATGTTAATTTAACATTTTTGATTAAACTATTTTATTCTAAATGATTCAAGTGAAAACCATTTTTGAACTTGTGTTGTAATACCAATTGAGTTACACCCCAGCTACACGTATGCTTCCGCTGGACCCGATTTTGGGGGTGTGACAAATAGTTATTGTCTAGGCTATAATTTCTTTTTATTAGGTCTACTTGCTAGATTCCTTTCTAGTAAGATTTTTATTTTTATTTTTAGGTTTTCTTTAGTCTATCTTTTCTTTGTGTGTTTGTTCGTATAATTCTCATTAATTATTCCGTTGGCCACTATGGAAAACGCGAATCCACCCCTTTAACCTAGTGAAGTTGCTTTGTTGCATGAACAAATTGAGAGTGAGATTAGGGAACTTAGGGAACTTAATAGGTTGATTAATGTTGAGCTCGATCATGCATTTAGTGACCTAGCGACCGCCTTGTATTCGAATGAGGACCTAGGACCTAATGATTTTGAGGTTGTTGTTGAGGATGTGGAGGAACTTAAGGAAGTGGAGATAGATCCAAAACAGGATGATTATTTCAATTTATATCCCACTAAGGAGGAAACCGCTTACTATAATAATCTTGTTGATAATCCTCAGCCTCCTTTTGTTAAAATTGATCCTAAGATTAAGAAAGGTGACCCTAAGAATGTGAAGATACCATGTATGATTGGGTATAAATGCATTGATCAAGCCTACATCTATTTTGAATCTCCACTCAACATTATGTCTTCAAGTGTCTATAATGAGTTAGTAACAACAAGACTCGGACCTAGGAAAGATCCCAAATACCCCGGTGGAGTTTGTAACTTTGTCGGGAGAGTTAAAGGTCTACATGTCTTTGTTGGAACTTTACTTACCTCATGGACTTTATGATTGTGGAAGACTTGGCCAATATTATAGATTGTCGCTTATCCCATGTGGTACTAGGTAAGTCATTTGTTGAGGAGTCCAAGTTAAAACACGATCAAATAAAGGGAACGGTCCAATTTTTTAATGGAATCGATTGGATCACCTATAGAATGCCTAATAAAATGAAGGAGTTTTGTTATGTGCCTCAACTTGATATGGATAACATTAGTGCAATCGAGGACATTAACGAAGAAGATAAGAGTAAAGGAATGAATTTTGTTTGGGAAAAGAGGAGCCTTTACTATAAGAATTGTTTAGCCCTTGGACCTAAGTGTAAAGTTGACAATGAAGTAGTTCAAAGGTTAAGAGAATCGATTGAAAAGTGGGAAAGGACAACGTAGCCAATGACCTTGAGTCTAGCTACAAGACTCATTAATAAAGAAAAGCGCTTCTTGGGAGGCAACCCAAGTTTTATTTGTTTTGTTTGTTTGATTTTATTTGTTTCCGTATGCGTGTTTTATTTTTATTGTTTGTGGATCATGATTCAAAATAAATTGTTAAAATGCTTTATTTTGCTTTTAACTTCGTCTTAATTACATATAAAGGTATTTTGCAAAAGCCAAGTGTAAGGGGAACCCAAATTTGTTTATAAGAACGAAATTGAGCATGAACCACAACAATATTAAATAAACATGTGTATTAGTAATTGTTTGAGTCAAATGCTTGTATCGAGTCATAATGATGTTTTGCAGGATTTTCCAGGAAGTAAGGCATAAGTTTTTCCAGAAATTTTCCGGAAACTTAACATGAGATTTTTGCAGGAACATTCTGACGGCGTCAAGAGTTATAACCTGACAGCGTCAGGTACAAAAAATTCTGAAAAATTTTGTGAGTTTTGTTTATACTGAAGTCTTAAAGTTTTTGTTGATTCTTTAGTTTTATAAACTCCAGGAAATCTGCAAACATCCATTCCACAAGCATTATATCTTAGTTTGCTTTCTAGGATTTTTAGTATATATAGATTGCCGTCGATTTTATGCGAGGTTTGCCTTGATTGTTTTCTCAGGTTTAACTGGTTACATTGGAGAAAAAGATGATTTATATTTCTGGAGGGAAGCTTTCAAAGTTCATTTTCTTGGATGAAGATCTAACCTTGTTGACATACTATCCACACCGAACGAATCAGGGGAGTATTTGTTTTCATTCTTTTACCTTCATTTCTTTTACATCATTTTCATTGAACATTGGGGACAATGTTCAGCCTAAGTGTAAGGGGAGGGTAAATAATGATACCTTAGAGAATACAATTGCACTTGAGTTTGTTTGTTTGATAGTAGGTGTGTAATAAAACTGAGAAAAATACTTGTTAGGGCAATTTTAGCGCCAAATTTAAATTTTTTTACAACATTTAGGAGTGAAGCATTAGCCTTAATGAGCGTCTCATGGATAGGAGTTGTATGACTAGCATAAAAACCGTACCACTCAGAAAAATTTTCCACCAAAATATGTGAGGTTCGCCTTTAGATTTGTTAGGAAAAGCATTCATTATTAGTGCTTATGAGTGTACCGATAGTATCTAGATTCCAGAACTTGCGTTAGTGATGCATCCTGAAACCGCTAGTGAGACTACATTTGTGTAGTAGGATTTAGTACATGATAAGAGGCATTAGGATAACCCTTGTGTTAAACCCGTATCATAATTACTTGACCATTTAAGTCAATTACCATGACTACTAAAGTCAATTAATTTTTCTCACACCTTTGCGTTGTACTCATTTTTAGTACACGATACCCCTAGTACACCATTTCGAGCCTATCTTTTTCGTTTCTAACTTTAAGCATTTTACTTAAATATAGAATTTGTTACAATCCCCAATTGTGCAACCAAATCGCTTTAGCCTTCCTTGTATGCACTCATCTTTAGTGCATTATTGTTACATGTTTAAACCCTTAGTTAATTATCTAATTGATTACATGGTTGCTAAGTCGAGTCATATCTTGTACATATTGTTTTGGGACGATTGGGACTCATGGGTAAAGTACTAGTGTTATGGAGTAATGGGGAAGAACATCAATTATTACCCCCATATGTGCGTTAATCTTAAAAAGTACTCAAAGTGTTTTGATTATCTTAATTCGAGTCATTAGAATAGTTGATTGTAAAGTATGTAAAAGTTCAAGTATAAGGGGGACGTAAATCCCCTATGATGTATTATTTTGGATGGTAGGGTAAGAGTGTATGCAAAAAAAAAAATAAAAAAAAAAAATTCGAAAAATCAAGAAGAAGAAAAAAAAAATAGAAAAAGAAAAAGAGAAAAACATACGGAATACCATCCCGTTTCCTTTATGTTTATTTTAAGTTTTTGTTATTTTTGATTTATTAGCTTAAGTTGAGCCAAGTCTTGGCTTAGCAACGCCATATTATACATGTAATTAACCAAGATGATTAACTCGCCACCAGTAAATATTGCCTTTATCCAACAAAACCGTGTTTATCATATCCCTACACCTCACGTTATAACCCTTTAAAAGTCCTCTTTGATAGTTTATCCTAGGTGC
Source organism: Artemisia argyi (assembly GCA_030686995.1). Lineage (NCBI taxonomy): Eukaryota > Viridiplantae > Streptophyta > Magnoliopsida > Asterales > Asteraceae > Artemisia > Artemisia argyi. Next base: position 121,224,386 of record CM060709.1, on the reverse strand, counting down.
TTACGCTAAGCGGTGGAGGTTTGATCCTTTCCCAAGCCTATGGTAATCTATTTGCTATGACAGGTAGTGAGAGATGTTTTCCATTTCCATATTGTGATATATACTTTATTACACCCGAGAGATGTGAGTATCTAAACACTATTTGTGAGGTGCTAGTGTATAATCTCCGTGCTTGTTTTTGGTTTTAATTGGAACGATTATTTGTTGTAATTACTTTTATATTAGTGATAAATGACCCCTATCTTGTATTTTGATTAAAATAAAAGCGCATTTGCTTGAGGACAAGCAAATCTCAAGTGTAAGGGTATTTGATAAGGCGAAAAGTGTACCACTTTTAGTGGGTCATTTAAGCCCGAATTCATGATTATTTGATCAATTATTACCCTAAATTGTTCCTTTTGTCATTTTAGGTACTTTTGAGAAGAAATCTAGAAAATGAAGCATTTTGGACGTTTTTGGAGCGATTTAGTGAAGAAAACGACAAAGTCTCAAAATCCTTGCTGAGAACAGTACCTGACGGCGTCAAGGCCATACAAGTGACGGCGTCAAGCTTGGCAAAAGAGATGGATATCGAAAATACACATGACGGCCCATAACTATTTCAAGGCAAAAATGCCTGACGGTGTCCCCAAGGCTGTCAGGATCGATTTACAAGTGACGACCCAGAGCTTATTCTCAACATGACGGCGTCAAGATTGGATCTAGGCAATACGACCTTTAATTTGGCGGCAAGTTGACAGCGTCACGAGCTATAACGTGACGCCGTCAAGGTGTAAAATCTATATATAGTTTTTTAATTTTCATTCATTAAGTGTGGAACTTTTGGAGAACTTTTGTATGCAAACCCTAGACGAATTTTCTGTAACAACAAGGGTTTCGACCCTTGTTCCATCCAAGTTCAATTGAAGATAAGTTTTCCAATAATCATACTATATGTCTATGTGTTGTTTGATTTTATCTTATGCTTGTCTTCTTTTTAACATGCTAGGCTAGGTTTTTCTTGTGTTTGCTTAGATGTAATGAAACCTAGATGTTGATTATTGGTTGATGGTTTGTTTATAATTGTTGTGGATGATTGAATTCGATGTTAGGCTTAAGAAAACTGGCAGACTTCCAATTGGTAACTTGCTTGAACGTCTTAAGAAACATGATCGGAGGTGTACTACGATTTATTAGTTGTATTTAATGCGTAGGCATCTGCTAGTGATACTACATTAGGAGCTAGTAGACGGCTCGACCTAGAATGAAGTAGAAGCCTATAGAGTTAGGGAATATCGTACACGGCCCTACGAATAGTATTAAGGAATATAACCCGTCATCCATGCAATTGTAACAAGCTAATCAACCGGTAATAGATATATAGGGAGTAGTGAAATCTAAGTAAACACATTTTCTCTTATTATTGTTTACACCACAATTTAGTTTAAGTTTATTTTATTTTATTTTAATTGCATCTTTAGTTAATTGGGTTAGTTGACTAGCAACTAATTCCGCCCACTCCTTCAAAACCCGAGATTTTACTTGCTTTCATTTAAAATATAAAAATACAAATAGAATCATCCCTCACCCTTAGACCTAGTTTAGTAGACATTTTAATCCTAGCAAACACTATTCCTGAGTTGAACGATCAATCCCCCGGTACTTGTCACTATACTATACTACAACGAACAGGTATGCTGCCTGGTGGGGATTGCAAGCTTCTCAAGATCCCTTGAGAGGTAAAACCTTTTGTGAGGGTGCAATTCCACGCATCACATGTCGAGCAGTTTTGACTTTGGCAAAATAGTAGTATTTCTTCATTTGAACCCTTTTATATAGTTTTAGGAACTGTCAAGCAGGTGTATGGATTGTCTTATAGGAATTGATTTCCATGCTAAGAATCTTGTTGTATGCCACGGAATTTACTTGTTTAATATCTGATTGAAAGTTGCTCTTTAGTTATTTTATGTTTATTTGCTCTAAGATATTGGAGCATCTTTCTAGCCTAGATTGGAGGGTGACAATGCACCATATTTTTATGTGGTGATAGTTTTGTGTTTTGATCTACTTATATTATGTTATAATATAGTAGTAACGTACTATTAATGCAGGTTTCTGCCATTACTGATCAAACTGGAATGCAAGAAATGGGTGTTAATCCTGGTGATTTCAATGATGATGATGGAGGCGGCTTGGTTAGTAACTGTTTCTTTCTTTTATTGATCTTTGACAAACATATTTTTATTGCTATTTCTAATAGTTATCATAATGCACATTTATTGTTATTATTAATTAAAAAAACAGATGAAAATATTGTGAGTCAGACTGTTTTGGCCCTCAATAAACATGACCTGTTTTAACCCCCTCATCTTCCGACTTTCAACTTTTACAAAGAGCTATAGACGCTTTTCTATTTCATGCAGGGTTGTAAATATCATTATCATATCACCTTTTGTATATTGATTTTCAGTCTTTGAATGCACGTTCTCGAGCACTTCTCATGCAGAAGTTGGATCGTACTGGAACCGCACCAAGGTCTAATACGAATTACAACCAATAGTTTTATTTTATTAATATCGGCAACATCTATATGATCATAGTGTATAACGATTTTCACGTTTGCAGTGTTATTGGATCAATGGGCATCCCAACCACTGGGGGCGGAGTTCCTCTTCCTACAATGACAGGTGCAGCCCTTGCTGTTCCACCTGTTGCTGTACCATCTGCAGAGAGCATTGGTGTTCCCAGTGAGTGTCTATTGCTGAACAACATGTTTGATCCAGAATTGGAGGTTAGTACAAATTCGTTAGTAATTCTTGCCAATTGATTATAGGGATAATTACCAAAACAGATCAGTCGCCAAAAGCACTTTCCTTAAATAGATGTTTTTAAATCACTTTAGCGGATCAGGGCAACTTGGCGACTGAGCGACTCAACAAGGGTGTGACACGTGTCCTATTATTTTATATTATATTACATGTATGTGTAAGGTATAATGTATAGGGCAACTCGTACTTTTTGGGCAACTAGTATAGGGCAACTTTTTGTGATTTAATTTAATTTTATTCAATCTTATCACCTAATCCTCATTAATCACATACCCACCTCATTGATTTACACACACTCTTTTACTCATTTACACATACACAATCCACAACCCTCATTTATTTACACCACCAATCCTCACACTCTCTTCTTGTCAAAACTTCCAACCACCACCGAACCTGACAACCACCATAGCTGAGGAAAACAGTTAAAAAAGTCAACAACAAAAGTATTAACATGTTACTACTAATCAAGTGTTAGATGTTATTTTTCATAGATTTGTACATATTAATTGTAGATCTGAGTTGTATTTTATTTCAATATTTGAAAATAGTGTTTTTTTTTACAGCCGCCTCTCCGCAGCAACTGGCTTGTCGCCGGAAAGTTGCCGTTGCCGGTACTGTATCGGTGAATGTTGATAAAGTAATGTTTATTCTTTTGTTTTCAGATAGATGTGTTATTCTTTAGATCCACATGCGCTTACGAATTTTTTTTTTTTTTTTTTTTTTTTTTTATTAAAGATAAGAGACGGCCACCATGAAGGATAATCGGACTTGGCTATAGCTGTGGCGGCAGAAGCGGAGTAAAGTTTTTTCAGATAAGATTACATTTTCATGAGTAAATTAACACCTTTGATTGAGTAATATGGTTTGACATATGTGTTAATTAAGTACCAAAAGAAATGTAATACTTATATGGACATATGTTTTAATTATGGACCCAAAAATTACATATGACTTGCATATAATTTGAGATATGTGGTAACACATATGGTTTTAACACAATGTGGCAATAGTTTGAGTTTATATTTGTTAAAGGTTATATTTAAGAAGGTAAAGTTGCAGTTTGATGTACTTGTGGATTGTATGAAAGTGTTTGAATTTGAAGTTGAATGTGTCAAGGTATGTAATAGGTCCTCGAATTACTTGATGGCTGAATGCTTTGATATGGAATTTACATATCATCTAAAATCATCCATCTACCAAGTAATTCGGCCATACACAGCTTGTTACATTGAACTTCATCTGTAGAACCTCAATTATAAAGATACGTCTTTCCAGCGTTTTTGATGGTGTTCGAGAGTTAATTTGAACACCGTCCCTAGTATCATTTGTGTGGTTGATGTTGATCACAAGTTAGTGCCTTTTTTGTAGCCGTATCTTTATGGACGGTGTTCAAAAAAACTCTTGAACATCAACAACAACGCTGTAAAGACGTATCTTTATCATTGAGGGGTGTTGATTGCGATAATGATATAGTGTGTATTGTTCATGACAGGCCACACTCCTTCATTATCCCATTCAACACGAGTCCTAATACTCACTTTTATCTAGAATCTACAATTGTATCATACTTTATGTAATCTTAGTTAGCTTAATAGCCCAACGTTGTTGTGTTATGCGTGTTGCTTTATTAACTAAAATATTTTTACTTTAAAGTCCATCACGTTATTCATTTTTTAATATTGACAAACGATGTTACAACATATTTAGCCATTCTTAGTGTCCACAACAGTTCCTTTTGTTATTTCATCAATCTAGCAATTTGCTTGGTGCAAGCTTTTGCTCAAAGAGTGATGAAAAAGCAAAAGGGAGTGGTGGGGGCACTCAGAAGGGTTAAGTATGTTGATTTTAGCCTATTTCAGTTGCACAAAGTAAGCTGTAATAGACATGTAACATCGTGTGTCAATATTGAGAAATGAATAACGTGATGCAGTTTAATAAACTACATAATTACTTGTGTTGTGTTTGTTTCTATTGCATTCTTGACATAAATTTTGTTTGGTTGTTTCCTTCTTTCCCTAGGCTTTGAAACCGTTAATAAAACTGGTAACAAGAAATGACGAGGTCGTATCTACGTGGTACCAAACCGCCAGACAGTACCCCAAGAGGATTGCGAAGCCGTTTATTGATAATCAATCCGGAAACCATATCCCCTCCTACACCTCCTGAATTTGACGATCCTTTGGAACTACGACAATGGGTGCCATTTCTAGAGGTATGCAAAAGTTTAACTATGTTTTCCCCCTCAATTTTGGTTATCTACTACCTGTGATATTTACATAAGTTAGATGCGTTAGTCGAGTAGAAACGTTGAAACATAAGTAAGTTAGGTTATACATCGATTACATAACTATTAAATTGAATAGGTTCAAACAACCTTAGGGATTACATTTTTCGAAATCTTAATGACTACAGCAATCTTAGTTTTCAAGAGATGAGTCTAATCCTAAATGGGCCGACTCGTAGTCAAATTCTTCAATATCTTCTTGTTCAATCTCCTCATCACCATCCTCTGGTTGGGTATCTTCAAACAAATTCATCCGTGGCATATTGGCCAGTTGGTTCGCATGATCTTCTGCGAGTCATTTTTTTCTTTGTTTCTCTACTGCTGCTTCCTTTTGTTCTCGCCCCATGTTTAACTCAAACTCGTTTTCCCACTGGATGTATGTTTCGTCAGAATCCCATACATAGTCATCTGACTTGGGGCTCTTTTTTTCTTTCTTAAACAATACCTGTTACATATAAATAAACCAAATTAATTTGTAGTAAGCATAAATAAGTTTCTATTAGATTATTACAAAAAAATAAAAATCTAACATACATTTATTTTTCTCATCCTTTGATACACTTTTTTCGTCAACCAATTGCTTTCTGCAAAAGATTAACAAGCGTTCAGCCACATAATATACAAGTAATTAATTTTCTAAAACAAAAAGAAAAATAATACTACATACTTTGGGGGTTTCTGTGTCTGCATCTCAATATTTGCATCAGTTGCTGGTCTTTTTTTTGATGATGAAACTGTTTTGGATGAAGACATTCTTGGTTATGTTTTAGATTAGGATTCACAAACAGTATTTGGTTTTACTAGTGTTTAAGATTGGATGATGTAAATTGGGTGAATAGAACCCTGCCTATATAGATGAATAAGAGGGCAAACCAAGAGGCACCATTTGAATTAACTATACTTTATTTATTGGAAGTTCAATGTAATAAATAGTTGAATTTAGTTTAATGTTAAAAGGTGCAATTAACTGTTAAAAATAACTGCACTAATATAACTGTAATACAGAGTGTAACCATTATGTAACCAAAACAAACAAATATAATATGTTTAACTTTTATTTGTAGTAGCAATTTAGTTGGCGCAACCTTTTTGTCAAAGAGTGTTGAAAAAACAAAAGGAATTATTCGGGGGACGCATAAGGGTTGTTCATTTTAGCCTATTACATTTGTACAAACTATGCTGCAATAGACATTTAACATTGTTTTGAGGACCGAAGCAATGAGACCATCATTCACTAACCATACTCAATTAATATAGAATGATAAGAAGGAAAGAGAGGATGTCGTAGAAGTGTCTTTGGTGCAAATACAATTTTTTGCCATATCCTCTTTTTCCTTCTTATCATCCCATATTGATTGAGTCTACCCAAGAATTCTTAGTTCCCAAAATATATTATAAGATACGACATTCATTAGTTTATTAGGTACTTATTTAGGGTCTTTTATTTTATACATTGAACTTGTGTATGTCATGGCCTTTTTATTTTTAACTAAAATGTTATGTGCAAGGGTTTATTTTGTTATATGTAAAACTTTTGTTATTTTCAATGGTGAATTGATAGTTTTGCATAGGGAAGATGAACTTCCTGCGTCGGTTACTACAGTAGTTATGTCATCCCCTATTTATATTCCTGGTTTAGTTACTAAATAATATTTCTAACCTAACTTATCATATCAGCCACCCTACTCCGTCATCCATTATCCATGGCTTCTACTTCTTCCAACAACATCAATGAAATCAAAGCATCATCTGGGTCTTATAATTTGGTAACAACATTCAAGTTCTATTTCAACAATGAAATTACTGAAGAGAAGGGTTGTTTGAAAAGATACTTGGATGAGCGTAACCAACTCGAAAAGAAAGTAGAGGACCATCAGGTTACACTCAATGAGACTCATCATCTGCGTTCATTCAACCAAAAAGCAGTTCAAATTCTTCGTTGTCTAGTTGAGACACAGGAAAGGGAGCGTAAAAGGATTCTTTTGTTGACTGCTCTAATCAATGATATCAGTGACGGGATTCATGAGAAGGAGCGCCAAGCTAAGCTTATGGAGGTTCATGAACAACTCTCCTCTGATGAAGATTAGAGTATCACCATAATTGTTGTCTTTTGGGGTTATATTTTCGTACTTGTCTTTGTTTCTTTATGTTGAATGCCTGATTATCAAATGGCTGTAAGCCTCAAATTGTAATGACTTTGAATTATAATGAAAATTAAGTTTTTGGTTTTTCCTTTTTCAATTGTTGATGCAAATGCGACTCTTATCCATTTTTTGTGGTTGTTTAGTATGGACATGATTTGTCATGGCATATTAATTCTCTATTTGTTCCATATCATATACTTTTTTCTACTGGATCTCCACTACACATAAATTCATTCAATATTGAATACTTGAATCATAGTCATATTTAAACAACAGGTTATATTGAATACTTCAATCATATTCATATTGAAATATGTGCATTCGAATGGATAAAAGTAAATGGATGTCTAAATGGGTGGTTGGCAGTTGGCACACAGGCCATTGTGTTATGCTATTTTCAAAATTTGCTTTTGGCGGTCCTTGTCCCCCTTTTTCCCGCCTATCCTCTTGGGAACCATTGAACCACTACTTCCCCAGGCTATTTAAACCCTCGATTGTTTGGGTAAGAACACACAAAAACAAACATATTCCCTTTACAAGATACTCAATTAACAATGGCAGCAAATACACCGTTTCAAAAAGTAGTGGACCATACCCACAATGTGGTGGCGCAACCAAATGTGGTGGAGCCGCCGCAAAAAGTAGTGGACCATAACCACAATGTGGTGGAGGTGCGGCGAAATGTGGTTTTAGATCAGCACAAAGATGTGGAGGAAAGTGGTAATGGTATCGGGCAGAGGGATCCTTTAAATTTGGAAAAACGGATTAGTGATCTTGAAATTATCTATCAACAACTCAAAGAAAGGAAGGAAAGGAGGCAAAGGGATGAAAGCATGGAATACAGCTCTGGTTTGAACAGTTTTGGTGTTTGAATGTTTGTATTTTTCTAGTATCTCATGCTTATGGTGTTTCAATGCTTTTAGTATGGAAATAAATTGGTTATGTATGGAATGTTTCTTACTTTTGATCAATATTAATTAAAATTAGTATGTTTAATTAATTGTTTACGCTTGATTGTGAATGTTTAATTTGGATGAGAGTTTGAATCTTTGCAAATTGGTTAAGAGTGGACAGCAACATTGAGTTGTATCAGACAAGTTGTATAGTGTTTTTCACATTTTGGATGTCTTATTTTGTTATACATTCTGTTTCTTTGGCCATGTCATAAATTGTTTTATACACTTTCTACAAATTAGTTGGAGATTAATATAAATTTACCTTATTGGAAAAAAAATGATGATCAAATAACAACATAACAGGGTAAACCAATCTACAACCATGTTTCAAGGTTTCATCTTTTGAACATTATCAAGATGGATAAAGGAAACCCACCACAAAACAATCTAATACTTATGTTTCACATATATCTTCGGAAGTTGCCTTGTATTGTTGATTGTGGCCTTTTGTGGACCTAGAAATTGCATTCTGTTACTACCTTCCACTTGTGACTGTGGTACCTTAATTGTATTGCTACCACTTGGTTTAACACCTTGTGGTTGTTCCTCACCGTATACTTCCCGTCTTAGGTCTTCTAGATCTTTAGGTGGCAATTGCATATTTGGTTCAGCATTTGGTCCATATCGCTCATAAATCTTAGGAAATATGACCTCTCTTAGTACCTTGTTGGACCATTCCCTATCGTCAGGGTTTATCTTCTTAAGTCTTTTACGACTAGACATATTCTTCGGGCAGTGATGCAAAAATGCTGAAGAAATTTACTACAATGGGGAGTAAAAAGATATGAGGTGAGGAATGAGATGTGACAATCAGGAAGAAGATGTGGAAAAAAGAAAAACCCTATGCCAACTCTTAAATAGAAAAACCCAAAGCACAAACTTAGTCACATGGAAACAGTGCAGCATATTTCACACAGTTGTAAGTAAACCCAAACCACAAAGTCAGTCATATTCAATAAGGATTGAGTTTTGAAAATAAACCCAAACCACAAAAATATGTTTACTTTGATATTGTATTCTGGTATGTAAGTGGGTTATTAGTAACGGTATAAACCGTTTACAAGTTACCATATAACGTTTACAAGGGTTAGTAATTTAGTTTTTGATTTACGTTGACTTTAATAGTCAAAAGTGGTTTTCCCAAACACTGCACTATAGAACTTTACTGCATATACATGCTAATGTAAATGGACAAACATAAAGCATCTAAAAAGAAGCATATAATTTCATTGATGAAAAGTAGAGGTCTTTGGGTTTATGTTTCTATTGGGCCAAGTTGCATAAACATTGAAAAAGTTGCCCATAGTTTATAAAAGTTGCCCAATCAAAATTTTGCCAATTTGTACCTGACACTTGTCATAAGTATACACAATGTGGTCAGAAGTACAAGTTGCCCAACAATACTGTGGGATTTTGTCAGTAAGTGGTAAAATTAAAAGTCAAACTACAAAACTCAAAGTTACTTAACACTAGATTAAATCTACAAGTAAACCATCATTCAATTGAACTATACATAATGAAACCCATAAAAGTAAACCAACATTAACAAAAGAAAATACCAAGAAATACAAATGTAACATACTAGTGTTTATAATTTTTGTAAGGTTCACATTGTTATAAAAATTTGTTTTGCAAGTTATGAAATACAAATGTAACATAATAGTGATTGGGTTCAGGTTCACATTAATTATAAATAGTAAATATTGATTTGATTGACATGAATTAGACCAAAAAAGTCTGCCTGGGAAGACAACCACTATGTAACAATTTATTGCGGGTTTAATTTCTGCAATGATTACGTTTACCACTTGTTTACTACTAGTAATTTTTTGTATTTTATATAATTGGAGTTGCTCATTCTATGGTTTCATGCCTTTCTAATAGGTGTTATACACAACACAAAACCTAGCTTGTTTTACCATAACCAGAGAATCATCAAAAAAATGGCTGAAAAACCTAATCTGAAAGAACTTCAAGAGATGAGTGGTTCAGATGAACTACATAAATGTATAAACTTCCTGTTCTCTCAAGAAATTCCGATGAATGAAACGATGCTCATGTGGCTTGGTGAGCGACGCGATGAGCTCCGTATCAGCATTGACAAGCGTTCAGCGATAATGAATGAGGTTTTTGACCTTAACTTCGATGAAGAAGCTGCTGATGATACCTATGAATCCCTTCGTGAGGCTCAAGTGATGGAGGTCCGTTTGCTCGAGTCCTTTGCGGCCATTCTGAAAGAAGTTCGTGCTCTTATATCCAAGAAGGAGCATGCCATTGCCACCTTGAATAAGTATGATTAGGACTAAAGGTTAATTGTTGTTTAGGTTCTTTTGTGTTTGTCAGTCGTGTAGGTACTTTGGTTTGGTTTGGTGGTCTTTTATTTTGATGTTGTTTGAAGGTTTAATGGAACTGCTCTGCAATTACCCAGTTAAATAATGAATGGTATTTATGTTTTAATGTAACATTCTTGTTTAATTTGTTGAGGTATTTATGTGTGACACAAAACCAGATTTTGTTAACAAATCATAGTGGTTGTCAAACCCATATGAACTATAAACATTATCAGCACAATCACACACAATGCTTAAAGATTTTATGATCCAGATAGATTGTATATAGTTAGTTACAGATGTTTTAAGAGATGCGTATAGCAGCTTACTTGTGTAAGTCCTCGTTAAAACAACATTTGACAATAAAAGTAAACTCTTTGTTGCATAGTACATGAACAACTCTGTTTTTGGGTTAAAACAGCCTAATACACATATTAATGGACCTTGTTATTTGGATCACACCTCAAGTATTACTGGTAAAAATTAAACAACAAAAACATTTAAAGAAATAACATAATAACTAATTATGCATTAATACCGTTGTGAAAATACATCCATTTCAGACCTGATAGAAGGACTATGTAACACCCCCAATTCATGATGCAGCGGAATTCAAACTGGGTGTTACTCGACGGCACAATAGTCACAATAATAGAAAACGAACTCTAATTGAGTCGTTTTAAAAGATTTATCATTCAAATTATATAAATATCAGAGATAACAAAATGAGGTCCCAAATGGTTCCATGTTTACAATTCACATTAAATGAGTTTTGAATGATAATAAAATTTATAGCCCTCTTGAGTATCCATGTCCTTCCGTGCCATCCTTGATCGTCATGAACCTGAAATACATGCTTGAGAGGTCAACACAAAGGTTGAGTGATATTCATAGAGTTTGTTTAATGTTTGAACACAATATGTTGGTAGTGTGAGTTATAGGCTCACACCAATGTTTGGAAAACAAAACAGGTAGGCTACGTTATTATACGCCCATAAAATGTATTATACACTAAGCTTATGACACCAAAACATTAACGTGTACCAATATCGATCGGCAGATTTATCCCGGTAGGTACTTTGCTAACATACCTAAATCTCAAATATTAGTGCATTTGTTTGAACTTAGTCAATACAAATGGGATTCGTCAATCCCAATAGGCCTATTCACAATATTTGCGCTCACTATTGCTAGTGATTAAATGGTTCATAATAAGGGATCTCGGTTTAGCAAGGCTGGTACTTAGTGATAATAAATCAATCAGGCAAGCATACAATTTGAAAGCATTGTGTTCGGTTAAAATATCATGTATTTCCCCCAAGGGTTTGTAAAACAATTAAGTAATGGAAAGTGGTGCTATGAACTCACCTTGAGTTGGATGATGTATAATGAGAATGATGGATATGTCGTAAGAACTTCTACGAGCAACCTAGAATAATCGTTGCAACTTAGGTTTGGAATAATGTCTAAGGAAACATAAACATGCCAATATATGTCTTGCACTTAGTCCATGATGTGGTATAATGTATAGTGTAAGTCTTTGAAAAGAAATGATTCATGAAACATGTATAGTTTATATATCGTTTACTACCGTTCGGGCCGACATAATTCAGAAGTCATGTAGTAAACGTTCGAGGAGCCAGGACACTTTAATTCGTAAATCCACAACTCATCTTGACGGCTTACATAATGAACTCCTCACATGAGGCTCCCTACTATTGTAGTAGTTGATAAAATATATAGATATAAGTTTCGATCCGAAAAGTTACATGTCCGATATTTGAATAAACTTAGGAAAGTTTATTCTTACATGAAGATTGTTATTAGGGTAAGTTTCATAAGTCTTGTATGACCATTTTTCTTTGTAATATCTCATGGTTCCTTTAAGTGATGTAGATTCAAATTGCTTGTTCAAGTTATCGCCAATTTCTTGTTCCATGTTTTCGCCTAAGTAAGTTTGTATGGTCATTTAGTCATGGCCTTGCCATGACCTTTGGTCCTTGTTCCATGGTCATGAGACTCAACCTTGGCTCTAGCCATGGTTGTGGTCTTGATTATAGGTCATAAGACCTCTTGTTCCTTTTAAACCATAACCTATATATAATGACTTTGGTCTAAAAATGGGTTGTTTAGAATTTGAAGAAATTATCACTCGGAAAGCGTTTTCAGGGCTCGAGCTTCTTTGTTCCTGAACGAAAACGGCGTTCCGGAAAACTTTCGTGTTTTAACTTTTTGATGAATCGGACCAGAAGGGTGACTTTCAAAAAGTCAGAATGCAAAACAGTATGGTTTAGGCAGTTTTGCCGCAAATCTTTGGTAACTTCAAATGGGCGTAACTTTTGACTCGTATACTCGTTTTAGGTGGTTCAAATTGCTATGGTTTCCTTATTAAATCCTCTACTGTAATATGTAATGATCCAATATCATAATTTTACCATTTTTATCAGGTTATACCAAGAAAGTCACTAGTTTACTTGTTTTATTAACTTGTCTTATCAATCATGTACAATAACTTGTTTTACTCACTTTTATACATCATGGACATGAATACAAGACATAACATAGCATGAATAATATGTAAATAACATGAACATGATTATTTAACAAGAAGCATGTTAGGGTTTGGCTTACAACTTTTGGCTTTCAAATGAGAAAGGTAAGTAGCAAGTAATGAAAAGGACTTTGATAGACTTTTGCTTCAACCCACTTCACTTCATGCAATCTTTCTACTCTTGTAATCTTGAAAGAGAGATGATGAAAATTGAGGTGACTTGAGTGGATTCAAACTCAAGAGAAATCACCAAAGTTTCTAAGGATTTGAAGTAGTTTTGATGAATCAAAACTAAACTAGGGTTTATGTATGGATATTGCACTTGATTTCTTGGATGGAACTTGAAGAGAATGAGAAAATGAGATGGTGTTGGTGTGTGGTTATGGTGGACGGCATAAGGAGGGAGGAGGGGGTTTTATATGGCTTGGAGGAGGTTAGAAATGTTGACTTGTCAACCCTTGGAGGCCAAGTATAACACATGTACTAATCTTAAGGCCTTAAGCATAGGATTAAGACACACAAGGGTGTGACTCCCCCCCACCCCCTATGGCGGTTCACAAGCTTGGGGAGGAAGGTTTGGCTTTTTGGTGATATTATCCAAGATATGGTGTTAGTTTTGGCTCCGTAAAATGCTAACCGTAAATGGTTAAGCCACGAAACGTAAAACCGGGTATCGTAAAAATACGAAACTTGGAAGAATGGTTAAACATGTCATTATACTCCATAATAAAATATAAAATGAGTGGTAGGTTCCATTGGGGTGGTAAAACCCTGCTAAAACTGGAAACACGGGTCTAAAACGCGTAATACGTAAAACGTACGAATATTGCGTAAAATTGAGAAAAGTAAAATGTTACTTTTATAATAGGATAAGAATGATTTAAAAAGACTTATAATGTCTAGACTGGGCTCAGTCTAGTGTCGGTTGGTATTAAATGTCTTTTAGACATCAAACCGTAAGCCTAAAAATCAAGGAATGACTTATAAAATCAATGAATGATTTTTGGTCAAAGGAGGAGGGAAAAATATGTTGACTTTTTCTAATAAGTTGAAAACTCAAATTGTCTTAGAAACGCGGTGTAGGTATAGGCTAAGGTTACGGCTGAGTAAAAACGCTTAAAACTGAAAATTCCAGTTTTTCACGGCCGAGGCTTATTTTTGGTCATGTTTTTCTCAGTCATGATTAATTCTCAAATAAATCATGAGTGTATCAAACATTTTTTTGATGTGGGGTCACTTAACGCGGTTGAGCTTCGTTGTGCGTAGAATTTCTGAATGACGTTTTACCCTAAAACGTGTAATTCCTTAATAACTTTCACGAAAATGATCTGACGAATGTCAAACATTTAATTTGCCGTGGAAATGATTTATCACTCGAGAATATCAAATAAAAATCAACTTTCGGGAAAATTTTGGGAAAATGAATAGTAAAAGTGAATAGTGAAATTTTTCCGGGAATAGTAATTATCCTGAAAATGTGAATTGTTACAGTCTCTACCCCTTACGGGGAAATTTGTCCCGAAGTTCTGTGTGTGTTACATGTTGGAGTGGTGTCGATAAAGATGTGTGGTTACTTATGAGGACTAAAGTCTGGGATTACCGGTGATGTAATTTGATTTGTCATTTCAGTGTATGGTGTAGGATGAGGCTTACTTTTATGTAGGAAAGGTATGGTAATAGTCGAATATCAAAGGAAATTGATATAGCAGTCGAATATTAATAGGAATTGAGATAGTAATTGCAATCATAGCCTAGTAGGTAATCGGTTGTTGTACCTAGTGTTTATTGACTTCATACTTATGTTATTTCGGATACAAATAAGCCCACTTGTTTATAATTCTTTATTTACATAGAGAGGCATCCCAAACAATATAAATACGGAAATATAAACTTATGGTTCGGTGATTTACAATTTCTTTATTTAAATGAAAAGGCATCCCAATCCATTCAAATAATTACAAATCATCCTACTTAAGAATTCCCAACACAACATTCACAATTAGCCGGTGAGTTACAAGGTAGTGTATTATGAGATGATACTGGTGTTCCAAAAGTACAAGATGAATATTCAATCTTGTAAAGCTGGTGAGGGTGCTTGTGGTGTAACTAAGGATGATTTGAGCTTTAAAAGTGCATCAAGATCTGTTAATGAGCTTGTGGTTGTAACGGTTGTGAAGATAATGATGTGATATGTTGGTGAACAGAAGTGTGTAGTGTATGCTTAACATTGATACTCTTAGGTATAGATGTTGAGTTTGTTTTGAAAATCTTAAGAGATTTTAACGGTTTATGATGGAACGGTATCCTTAGGACCTAAACAGGATAGTACTTCTACAGGATGAAGAGAATAATTGACAACTATCCCAAGATAGTAGTTCGGATTATCTCATAAATGAAAAAATTTCAAGAATGAATTTAGATCATACAAATAAGGTGTTAAGATCTTGCTGAGTGATAAGGCACTATCGTGTCTCTAGATTGTTTTAATGTATTCTGGTGGTTTATCGTGTTCATGTAGGAACATAACCCTAGTACAACTATTCTCAGTATTTGAAAATTTTAAGTCGAATATAGTTAGTCAGACTATATTCCACTGTCCCTAGGTTAAATATAGGTGACTAGTCTATATTTAGCCAAGGTTCGATAAAATTTTCAAATACCTAAATTAGGTATACTTTTGATATGTCCGTTGCTTTCGGGAAACTGTCCACTAAACAAAGGCGATGTCAAACCCTTCAGTTGCAAGTCCCGCCCATACAAGACTTGTAACCTATGTTTTCATATTCCATTGCATAGAAGATAGTACAGGTAGGTACGTGTAGAAAGGAAGTTTTAAGTAGTTCTAAAATAGAACATACTTGGCCAAGATCACGAACTTTTAATAATGAAGGTTTCAGAAGAAAACTTCGATGAATGTAGGGCTGAACTTCAGCTTTTGTAGGTGATGGATTTGTTTGTCCTTTAAAAATCTCATATTTCTATTTAGAAATCGATAGATTGTGATGGGTTTTGATGTCATATGAAATGATATTGATGATGTGATGGAATGATTCTAGAGACCATTACGCAAAACACAATGTCTCGGAAGTAGGTTAGACCATTGTGCAATTCACAATGTCTGGGAAGTAGGTTAAACCATTGTGTGACTCAAAACATTTGAGAAATGATTAAGACCATTGTATAATACAATGTCTTGGAAAATAGGAAAGACCATTGCAATCAGTTACAATGTCTTGGACATAAAATGTTGGAGTAGGTACATGATTGGGAGAATCTGGTTGTGTCGTAATGCCCTAGAATAGGCATACACAGATATGTTTAGTCCATTGTTTAGATAAATGCTTGAAAATAAACCGAGTTTATATATCAATATACTAATATGTTCATGTAGTATAAAATGCTTACGGGGAAATGCTCAATTATGTTTAGGGTACATATATTAATATGCAATTATGTTTGTGTAGCATAAAAATGTCTACGGGGAAATGCTCAAAATGGGTATATATGAATATACTAATATGTTTGTCTAGCATAACATGCTTACTAAGTCCATAATCGTCTGGAGGATGGAAGACACGGAGAGCGGAAGGCTATAAAATGTTTTTGCTTGTAATTGTGGTTATAGTTTAGGTCTCAGTTAGACCCGTTTCTCTATAACCATGGCTCTGGTACCAATCTGTAACACCCCCAATTCATGATGCAGCGGAATTCAAACTAGGTGTTACTCGACGGCACAATAGTCACAATAATAGAAAACGAACTCTAATTGAGTCGTTTTAAAAGATTTATCATTCAAATTATATAAATATCAGAGATTACAAAATGAGGTCCCAAATGGTTCCATGTTTACAATTCACATTAAATGAGTTTTGAATGATAATAAAATTTATAGCCCTCTTGAGTATCCATGTCCTTCCGTGCCATCCTTGATCGTCATGAACCTGAAATACATGCTTGAGAGGTCAACACAAAGGTTGAGTGATATTCATAGAGTTTGTTTAATGTTTGAACACAATATGTTGGTAGTGTGAGTTATAGGCTCACACCAATGTTTGAAAACAAAACAGGTAGGCTACGTTATTATACGCCCATAAAATGTATTATACACTAAGCTTATGACACCAAAACGTTAACGTGTACCAATATCGATCGGCAGATTTATCCCGGTAGGTACTTTGCTAACATACCTAAATCTCAAATATTAGTGCATTTGTTTGAACTTAGTCAATACAAATGGGATTCGTCAATCCCAATAGGCCTATTCACAATATTTGCGCTCACTATTGCTAGTGATTAAATGGTTCATAATAAGGGATCTCGGTTTAGCAAGGCTGGTACTTAGTGATAATAAATCAATCAGGCAAGCATACAATTTGAAAGCATTGTGTTCGGTTAAAATAGCATGTATTTCCCCCAAGGGTTTGTAAAACAATTAAGTAATGGAAAGTGGGGCTATGAACTCACCTTGAGTTGGATGATGTATAATGAGAATGATGGATATGTCGTAAGAACTTCTACGAGCAACCTAGAATAATCGTTGCAACTTAGGTTTGGAATAATGTCTAAGGAAACATAAACATGCCAATATATGTCTTGCACTTAGTCCATGATGTGGTATAATGTATAGTGTAAGTCTTTGAAAAGAAATGATTCATGAAACATGTATAGTTTATATATCGTTTACTACCGTTCGGGCCGACATAATTCAGAAGTCATGTAGTAAACGTTCGAGGAGCCAGGACACTTTAATTCGTAAATCCACAACTCATCTCGACGGCTTACATAATGAACTCCTCACATGAGGCTCCCTACTATTGTAGTAGTTGATAAAATATATAGATATAAGTTTCGATCCGAAAAGTTACATGTCCGATATTTGAATAAACTTAGGAAAGTTTATTCTTACATGAAGATTGTTATTAGGGTAAGTTTCATAAGTCATGTATGACCATTTTTCTTTGTAATATCTCATGGTTCCTTTAAGTGAAGTAGATCCAAATTGCTTGTTCAAGTTATCGCCAATTTCTTGTTCCATGTTTTCGCCTAAGTAAGTTTGTATGGTCATTTAGTCATGGCCTTGCCATGACCTTTGGTCCTTGTTCCATGGTCATGAGACTCAACCTTGGCTCTAGCCATGGTTGTGGTCTTGATTATAGGTCATAAGACCTCTTGTTCCTTTTAAACCATAACCTATATATAATGACTTTGGTCTAAAAATGGGTTGTTTAGAATTTGAAGAAATTATCACTCGGAAGGCGTTTTCAGGGCTCGAGCTTCTTTGTTCCTGAACGAAAACGGCGTTCCGGACAACTTTCGTGTTTTAACTTTTTGATGAATCGGACCAGAAGGGTGACTTTCAAAAAGTCAGAATGCAAAACAGTATGGTTTAGGCAGTTTTGCCGCAAATCTTTGGTAACTTCAAATGGGCGTAACTTTTGACTCGTATACTCGTTTTAGGTGGTTCAAATTGCTATGGTTTCCTTGTTAAATCCTCTACTGTAATATGTAATGATCCAATATTATAATTTTACCATTTTTATCAGGTTATACCAAGAAAGTCACTAGTTTACTTGTTTTATTAACTTGTCTTATCAATCATGTACAATAACTTGTTTTACTCACTTTTATACATCATGGACATGAATACAAGACATAACATAGCATGAATAATATGTAAATAACATGAACATGATTATTTAACAAGAAGCATGTTAGGGTTTGGCTTACAACTTTTGGCTTTCAAATGAGAAAGGTAAGTAGCAAGTAATGAAAAAGACTTTGATAGACTTTTGCTTCAACCCACTTCACTTCATGTAATCTTTCTACTCTTGTAATCTTGAAAGAGAGATGATGAAAATTGAGGTGACTTGAGTGGATTCAAACTCAAGAGAAATCACCAAAGTTTCTAAGGATTTGAAGTAGTTTTGATGAATCAAAACTAAACTAGGGTTTATGTATGGATATTGCACTTGATTTCTTGGATGGAACTTGAAGAGAATGAGAAAATGAGATGGTGTTGGTGTGTGGTTATGGTGGACGGCATAAGGAGGGAGGAGGGGGTTTTATATGGCTTGGAGGAGGTTAGAAATGTTGACTTGTCAACCCTTGGAGGCCAAGTATAACACATGTACTAATCTTAAGGCCTTAAGAATAGGATTAAGACACACAAGGGTGTGACTCCCCCCCCCCCTATGGCGGTTCACAAGCTTGGGGAGGAAGGTTTGGCTTTTTGGTGATATTATCCAAGATATGGTGTTAGTTTTGGCTCCGTAAAATGCTAACCGTAAATGGTTAAGCCACGAAACGTAAAACCGGGTATCGTAAAAATACGAAACTTGGAAGAATGGTTAAACATGTCATTATACTCCATAATAAAATATAAAATGAGTGGTAGGTTCCATTGGGGTGGTAAAACCCTGCTAAAACTGGAAACACGGGTCTAAAACGCGTAATACGTAAAACGTAAGAATATTGCGTAAAATTGAGAAAAGTAAAATTTTACTTTTATAATAGGATAAAAATGATTTAAAAAGACTTATAATGTCTAGACTGGGCTCAGTCTAGTGTCGGTTGGTATTAAATGTCTTTTAGACATCAAACCGTAAGCCTAAAAATCAAGGAATGACTTATAAAATCAAGGAATGATTTTTGGTCAAAGGAGGAGGGAAAATATGTTGAATTTTTCTAATAAGTTGAAAACTCAAATTGTCTTAGAAACGCGGTGTAGGTATAGGCTAAGGTTACAGCTGAGTAAAAACGCTTAAAACTGAAAATTCCAGTTTTTCACGGCCGAGGCTTATTTTTGGTCATGTTTTTCTCAGTCATGATTAATTCTCAAATAAATCATAAGTGTATCAAACATTTTTCTGATGTGGGGTCACTTAACGCGGTCGAGTTTCGTTGTGCGTAGAATTTCTGAATGATGTTTTACCCTAAAACGTGTAATTCCTTAATAACTTTCACGAAAATGATCTGACGAATGTCAAACATTTAATTTGCCGTGGAAATGATTTATCACTCGAGAATATCAAATAAAAATCAACTTTCGGGAAAATTTCGGGAAAAATGAATAGTAAAAGTGAATAGTGAAATTTTTCCGGGAATAGTAATTATCCTGAAAATGTGAATTGTTACAGACTAAACACCATCATACATCAACAAAACTACCTAAACACGTACCATAAACAAAATACATCATAACCCAGTACCAAACTTGCTTTCCATTACTTTTATAACCAAAATACCACCACAAAAGACGATTTACCTTGAAAAAGATGGTTGTTCACAACTGGGCCAAACAATAAGAAAGTTAATATTTAAACTGCATTAACTTCTTCATGATCCTTGACTTATCACCAGCATGGCGAAGACTTGCCTATCGCCTTTTAATCAAGTACTCAATTTCTTCCAAATCCTCCTGCTGCGATACCTTAAGACGGACCAAGGGTTCTTTCAGCACAACATAGTTCCCAAACGTTTCAAGCTCCAGTAAGATAGCATGCCTGTGCTTAACACGTACCTCTATTTCCTCGATCATCCTCCCATAATCTTTCTCATCACCCCTATTGGCGTCTCTCTCCCTAACAAAAATACTATGGAGGACCATATCAATACGTCTACAACCAATGTCATTTGCGATTTGATCGTAAATTGGTATGATAGACGCCATGTATTTGGAAATGTGGTTGCGTATCCAAGAAGAGTGTTGTAGAAGAATATTTTTGGAAATGAAGTAGATCAAGCATTCTTAAATACGCAATAAACTAAAAAGTTGCCCAAAAAATAGTGTAGGAACCAAATTGGAACAGTGTTTAGTTAAGTCGCAGTTCCCAATGCAAAAAAAATGTTAAAATTGATCAGAGTTGCCCAAAACTTATAAAAGTTGCCCAAGCATACCCTTGCCCAATAACTGCATGACACTTGGCATAACTATACAAAATTAACTCACAAGTACAAGTTGGGCATGGGTAGTTTAGGATTTTTTTCGCTTATCTTGACTTTAATAGTCAAACGATGAAACTTTATACATGGGTTTCATTTGTTGGTCTTGAGAATGTTCAAAAGATGAAACTTTATACATGCTACTGATTTAAGTAACTCATGTTCTTCAAATGAGGTGGAAATCAAGTGTATTTGAACATGTTCTTTGTTAACTATCATGGCCACATTTCTGATATGACCCAACAAAGTATGCAAACATTGTACATTTACAAATGATCATATATATCATATAAGACATTACTAATTATCAATACTAATGACAAATATTGCAAATATAGGACATTATAATTAAAGATACACAATACATTGTCTCAAAACATCAACAACTAGAATTAAAAATACATAACAAATTTTGTCCCCAAACTTTTCTGACCAGCTGGAAGGCCTAGAACGCAATTCGTTATTCTTGGTGGTCTTGGAGCTGAAACCTTAGACATACGTCTCTTCTTCAGTTGAACATGGCCTTTTGCATCATAACTCTCATCAGAAGAACTTGAATCATCAATTGAGTCAAGACTTGATGGAATATTTTTAGAACGGGAACCTTTTTTTTTAGAAAAAGAACTTATTGGAATTTTCTTTGCCCATGTTTTAGGAGGTCTTTTGTTCACCAAAGAAGCTGAAGGTTTTTTTAGTGTATCCTCATAAAACTCAAGGCTGGTGTCAGAATCAGAATCAATAACTATTACCTCATTTTGTTTGGGTGGTTCCTGTGCCTCCTTGGCCCTTCCAAAAATAGCATCAAGTTTTGCTATAGCCTTTGCCTCCATTGCCAATTTTTCCTCTTTGACCTCCTTCAGACTACCATACATTACTTCAAGCTTTGACACCCTCTTACCAAGTGATTCAAGCTTTGATACCCTCTTGCCAAGTGCTTCAACAGTTGCACAAATATGAAGTGTCGACAATTAATAAACACATACAATTAAACTAAAAATAATGATAAAAAGAAAGAAAGGTATACACTAACCATTAGCAACATCACGTCGATTGTTCTCCCTTTGGCACATGTCTTCTAGAATCACCTCAGCCATTTCCTCGTCATCATACCATTTAGTGCCATATTTACTCAAGACATAGTCAACCATAGCATCGTTAACCACCATCTTACTAAAATCATTATTTTTTGAACAAGAAGCTACCATTGAATGACTTAACGTGAAAATAATGGTTTATTGTCGTGACGAATTAGGATGAGGGTGTGTGTTTCTTTGTTGAGTAAATAGTTGTTAGTTTAATAAGTTATAAGAAATAAGTGATAAGTGAAGTTTTGGAATACCGTGTAATAAATGTCTGTATAACCTACGTTCAATTGGCATTATCAAAATGTAGTAGTATACAACGTTCAACGCAAAAGTATTAAGACGTGTGTCTTTTCCAATGAAACCGTTCAGTTGCCTAAAGCAATGGTTATAAATTGGAACATTTGTAAGCAACAAAATCATTCAAAAAAACTTAAAGGTATACAATATCAAAAATGGCATCAACCTCAAAAATTAATGTGCAAGAGAAACAAGAAAAGGTAGGAGCAATGCAACAATCAAAAACAGAGGAGTTTGAAGAAAAAGCTTTCATACTTGAAAAAGAAGAAGCTGAAGAAGAAGAAATAGAGGAAGAGGGAACATTTGAAGAAGCGGTGGATTGGTATATGAAAGAAAAGTTTAAATTTCTGGAAAAAAATTTGAAACAATTTGAAAAAAGAGAAAAAGCTGCAAAAGAAAAACCAACCAAGTGTAAATACACTTGGAAGAATATGTTGGCAAACAGAAAAAGCAAAAACATGGCCGATCAGGAAGAAGAAGACTCATCAGATGATGAGTATTTGGATTATGACAACCTACATTTGTCATTTGATCCCGAAAAATGTCAAAAGTTTCATTGCTAATTGTTTAATGTAATGTTTATTTTATTTTCAATGAAATCTTTATTTTTGTGTTCTTTTTTATCGAATTTGAATTCAAATGTTTATGTTCTGTTTCATTAAATTTGTCAAACTAGAAAGTAAGTAACAATGAACTTCAAAGTTCAATCAACAACATTTCTAGGTGGGACAAAGGCAATCAAAGAAAAATGTGTTGACTTTAATAGTCAAATTTTGTTATTTCAATTGCATTTTGACTTTCGAAAGTCAACCTGCTGATTACATGCTTCTGTTTGTTAAAAAAAAAGCATCCTATTCAAACAACACTAATGAATTGAAACTAGATAATCATTCATTGTTTATTCTTGTAAAAATGTTTTGTTCATAAACATTAAAAAATTACAAATTGTTTATGTATGCTTTTGCATATTACATCCTACAACAGCCTAGTTTCATTAAAGATAAGACTGGAGGAAGCAACAACCTTAGAGCGACAGAGTGGAGGCGAGAGAAACATTCAGCAGAGACGGCAATGGCGGATGGTGGTGCACTCAGGTGGTATTCAGATACGGTGGTGGTGGTGGAGAGGTCAGGTGGTATTCAAATATGCTTGCTGTTGGTGGTGGTGATGGTTGAAGAAGCTATGAGATTGATGGGGTATATAGTATATATATAGTGTGCTTTGAAGTGTTTAGGACTATATTAATTTGTTTTGTGAACGTTAAGTATCATTAAAGCTAAATGATCAACTTAATCTTTATACCGTATGATTGTTAAAAGTGGTGAAAGTACAAAAAAAAAGTTGCCCAATACAAGTCGCCCAATATATAGGTAGTTGCCCATGAAAAAACCTTAAAATACCTTACACAACACTTACACATACCTTACAAATACATTCTAATTTTTGTACTTTAATAATTAAATATTCGACACGTGTCAAACTCTTATTGAGTTGCTCAATTTTTTAGTTGCCCGATCTAATTTTGGGAAGTGAAATTTCAAAGTCTAAAAAGTGACTGGTAAAAAAGTCAATGATCCGTTTTGGTAATTATCCCTTGATTATAAGTTTGTTTACTCACTTCTTTTTTCTATGCAGGACGAGCCAGATTTTGATCTGGATATCAAGGAAGATGTTCAATCTGAATCCTCAAAATATGGGAAGTTGAGGCATATTTACGTTGAGAAGTAAGTTTCTTTTTAATCAGTCTAATTGAAAATGATAAATAATAATTTGGTTAAGTTTGGTGAAACCATTTCTCTTCAATTTTTTCAGTGTCATTACACCACACTGTATGTGACCAAAATATTTCAGAAACTGAATCGGAAAATATTAACCAAAGAAGTGTTAAAAATGAACCATGAGAACTAGAGTGTTGTCATATTCGATTTCATGGCAAGAATGAACAACGAGAAAACCAGAGTTTGGTTGTCACATTTGAGATATCTAGCAGAAAAGTTTGTTAGGAAATTATTAGAATTTTTGTAGGTTAAATACACACCATAATGTTATGTTTTCCATGATTATTGGTTGTTCTAGGTTGAAGTCTTTGCCCGGTAAGGTTGTGGAGTGGTTTGAGAAAATGGCACTGTTTGGGGTCCAACCGGATGATGTTACGTATTCGGTTATGATTGATTGTTATGGGGTTGGGAATGTGGAGATGGCGTTGAGATTGTATGATCGTTCCAGGACTGACAAGTGGCGCCTGGATACGGTCACGTTTACAACTGT
This sequence comes from Artemisia argyi, assembly GCA_030686995.1. Classification (NCBI taxonomy): domain Eukaryota; kingdom Viridiplantae; phylum Streptophyta; class Magnoliopsida; order Asterales; family Asteraceae; genus Artemisia; species Artemisia argyi. The sequence goes on along the minus strand of CM060709.1, from coordinate 121,199,720 downwards.
TATAAAGATTTACGAGACTATTGGGAAACGGAAACAGACACGAGAATACCGGTTATGCTGGGTTCAGCGAAAAAGGCTCATCTTCCTAGGTAACCTGAACATGGAATCCTTCTTTGTTTACCAGTTTTTATATAAATAGGCTCAGAATTTACCCGCTTACATGCTCAACTGAAAGTAATAGAACTTAACCCATACAACGAATAAAGCTGAAACTTTTTCTGTTAACAAGACTTGTAAATATTCTATTTTCATGTAATCTTTGGGAAGATGGGAATAGGCACATGCCACGCACCTATCTTATTGGATATGTTGAAAAGGTGGTAGTAATTTGAATTAGTCCGTGCATGTTATGTTTGTTAGGCGTGTTATTTGTATCCTGTTTGTTTCTTGCTTTTTAGTCAAACTCATTCTTCAATCTCTTTGTGTATTTGTTTGTCATGCCTGAACCAGGTTGTCGTTTGTTTGCCTCAAATGGATACTATTCCTACAGAAAGTAATGCACTTGTGAACATTAAGATGCAGCCAGAGTACTTTGACACAACATTGACCGACGTGGAGACACAGCCTACGAAACGTAGAAAAAAGAAGTCTATAGTTTGGGAATATTTCACTATTGAAAATGTCGGCGAAGGAGTCAGATAAAATAAAAAAAACTAATCAATTTTTATGAAAACACTAATAACATGTAATTAAAAACATGTAATTAAACGAATCAAAATTCAATTTTTATGCGTTTCGATAATTAATTACTCATTATAACGGCTCATGATGCCACTGTTGGAATTATAATATCATGACAATCATATAAAATAAACCAAACACATCAAGAGAGCATAGCGGAAGCAATAACAAGATCATATAACATGTAATTAATTAATCAATAATAAATAGTAAACATACCTTTGTGATTCTAGCCCGAATAAGAATCAATTGCAATCTTCAATTCAAGAACCCTAATTAGGGTTTATGTGAATTATAAGAATAACCCCTTACCGTTTTGTTATTCAATCCAAGAATACTAACAATAATGTGTTAGTACCACGTTCTTGTACACACGTACTATTAGCGATTCGATGTGAATGCTAGTTCTTGAATCACAAATAAAAACAATCAAACACTAAGTAATGCTTTTGATTTGTTGACTAAAAGAAACCACTGCCATTCGCAATAGATGAAAAGCAAAACAATCTATTTTTTTCTTTTCATACGTATAGAGTAGCATGAGATATCATGCAATAATAGAATCTTCATGCATGCGAATGGTTAGTCTCCATATCATGCGTCTGGATTGGTATAGGAATTTAAGTATCGTCTTTTAATTGTGTAGCCAATGAGATGTTTATATAGCCCTCAAACTTGTTCTCCAAGTTAGAGCCTGTCACCTCCTCAAGTTTCACAAAATGACACTCGGACCCCTCCATTCCTTTCATGTTCGACTGGTTTCAACCAACACCCCACGGGTTTGGTTTTCGTACTAATAAGTCCCTCACGTATTAGTTACTTTATCTGTGATTTAATAATTAAATATAACTATTTATATATTAATTATTTAACATCGATTCTCATACGTAAAGTGTGCAATCCCGTGATCTCGAGTTCGATCATAACATACGACTACTAAAATAATGTCCATAAACTAACAGCTCCCACTTGGACATATTTTAATAGTGTAATCACATCGGTTAGCATCTAGCAACACACCGATGCCTCTAGTACGATCTCGAGTAAGGCTCCTGGAAAAACCTTTTAATGATTTCTCATTATTATTATCCTTTTGTTTCTAATACCACGTTAATAAGGATATGGATAAAAGTCATTCCTTAATTAACCATTCTGTTTCTCGTTGTTTATGATTGATCAAGATTACCAAATCTTCTGAACATATTCAGGGGAGATCTTGGGTGCGGCCGCACATGCATCTTACCAACCCTACGAGGGGCCCAGCAGTATTAAACTCCAAAAATAAATTTGAAGGAACAAATTATATCTTGACTACAAGCATAACCCACAAACTTTGTAACACTTTCGAAAACAACCCTTATGACTACCAGTTACGTATAGCGTTAAGTTGTTCAACAAAAATGTACTACATTCATGACACTTATCTTGCATCTCAAGTCTGAGGACAACTTCTCATGATTTACTTAATAACAAAATCCATAAAGTAACATCATGTAGTTGGGATAAGTCCTATATTCGGTATCATTGAATATCATCTGAAATGGAATGACTACGCATCAATATACTTTAAGTATATTATACCAATCTTCAGATTAGTCTTGATTTAATAATATTCCCATATTATTAACTGACAATGGACAATTTAGAATAACATATATTCATGGATTAAACATACAAATACAGGATACAATTTATTATAAATTAAACATACCATGTATTTAAATTTATTATAATAATTGTTTAACATCCCTTATCCAAATACTAAATAGATCAATGCATGGTAACTCTTGTTGATAAATTATGTCTTAAGCAATGACATTCATACTTGTTGACAAGGCATAAATCATCCAACTTTGATCTATCGGAATTTTAAGAATACTTATTTCAAGAATTCAACTATTTTGATAATGCCTTATAATGTTTCATAAATGTGTGACATCCTTAACCACTAATTTATGATAATTAAACTTCCAAATATTTTAAAGTTTAAAGTATTCTTATTCTCTTAATGTATAATGCAACCATACTTATAGTAAGCATAACTAGTAATAGCCAAGGATGAAATCCTTACCATGACTAGTATTGAGTGTCGTCTCAATTTCATTAGCATCATTGTATGCAAACAACAACATGCTCTTAAACATTTTCCGTAAACATTAATATCTATTGTGTAATGTTTGATGCCCTTCAAACTTTCAAGTTTGTCGGCTATGACAATTTTCACAACAATTGAAAAATTGTTCATCTATAGAATTTGGAAGCTGTTCCAGATTTAGGATGTGATTCTATAATCAAACATATTCATTTAGAATATTACACAAGTTATCTAATAACCTTTTAATTAGATATTAATATTGCCAAATCATCTTGTAATCAAGCATGATACAACAAAACATGATTTTCATGAAAAATCATTGAGTCATACTTAGATTTTATTCATGTCATACATATCTATTTAGACTTTCTAAATAATATATCATGTTATATTAGATTCATTTACCGCACATGTTTCAACAATAAACATTCATTCCAAGGTTGTATGTCTTATTTCCTAAATCTTATAAGTAAAGTTTCAATCCATTCTAAGACTTAACTTTTAACTTATATGGAATGTTACTTTTTATATGTTCTACAACATATATGATTTAAGAATTTAAACATAATACTCCCACTAGCTTTTAGGAATACTTAGAAATTATCTTATTTCAATTATAAATCAAAACATGGATTTAATAATTAAACATAAGAGTAATCTTCTAGATGCATGCATTTATCCATCCATGGATCATTGCATTTTGTACACTTCCAAAGATTTATTTGAATTCATAAACTCCTTTTGATTACTTATCGTCCTCGCTCAAGTAATCACACAAGAAAGAGTTTTGATATTCCATTGTCAATTTCATAAATATGACAATTATAATCTTTATATATTTAATGTATTTAGAAAAGAATATTCAATCACAGTTAATCGCTTAAATGTGATTAATAATCTTGTCATAAAACATGCATTAAATACGTGCACAATATTGTCCATATGATTTCTATACAAAGATTTAAACCACAAATGTTACCTTATCTTTGAAAAAACTCATCTTCATTTTCTAGTCTAACTATTAAGATAAATCAAATTTCAAAAATTGATTATCTTTATGGACAACATCTTAATCACTCATAGCATGTGTACTTTACCCAATTTCATATTTGGTAATGTATCACGATAATTATCAGGTTTACAATAATCCTGTAAATCATAGCACTCAGCATATTAATCAAATATCTGAGATATATTGTTATTCTATAAATGATAATTCCATCATCTTGAGATTTAACATTTAAATGTCAAACTTTATTATCATGTTGAGATTTAACATTCAAATGTCAAACTTCATCATGATATTTACTAGTGTATTTTAGAAGATTATGTATCTTATAATTTTATCTTTTAAAGATCAAAACTCCCACTTGCTTTTAGTAATTTAAAGACTATCTTTAAATACTTAGCAAATAAAGAAACAATACAATGTTCTCTTTTGGGATATTACAAATACATATTGACAGTTCCTGACTTAACTTTGTTAATAACCTCTTCATAAGCAGTTAAACAAATTTAGAACTTCAATTTAAGACTTAATGTGATTCATCACATTCCATCATATGATAATCTCTTATTAATCTTCTATGTTGGAGTTTAATTAAATATGTCCAAGTCATACTCAACATTCTAACCTTGATAACTTTTGGAATAAAAGAAGTCATAGTTATCTTTAATCAAACAATATAACAAGAGTTTGATTTTCCTAACTGAACATATCATAAACATTTGGTATTTCATTAGTATCAATATTGCAAGACAATCTAACAATATTTAAGATAACCATATTCGTTTTGACTTGTCTATTTACCAACTAATGCATTTTAATGGTATAATAATTTTCAAGCCAATTACATGCTTTATAACACAAGTACTTTTTACAAAGTCACTTCATGTCCATGTCTTTACAAGAAAACATAAACTGTTATAATCCCACTATACGTTATAAGTCATTTAACAATTTAATGACTTCATGTATATGTTTTAACTAAAACACATAACAAGATAACGTCTTACTTTATTATAAGTCTTGTAACAATTAAAAGACTTTATGTTTATATCTTTACAATGAAACATAAACATGTTGAACTAAAGTAATTATGAACACCATCTTTTGGTTTCAATAGTAATTTCAAGTTAATTTATTACTTCACAATAATGTAAATAACATTATTTCTTCATTTATTTATGTCAATCCAAGAACACATAAATATTCAGATTGAAGTAGCATTAGATTACTTAATTAATTTATGTCATTCCATGAATTCATAAATATATAAATTAAAGTAGTTTTGATATCATATTGACACATGTTCTAATAGGTATCTAATTTAGAAACTGCAAATTCTCATAGTTCAATTACATCAGTTGATCTGCTAGTAATGAAAATACGAAATTCACCTTGTTGTTGCAATCTAGCTAAGCTCTCACATAACATAAATTGTAACACCAAGTGTTTCTTGAATTAGATTAGTATAATTCATATTAGAATGTAATTCTCTTACCTTGCAGTCAAGAGAATCCATTAAATCATATCTTTATGAGTTGTTTCTTGCACACATTAAAGATAACATTTCTCCCACTTGTGCATGGAACAACCTCATATAGTTGATAAACAACATGCCATGCATTTGTTTATGTGATCAGTATGATTGTGTCATAGATCTTAGTATAACAAGTAAATGTAGAACAACAATGTCTAGTAAGGAAACGTACAATACTATCCTTAAAAGTATGAGTGTCTACACTTGGAAAGTAATTATCTTTAGCTACCAAGATGTCAAAGCTTGTAACTCCCACTGAATTAAAGATCATTACAATAATTTCTTATTGAGTAATAAGTACACAATACTCCCACTGAATTTGACAGCATTTAAAATGTTTCATATCCAGTCAAAGAAAATAGTGTGCTTTTAACTTTCCTACACCTTTGAATGTCCATACGTAACAATTACTTATGCACTAAAAGTGTATTCTACTACGTAAATGATGGACTATCCACCAAATGCTATTAACTTGAAACATTTTGCGGTAATTAGTCTAGCTTCTAATTATAATAACTCATAAAATGTCATACATAATTTTCTGTTAACCAAAGATCATATTTGTTACTAAGAATTTAATCACCGAATGAGGATGATAAAATCCCTACGAAAAATATTCGCAATTTTCTTAACTATTAAAAAAATTTGCTATGAGTTATATTAGAATTTAGACATATTTAATATTCCTATTATCCTTTCTCATTCATGAAAAGGAATAGGATTGTGTCTCACTCTTCTTTCATAGAAAGGAGACTTCTTTTGTCTTTTAAGTAAATTATTTTTAATCAAACATTTGTTTGAAAACATAACGAGATCAATTTACCAAAGCCCAAAGTGCGTTTACGGTTTTAACGTTGCATTAATACATTAAAACGAATTTCAAAATTCAATTTCAGTATTTTCAATAATTAGATGTTTAAGAAAAATAAAATACCCATTGGTAAATATTCATATAAACCATAGTATTTTCTTAAAGCTAGGATCCAAATTGACATAGTACCATTACATCAGTTGATCTGCTAGTAATGATAGTATTCAACAAGGTAATTGTCGAACAATAACTGCCAATATCATATTGCAATTCCTAGATCATTATGGGATTTACATTCACAAAACCTTTGTAATGTAAGCATGTTTCATCCCCATATTAATGCCTTGAGTCCAAGTTCTCACTTCCTACTCAATTTAAGTCGTCTAACTTAAAAACTGCAAACTCATAAATTCATCACATCAGTTGATCTGCTAGCAATGAATTTATGAAATTTACCTCTCCATTGCAATCTCGCCAAGTTCTCACATGACGTAAATTATAACTTCAAGTGTTCTTAATTAGATGGCATTTGACTTAATTTTATAAGGGTATTAATTTTGACGTGATCAAAATAATGTATGAAGAAGCATGCATACAACTTCATAACATTGGTTTTATAAAACATTTTTATTACCAATTCAATAAGAGTAAAATAACAAAGTTTTGATTGAGGTATCGGGTTCACCAATTAAAGAATTACCAACAATTATCGTCCACTATATCGTACTTTTGCATAAGCCCTAAGGCTTAGTGTTTCGGATAATCATTGTGGAATTGTGGTGAATTCACCCTTAAGATGACAATGTACGTAATATAGTGATATAGGTAAGTCTAGAGTCGGCACACAAGAGGTTGTAGAGAACCGGTAGGTGCATGGTCTTTAATAACCCCTCTCTACAAGCACATTGTATGGCAACCTTCGGTCCGCCTTTCGCACACTATGTACAAAAACATCAATCAACCAATCCTTTGAAATTTAAACTCTTAAAACCAAAACAATTTCGCCATTTATTTAGTCCATATTATTTTTCTATTCAAAAATTACCCTTTTTCGTTTATAAACATGTCTAACATAATAATAAACAAAAAATAAGTAATATAAAATAAAAAATAAAACAACCAAATAAACATATACATAATCATAACAATTAAATATGTATAAACATGTAGCCACATGTAAATTTTATTCAATAGTCCTATTAATAATCAAGTCTAGGTGTATAATGCATTTATTCAATTAAGGCTTTCTTCTTCAATGGAAAAAGAGCCACATACATCAATAAATCGATTGCGTAAGCCAAAACTAAACAAACACCACATAGCACGTAAGTGATTACTTAATATTGGAGTTTTCCCCAATTCGACATCTATTAATAAATTTACATGTTTTGATATAACTTAACATTTAATTAATATATCCAATTTAAACCATTTAAATTATCACACAATTTAAATCCATGCAAATATGCACTTTTCATGGATTATGCTTAACAATTAACATATTGCACCAAGATCGTTTACTAAAATGCATAACCAATTACATGATATCCTAGGGTTTCTAAAAAATCAAAACCAAAACCCTAAATATCTAATAAGGTCAAACGACCCAAATAAAAAAAATTAGGGTTAGGAATATGAAAACACTAAAAACATGTAATTAAACGAATCAAAATTCAATTTTTATGCGTTTCGATAATTAATTACTCATTATAACGGCTCATGATGCCACTGTTGGAATTATAATATCATGACAATCATATAAAATAAACCAAACACATCAAGAGAGCATAGCGGAAGCAATAACAAGATCATATAACATGTAATTAATTAATCAATAATAAATAGTAAACATACCTTTGTGATTCTAGCCCGAACAAGAATCAATTGCAATCTTCAATTCAAGAACCCTAATTAGGGTTTATGTGAATTATAAGAATAACCCCTTACCGTTTTGTTATTCAATCCAAGAATACTAACAATAATGTGTTAGTACCACGTTCTTGTACACACGTACTATTAGTGATTCGATGTGAATGCTAGTTCTTGAATCACAAATAAAAACAATCAAACACTAAGTAATGCTTTTGATTTGTTGACTAAAAGAAAACACTGCCATTCGCAATAGATGAAAAGCAAAACAATCTATTTTTTTCTTTTCATACGTATAGAGTAGCATGAGATATCATGCAATAATAGAATCTTCATGCATGCGAATGGTTAGTCTCCATATCATGCGTCTGGATTGGTATAGGAATTTAAGTATCGTCTTTTAATTGTGTAGCCAATGAGATGTTTATATAGCCCTCAAACTTGTTCTCCAAGTTCGAGCCTGTCACCTACTCAAGTTTCACAAAACGACACTCGGACCCCTCCATTCCTTTCATGTTCGACTAGTTTCAACCAACACCCCACGGGTTTGGTTTTCGTACTAATAAGTCCCTCACATATTAGTTACTTTATCTGTGATTTAATAATTAAATATAACTATTTATATATTAATTATTTAACATCGATTCTCATACGTAAAGTGTGCAATCCCGTGATCTCGAGTTCGATCCTAACATACGACTACTAAAATAATGTCCATAAACTAACATCCTTGACGGTCAGTTATTGCTTACTAATTGCTTTGCTCGTTCTTTAACTGCTATTACGTTTACAGTTTCTCTTTTTAGATTTTTTGAAGGTAATATTTCGCAATTGAGGTGGCTCTTTCACCCCTTTTATCTATGAATAGGTCAATTTCGGCTATGTTTTATCTCTAAATGGGACATATAAATAACGTTAGTAAAAAAAAGCATGGGTCAAATGGCACTTTTATCCCTTTTATAACAAGGGCGAAACCTTCTGGAAAAAAACTAAGACATGCTAAATTTTAAGAGCAGAAGCCACATAGTTCATTTTTGCAAATTTGAAAACACTTTTTGACTACTACATTACTAATTGATACGCGGGATTGAGCCCTCGCAACAGGTTTTACCTCTCAAGGGATCTTAAGAAGCTTGCAATCCCCGCCAAGCAGTGTATCTAATTGTTGTAGTATAATATAGTGACAAGTATCGGGGGATTGATCGTTCAACTTAGGAATAGTGTCGCTAGGATTAGAAAGCCTACTAAACTAGGTCTAGAGGTGAGGGATGATTCTTTTTGTATTTTTTTATATTTTATGAAAGCAAGTAAAATCTCGGGTTTTGAAGGAGTGAGCGGAATTAGTTGCTAGTCAACTAACCCAATTAACTACAGATACAATCAAAATAAAATAAAAATAAATAAAAATAAACTAATGTAATTATGTGGTGTAAACAATAATGAGAAAAGATGTGTTTACTTAGATTTCATTACTCCTTAGATATCTTTTACCGGTTGAATAGCTTGTTACAATTGCATGGATGATGGGTTATATTCCTTAATACTAGTCGTAGGGCCGTGTACAATATTCCCTAACTCTATAAGCTCCTACTTCACTCCTATGTCGAGCCGACTAAAATCTCCTAACAGGGGATCACTAGAATTCACTTATGCATTAAATACAACCAAAAATCGTAGTACACCTCCGATCATGTTTCTTAAGATGTTCAAGCAAGTTACCAATGGAAGTCTGCCAGTTTTCTTAAGCCTAACATCGAATACAATCATCCACAACAATTATAAACAAACCATCAACCAATAATCAATATCTAGGTTTCACTACATCTAAGCAAACACAATAAAAACCTAGCCTAGCATGTTAAAAGAAAGACAAACATAAGATAGAATCAAACAACACATAGACATATTGAATGATTAATGGAAGACTTATCTTTATTCAAACATGAATGAAAGAAGGGTTTGAAACCCCTACAACATGATGAAAATTCGACCTAGAGTTTGTGGTAAAGTTCCTCCTAATGTTCCACCCACAATGAATGAAAAATTGGAAAAATATATATAGAGAATACATCCTGACGACATCACGTTGTAGCTTCTGACGCCGTCAACTCGCCGCCAAATTAAGGGTCGTATTGCCTAGATCCAGTCTTGACGCTGTCATGTAGAAATTGAACTCTGGGCCGTCACTTGCAAAATGACCCTGACGGCCTTGGTGACGCCGTCAGGTCAATTACACTAAAAATGTTCTGGGCCGTCACGTGTATTTTCCACTTCCACCTTTTTTGCCAAGCTTGACGCCGTCATGTGTGAGGTCGTGACGTCGTCAGGTACTGTTCCCAGCAAGGATTTTGAGACTTTGCCGTTTTCTTCACTTTTATGCTCCAAAAACGTCCAAAATGCTTCCTTTTCCAGATTTCTCCTCAAAAGTACCTAAAATGACAAAAGGAACGATTTAGGGCAGTAATTGATCAAATAATCACGAATTCGGGCTTAAATGACCCCTTAAAAGCGGTACACTTTTCGCCTTATCAAATACCCTTACACTTGAGATTTGCTTGTCCTCAAGCAAATGCGCTTTTATTCTAATCAAAATACAAGTTAGGGGTCATTTAACACTAATATAAGAGTAATTACAACAAATAATCGTTCCACTAAAAACCAAAAACAAGCACGGAGGTCATAAACTAGCACCTCACAAATAGTGTTTAGATACTCACATCTCTCGGGTGTAATAAAGTATTTTTTTTCCCTAAAGGTTAATTTTATTAAGAAAAAGCAAGCCAAAAGGCAAAGTACATGAAAAATAAAAAGCACAAAGGGAAACAAACTCAAAAGGATACATCCCAACTGATCCAATTTGGCTCCAAAAAACTAATGGCAATGGACAAATCCCATGCTCAGAGAACAATACTAACAAAAGAGGCTATACTAGTGGTAATTACATACTCTGAATACATCAAACACCACATTGAACTCAATCAATGCAGGTTGAAACATCACCATATGTAACTACCAACTAGACAGCAAATAACTATTCTCTAATAAAACAAATCCAAAGCCAATTCACACCAATCAACTGAGATAAAACATCACCAGAATCATCACAAAAATCAATACATCTTTGAGCAATCCAAAAGCAGGCCATAAGTCTTGTAATACCTTCACCAGGATAGCCAACACAAGCAGCAGCAAGTATGAAAGTCTTCTCCTTAAAAAACCTCATCAAGTAAAACCCATAGGGTAAAACCTTGAATAAGGAAAAAGAGTAAGACCTTTATGAGTTATGAGCAATAAAGCTGCAACAAGTAATCCTTCTACTAAGCCATCTATCAGTAGTCACCCTTAACCAAATACCCTTCACAAAGATCCAATTACAATCCCACATTCCAGTGCTGATACAAGTATTCCAATCAGCCCAAATCACCATCACACTAGATTTCTTAAATAGGTAAACTATTGTCATCACTAATTCCTAAATTGTCAGCCATCAAATCATCAAACATACATTTATACCTATATATTCTATGAATAGGAAAGTTCCAAACATTAGCAGCTGTAATGACATCAGGAGTAACTTTAAGCTTCAAGCCCATAATTCTAAACCTCACATTCTCCACAACAATCTTAAAAAGTTCATCCATTGTTCTGCTATGACCATCAAAAAGCCTCATGTTCTTCTCCTGCCATATGAAATACATAGAAGCACCCAACACCAGCCTTTGAATCACACTCCAAATAGTATTTTTAGCAGGCCTATTCACAATACTAGAGATAATTTGAGCCCATGAGTTAGACACATTATCAAGCTTAGCCATGATCTTTAATCTTTCCCAAAGTCTTCTAGCAAAGTTGCAACTGAAAAACAAGTGACTGTGAGAGTCCTTACACCCATTACAAAATGGGCAACTCATATCTTGGATGTTTAACCACCTAGAAATCCTATCCCGAGTCTTCAATCTACCTTTCACAGCCATCCACAAAATGAAAGAATGTCTAGGCACACATTGAGTAAACCAAACATGGTTAACCCAGATAACTTTGGGATAGTTATCTTTCATTACCTTCCAGACTTCATTAACACAAATTCTTTTCTTTTCCTTTCTTATTTACCCACACAACTTTATCATCAAAATTCTCAATAACATTAGGCACCTGAATGTCTAAGATCTCCCCAAATCTAGAATTCCAGCTGTAAGGCCAGTTCCAAGTACCATTATTGACTAAGTCAACCACTTTAATCTTTATATCCATACTACTATGAACTAGAGAAGCATAGTTAATCAGATTACACATGGGCCCTCTTTCATGCCATTTATCAAACCAAAAGAAGCACTTTTTACCATTACCAATTTTATGAATAACAAAATTTCTAACTTTATCTCTTAGTGAAAGAATCTGTCTCCAGCTCCAAGAGTTATCTTGGTTAGGTTTTGAGACCCAAATACTGTCACCCTTAAGCCATTGACCATTCACCCATTTGACCCATAAAGAGTCCTTGTTAGAAATAACATTCCATAGATGTTTAGCCATCAATGCCTCATTCCATATGTGAAGAGATTTAAGACCCAACCCTCCTTCACTTTTCTGCATACAAACTTCCTTCCATGACACACTAAACTTAAAGCTTTTACCTTCATTAGTATGCCACAAAAATCTTTTCAGCATTTTATCAATGTCATCACATATGCCCTTTGGGAGAATAAAAATGGAAGCCTAATACACATTTAGAGAGCTAAGAACTGAAGCAATGAGTTGTAACCTCCCAGCAAAAGACAACTGCTTATTCTACCAACCATCAATTCTCCTCTTCACACTCTCCAAAAGCATAGTACAATCACTTCTAGCAATCCTATTAGAATCCAGTGGAATACCAAGGTACTTTACAGGTAAAATACCTTCATTAAAAGGCATAACCAACTTAATTTCCTGCTTAACTACCTCAGTGACATTACCAAAATAAACTGTGCTTTTGTTCATGTTTGGCCTGAGCCCAGAAGAAAGACAGAATTCATCAAGAGCTCTCCTAAGAACTGAAGTAGAAACCTTATCTCCATGACAGAACAACATAAGATCATCAGCAAAACATAAGCTAGTAATCTTTAATTTTTTACAGCCCCAATGGTATTTAAATTTCTCCTCCATACTGACTTGTCTTTAATCATAAGAGTGAGCACCTCCATAACAATTGTGAAAAGGTAAGGTGAGATAGGATCACCTTGCCTAGGACCTCTCTTAGCTTTGAAGAACCCATGAGATTCACCATTTACACAGATAGAGAAAGAAGCAGACTTCAAACATACCATAATCCAGTTCACCATAATCTTATGAAACCCAAATTTGAGAAGACAAAACTCTAAAAACTCCCAAGAAATAGTGTCATAAGCCTTCTGTATATCCACCTTAAAAGTACACCTACCCACTTTTTTTCTACTAACATAGCCACACATCAGTTCCTGGGCAAGCATAATATTATCACTTATATGTCTACCTTCTATAAAAGCACTTTGATTAGCATCCACCAAATCCTTCAACACCACTTTTATTCTATTGGTTATAACCTTACTAATACACTTATAAACCACATTGCAACAAGCAATTGGCCTATAGTCAATAACATTAGCAGGGTTTATACATTTTGGGACAAGTGAGATAATAGTGGTATTAAGTTCTCCCAGCATCTTCCCACTATTAAAAAATTCTCTAACAGCAAGACAAACATCACAACCAACAATATCCCATGAGGCTTTGAAAAATTTACTAGTAAACCCATCTGGCCCAGGAGCCTTGCCATCATCAATGTCAAACAAAGCTATCTTGATCTCTTCATCTGACACTTCTCTAATTAAATGCAGGGCACTCTCAGTATCCAAACATTTAGTAAAAAGAACATCAGGTTCATCAATGGGGAAAACATCCTCACAATTGCCAAGAAACTCTTGAAAGTGAGAAACAAACACACTAGCAACATCTACATCAGTATATTCTCTTCCCATATCATCCTTCACACTCACAATTCTGCTTTTGCTCATTCTTCCTTTTAAGAGATTGTGGAAGTAAGCACTATTCTGATCACCTTCCCTTAACCATTCAACCTTAGCTTTTTGTTTCAAAACCCTTTCCTCATCCAACACAACATCTTTGTAAGCATTATTGAACACCATTTCTTCTTCTCTAAGCTTACCATTCTTAGGATCTTTATCCAGCTCAGCTTGTACCTTCTTCAACTCTTCTCTTAAAACTTTAACTTTCACAAAAACATTTCCATTCTTTTTGTTTAGCTCTCTGATGTGCTTCTTCATATTCTTCAATCTTTTAGCAAGAACAAACATGGCATAACCAGTAATAGGTTCATTCCAATTCTCCTTCACAGTTTGATGAAACTCTTTCTTCTCAGCTAAGAAGTTCATGAATCTAAAAGATCTTCTTTTCTTGCCAATCTAATCAGGAATACATAAAAGAGCCGGACAGTGGTCTGAGGTAACATAAGGTAGAAAACTAGCAAAACTAGCCCCAAACTGGTTAAGAAAATCACTATTACCCATAACTCTATCAAGCTTTTTTAAAATACCACTCTCTGGGTCCTTTCTTTTTTGAATCCAGGTGAAGAAAAACCCATTCATAACTAAATCTTCCATATCCAAACTTTCCATACATTTTCTAAACTCCTTTACTCCATGATTATTATCCACCACACCATTAGAATGCTCATTAGCATACATGATGACATTAAAATCACATAGAATTACCCAAGGCTTGCTAGAAGTAACAACCATATGGTCAATAAGACTATCCCATAAGTTAATTCTATCCTTTGCATCATTATCACCATAAATGAATGACACAAAGAATTTCCTTTTGTCATTAATTACCTTCACTTCAAAATGCATAACTTGGCCTATGCTAGATAGCAGGGTAGCCTCAACAAACTCACTGTCCCACCCCACAACAATTCTATAACCCTTGTTACAGTCAATAGAGTTTGTAGCCCAAGACCAATTTCCAAATACATTCTAACAAATAGGCTTAACCATCTTCTTAATGAGTCTAGTCTCAATAATAGCACACATATTTAAGTTATTTTCAGAAATTAATAGCTTCACTTCATCTTGTTTAGAGGTGTTAGTCAAACCTCTAACATTCCAGGCAGCAATTTTTATATTCATTTAACAAAAGAAGAGGGTCCAGCATCAACATTACCCAAATCCTTTGCCATTGCAGCATCAGCAGGGCTAGATACATTATTTTGTGTTATAAAACCAGCATGAGCAGTGCAATCTTGGCCCACTTCCTCATCCATGGCTTCAACACTTCTAAATTCATTACCTTCTTTATTCCCATTACCATTCTTCTCTAGCATTCTGCTTTCATAGAAAACAACCATCTCATCTGTCCAACATTCTTTAACCAAATTATCAAAGGGTTGTTCAGATTCAATGAATAACTCCACCACCGCCAACTGTTTCATCAAAACTAACTCCTGTATTCTTCTGATTTCATCTCTATAAGCAATGTCATACACCACTCCAAAAGCTTGTTCTCTAGATACACCAGTAGACTCCATCTCCCCTGCTACCATATCTTCAGCAATTCTGTGCACATTAGCCGTAATACCACTATTTCTTTTACAAATTTCAACTTCCAGACTATCAATCTTTTCCTTCAGCTTCAACTTACTAGCATTCTTCTTCACTTCAGAACATCTCCTCTCATAGTATTCTTGCAACTCCTTTGGCCACTTATCCCTAATCTCCTTATCAATATTAACTCCCATTTCCACAGCCACATCAATATTCACCCTAATTCCCAAAAGCTCATTTTGTGTGTCCTCATCACCTTCACTAGCCAAAGCTGCAAATCTATTATTAGTATTAAAATTCTTTTGTGCAATATGCTTGACTTGGTTGTCCTTAGCTATTGCACCTTCCTTTTCCTTCTCATTCTTTTGAACATTTTCTGAAATTGGTTGCTTATCTTTCATATTATTCTTTCCAGGAACAAATTTTCTTTCAGTATTCACATTAAAACCACCATTTCCACCTACCATTCATTCCTCCTCTACCCCTCATACTAGCACCACCTCTACCATAGTATATACCATTTCTACTACTTGAAGCACCATTAACATTGTTGCCACCCACACCATTAGCACCATTGTTCACCACATGAACATTGATATTACCATTTCCAGCAGATTTAGTCACTGGAACTTGAGATGCAACAGTTTCAGAATTTTGATTATTTGCTTTCCTATTTTGAGCAACCCTCCACCCATCATTTAAGTTAGCCTCAACATTAATTTTCTTACTAGTATGCACTTTGAAACCAGCGCTTTTAAGCTTTTCTTCCTCAGTTAAGACTCTCTTATTACAGCTTTCAAAATTATGCCCAAAAACACCACAATGAGAGCATATAGGAGGCTTCCAAATATACTCAACCTTCAAAGCCATAGACCTACCTATTTTCTTATAACACACTTCCACAGAGTCCACCAATCCCTTAGTAGCATCCACCTCTACTAGCACTCTAGCAAAACTAGCTCTGCCAAATGCTTTTTCACACATTGATGTTGTAACTTTGTCCAAAATGATAGGAGTCCCCACACCACTAGCAATTCTACTAATACCCTCTACATTCCATGCTTCAAGAGGTACATTATAGATTCTAACCCAAACAGGGATTCTAGATGGTTCAGGCTTACTTAAACACAATCCAGCTTCCCATTTTTGGACAAATAATGGCTTCTGCTCAACCAACCAAGGACCATTCTCAATAACACCCTGCATACCTTCCTCTGATTTGAACATAAAGAAATACAGACCACTTTCACTAACAATAATATCAAGTAATTGAAACTCCCTCCACATTCTCTTAAGGTGCCCAATAAGTTCTCTATAACTCATTTTGAATCCCACAAAATACCCCACAGCAGTCAAATCCCACTTTTTACTTCCTTCCTCAACAATATCATCCAATTCTACAACCATTCTTCCCTCATCATTTTTAGAACATGGAAACAGTTTGAGTCTATTACTTCCAATATAATTCATCCCCTTAACAGCATTACTAAAAGATAATGGTTTAGTGGTGTTACTGTTTACCTTCATACTAACATCACTTACCCTACCATTACTGCCATTACTAACATTACTTTCAGTACCCTTACCCTTACCCAAATTGCTATTACCCAAACTACCATTAGTGGTCTTAGGGTTACTCAAATTAGGATTTAACACAGGGTTTTGGTTAACTGGAATAGGTATAGCAGGTAAACTATTAACAACACAACTATTATCAATAGTATTCTTATTCAAATTAGTACTACTAAGCTCAGGAAACATAGCACTTACACACCCATTAGTATCACTGCCAAACACTCCTTCCTTATTACCTAAAACTTCTTTACCAACATCTTCTGACCCATTTGAACCCACAGCTATCCCATTCCCAACTTCCATATTAGTTATACCTTCCATACCCACAACACTATCCCTACTATCAACTAAACCCTCCTTGACAATACCAACATCAATACCTTCATCCCCACACTCCATTTCTTCTATTCCCAAGCCTGACTCAACACCTTTAGAGTTAGACCTCGTCATAACCCTCTTAAAATTCACATCAGAAGACTTAGACAACATATCATGGTGTTTCATAGTATTAGTGGGTTTAGGATTCATGGTTCTAGTGGTTTTTTTGGTTTTCAAATTCTTCTCAAACCTAGAACATGGTGGATTCACCACCGGAGGTGGTGAAACAAATTCATTAGGGTTAGGAGGTATAGGGTTTTGTTCAGACATGATTAATGATGATCTAATTAAGAATCATGTTCAGGTTTAGGGTATAAGGAAAAAGGAATTAGGGATCTGAGAAAATTAAGAGTGTGTGAAGTGTGTGTAACCGTTAAACAGTGATAACGATTTTATAAAATGAATTTAATAGGAAGAACAGTAACAATTTAATGGTGAAATAGGATATGAATAAGTGTGAAATCAAAAGGGGAATGCAAATCTAAAATCTAAATCAAGATCCAAGGGTTGGATCAAATTTAGATGATGAATTCATGATAAAATGTGTTGAAAAACTTAGAGAGAGAAAATACTTATCACAATATGGAAATGGAAAACATCTCTCACTACCTGTCATAGCAAATAGATTACCATAGGCTTGGGAAAGGATCAAACCTCCACCACTTGGCGTAAGCACCTAGGATAAACTATCGAAGAGGTATTTTAAAGGGTTATAACATGAGGTGTAGGGATATGATAAACACGGTTTTGTTGGATAAAGGCAATATTTACTGGTGGCGAGTTAATCATCTTGGTTAATGATGAGGCGAAAAATGAACCACTTTTAGGGGGTCATTTAAGCCCGGAATTGAATTTATTTGATCAAATATTGCCCTAAATCGTTCCTTTTGTGATTTTAGGTACTTTGGGAGTGAAATCTGGAAAAGGAAGCAATTCGGACGTTTTTGGAGCATAAAAGTGAAGAAAACGCCAAAGACTTAATTTTCCATGCTGGGAACAGTGTATGACGGCGTCAAGAAGGAATTCCTGACGGCGTCAAGAGTGAAAACCATGACGACCCAGTACAAACCTGAAGGCGTCACAAGAAGAGCATCAAGAGTTAATTGTGTGACGGCCTCCAAAAGGGGACTACATGACGGCGTCAGATCTAGATCTAGGCAGTCCGAGGAATTATTGGGCGGCGCGATGACGGCGTCAGACATTTGTTCTTGACGCCGTCACCCTCTAAAATCTATATATAGTTTTCTAATTTTCATTCATTAAGAGAAACTTGTGTGGAGAAACCCTAGGGCCGAACCTTGTACGAATTTTACAGCTTTTCAAGGGTTTTCAACCCTTGAATCCTTACATGTGCTATTGAGATAAGTTTTCTCTTAATTCAATCAATATGTCTATGTGTTGGTTGTCTATATCTTGTGCTTGTCTTGATTTCAACATGCTAGGCTAGATCTATCTTGTGTTTGCTTAGATCTAATGAAACCTAGATGTTAATTATGTGTTGATTACTTGTTTATGGTTGTATTGGATGAATGATTTCAATGTTAGGCTTAAGAAAACTGGTAGATCTCCATTGTGTAACATGCTTGAACGTCTTAGGAAACATGAACCGATGTGTACTAGGTTTTATTGGTTGTATTTAATGCATGAGTAAATTCTAATGATCCCATGTTAGGAGCTTCTAGCAGGCTCGACATAGGAGTGAAGTAGGCACTCATAGAATTGGGGAAGTAAGTACGCCACCCCATGAATGGTATTAAGGAATACAATCCGTCATCCACGCAACTATAAAAAGTAATTAACGTGTAAAAGATATCTAGGGAGTAGTGAAATCTAAGTAAACACATTTCTCCCATATATTGCTCACAACTTTAGTTTAATATAGTTTATTTTCATTTCTAGTATTTTATTTTGATTGCATCTTAGTATTGGGTTAGTTGACTAGCAACTAATTCCGCCCAAATCCTTCAAACCCGAGATTTTAATTTGCTTTTCTAAAAAATATAAAAATACAAAAAGAATCATCCCTCATCTCTGGATCTAGTATTTAGGTTTTCTAATCCCAGCGACACTATTCCTAGTTGAACGATCAATCCCCCGGTACTTGTCATTATCCTATACTACATCAATCAGGTACACTTCCTGGTGGGGGTTGTAAGCTTCTCGAGATCCCTTGAGAGGTAAAGCCTGGTGCAATTCCCACACATCAATTTTTTGGCGCCACAGCCCTGGGAATAGTTATTGCCTAGGTTAGAATCTCTTTTTATTAGGTCTACTTGCTAGATTCCTTTCTAGTAAGATTTTATTTTTATTTTTAGGTTCTCTTTAGTCTATCTTATTTCTTTGTGTTTTTGTTTGTACCTCTCTACCATCCGCCATCATGGCAACCGACGAATTCTCTAACCTTAGGATCACTAGGAGTCGTAGTTCCACTAGAAACCTTGTCTTGCCTTATGCAGAACCCGAAAGAGAAATGCGTAGGTTAAGACGTTCTCACTCAACTCCTGAACCATCTAGCGTTGCCATCGATTTTGATGCACCTCTTTCTGAAGAAAATTCAGAAAATCACCTTACAACCCCTAGCTCCCAACCCAACAACGAGATGAGTACCCCCGCAACTCCTACTCCTAAGCGCCTTAAGGACTACTCCTCCCCAAACCATCGTGGCTTCTCAAATGCCATTGTCTACCAAAACGAACACACCAATGAGGTCTTGCATGCGACCGATGTTTGGCTTGTCCAAAGTGTGTGTAAGTTTTGTGGATTAGATTAGGAAGACCCGATTCAACACATTAAAGACTTCTTGAAAATAGTAGACACCCTCCATACGGATGGGGCTACTAGAGACACGTCCCGATTACGATTCTTCCCTTTCACCCTCTATGAAAAAGCCCAAGAGTGGTATGATAAACTCCCTTCTGAATCTATTTTCACATGGGAACAACTCATATCCAAGTTCTATGAGAATTTCTTTCCACCTAGAAAAACTTCAGCGTTTAGAGATAGGATCCTCCGTTTCCGAAAAGGGAAGGACGAGCCCTTCCATAAATCATGGATTAGATTCAAGGACCTAATAAGACAAGTTCCCCATCATGGCATCGAACTTTGGCTCTTGGTCAAAATCTTGTACGACAATGTCTCCTCAAATGATCGGAACGGGATCAACAATTCTAGAAAAGGGAGATTAGCCAATCTTAGTGCCAAAGAAGGATGGGATAGGATTGAAGAATATGCTCAAGACCAGGATGACACTTGGGATGAACCTGAGTCGACTGTCAGCATTTCTGAAATCACTTCAGATCGGTTAAGAAAAATTCACAAAAGAATGGAGTACCTAGCTGGGTCGCAGTTACCTAAACAACTTTCAAATCCTTACTTGATCTGGGACTACTGTGGGGCCCGCATGAGGTAGAGGAATGCGGAGGAGAAACCATGACTGAATATGCATGCTTGTCAGGAGGTGACATCTATGTTGATCCCTCCCTTTTGCCTTTTTACCAAAATAACGATTACACCCACTGGGGAAATCTAGTGAAAAGAAAAGAAGGAGAGGAAGGTCCTGAATTTGAAATCAGGAGCACTTTTGAAGATGACCTTGGTCACTTCACTCAAGAAAAAGGCCTACAATTAAAAGGTCTTAATGAACTTGTTGACGAGCAGCAGAATGACATTGGAGAATGGTTCAACAAGCTTAACTCAGCCCTCGATAACCTTGAAATGTCGTCAGTAAGCCAAAAAGATCCCATGCTCGCGATAACCACTCGAGCTGGAACAACAACCAAGGACCCCCCTTACCCGAGCTCGCCCCCCATCACTCCCGATCCAAACAAGCCTCGCGACGAGGAGGAGGATGTGGGCAGCGAGACTCCCAACCAACCTCCCTTGACGACCCCTCCCCCATCAACCCCACCTAACCAACCTGTGAGAATCCCATTCCCATCCCGATTAAGAAACCAGAAAACTGAGAATGATAATAAAAGATTCTTGTCATATCTAAAAGACTCAGTAGTCACCATACCCCTCCTTGATGCTTGTTATCACATGCCAAAGTACAGCGCGTACTTTAAAAAACTACTCGCTAACCGAAAGAAACTCGAGGGTCTTGTGACCCTGGGGGAAGAATGTTCGGTGGTAACCCATCGAGGGCTACCAAAAAAGGTAGACGATCCAGGCAGCTTCACCTTGCCTTGCTCCATAGGATCTCTATCAATAAAGAATGCTCTTGCCGATTTGGGGGCGAGTATCAATCTCATGCCTCACTCTATGTTCCTTAAATTGGGATACTCTGGATTAAAGCCTACCCGTATGAACATCCAACTAGCCGATAGATTAGTCAAGTACCCCGTAGGGATATGTGAGAATGTGCTAGTCAAAGTTGGGAAATTCAAATTCCCGATCGACTTCGTAATCTTAGAGATGGAGGAGGATGACTTGGTACCCATCATCTTAGGGAGACCATTTCTTGCTACCGCTCGTGCAGTCATTGATGTTTATGACGGCAAGTTAACCTTACGAGTGGGAACCGATAGCACAACCTTCGACATTAAGGACTCTATGGATCTCTCTCTCGAAGCAGCTAACCGGCTCTATTTCATTGGGGAGGTCGATGAACTCACAGATGTCATTGATAGCTGTGTTGATGAACAAATAGAGGAAGGCTGGTTGCGGGATGAGAGTTTTCTGCCTTTGCTAGAGGTGGAAAAGATGGAGGATGTTTGTGCAGTCTCCTTCTACCCTAGACAAGAAGCCACGGAACATCTCGAGCTCCGAAAGCCCGAAAACAAGCTTAAGCCTTCTATTATCGAACCTCCTGAGTTAGATCTTAAGGAACTTCCTAACCATTTAGAGTATGCATTCCTTCAGGGAGAGGACCAACTGCCGGTAATCATAAACTCTTCCCTCGAACATGAACAAAAAGGTAAACTCTTAGAGGTCCTAAAGAAATATAAGGGAGTACTCGCATGGAGTGTAGCTGTAACAACCCGCATTTTCAAGATATTTCTCCTATTCACTATTCATCAGTTACTATTCATCATTTACTATTCACCGGTCACTATTCATCATTTTCGGAGTCAGTTTGTGATTCCGAGAAGCGTTCAGAAATTTTACTATTCATGTGACACTATTCATTTCCGGAGGGAATCACTATTCATGAGCATCATTCACCATTACGTAAACTGAGTTTACGAGTCTTCAAATTCGCGTAACCAATGTGGTTTAGCTACGAATTCATGCATCATTCAGTAATGACACTTCAAATAGACTAGAGTAGTCTACACATCATCATCACATTAGATAATGCACGGATACGCATTATTTCTATTTATGTATGCTTAATTTGTAATTAACGATACCACTCAGTTTTACTACTAACGTATACTCAATACTCCCGACTATGATCCTAACATATTTACATACTCATAATAATAATATAAAAATTATATTATTAATTTACCCGGTGTTTTCTAATCAATTACTATATTTTACGGTCGGAGCTTATTACTCCGTCGGTTTGCGATATTTCAACCCGATAATTATTCTAACACTCGATTCTCATCAGGAATGAAATTTCATAATTTTTACAAGATCGTCATATTTTATTTCTTCTCGTCACGGTTTATTTATAGTTAACTCGGTACCCGGTAACACCTAATACACACCAATACTTGACTAAATCTTGCCTCAAAGGGACAACTTCATTAAATAGCACACAAACCCCATCTAACCCCCCATGGTTCACGCCCCATGTTTTCCTCCTTGTCCTAATACATTTATTTTTAGCCTAAAATATCTTCATCTAAACTACATACTTCTCATTCATACCAAAACAACTAGCTAAGAAAGAAAACTCATCTTTCCTTTCTCTCTTGGTGTGTGGATCGGCCAAGAAACAAGAACAAGCAAGACATCATCAAATTTTACAAGATCAAGATCATCAAATATCATTTGTACTCCTAGCTTGGATTTTGAAATAAAAATCCCTAGGTTACTTATATATAATTTTCTCCAAAAACTCATCAAACCTTCAAGTAAGTACCTAAATAAATTTCTCTATTTTTTATACTTCCATTTGATATATTTTCAAGATATATTGGTTAAACATGCAAGTATTTATGTTTCATACCACTTATTACTCATTTTTTTTCTTTATAAACATAGATCTATAATTTTTATTAGCAATCTCATGAGATCCACCATTTTTGGTGAAGACTAGGAACCCATGACACCCTAAGAAGGTGTATGGTAGGATTGGGTACTTGTGGAGTTGATTTGAAGTAGTTTGGTTAAGTTTTGAACAAGTTATTAACTAAGAAAAACAAGTTTTGACACACTACATAACCTATTGTCCCTATTTGCAAAACGTGGGAAACTCAGGGGTTTCCGGGTAACATTGGGCTAAAGATTTAGAAAATACTTTCAAAAACGAAGCCGTGGGCGAAAGAACGGATTAAAACGGACTTACGACGAGAAAGTTATGATTTTTCCAATTTTAACGACGAAAACTATTTTCTGAAAATATACTTGCTGTCCCACGATTTTCAAGGGAAAATCTGAGGTGTAAAACTTGATCTAGCCGTCCCGACTTATCAAAAATATATTAGTATGTTGTCCCACGATTCCGGGGATATAAAGAACGTAGAAAACGAGCTTATAACGAAAAAGATACAAGTGTTTGAAATCCGACGATATGTATAAAATTTCCTTCAGCACTATTATTATTATTTTTGCCACTAAACAGTTTTTGAGACGCACCACTTTTTCGGCTGTTTTTCTCCATGATTGGTATGGTTTGAGTCTGAGCCATAGTTTTATGAAATCAAGATCTTCCAGCAAGCTTTTCAAATCAATTGGCCGTTCGTCGAATGGACTTATAACGAATAAACTACAGCCTCATCTTTTTACCCGAAAATCCTTTCAAAGCTATTATTTTGACAGCTTTTACTATAATAGAATTTTTCTAAGTGTTGAACACTATATTTTCAAGTAACAACAATGAGAGTCGATTTTCTCATCGATCAAGACCCGTATAGCCAAAAGTTAAATGACACAACTTCTAGATATTGTTACAAGGTTTTCAAAAACGCCGAGTTTCATCACTAACCCTTAACGTACAACATTTTGCGACTTGTTTTGCGAGGCCATTTTGGACATATTTTCAAGTAATGAAAATATTATATTTTGCGACGAAAACCTTATATTTGCCGATAGAACACCAAACAAGGATCGTGGAGTACCGTTTCAACATATTTACATGAAAAGTGGTTATTAACTTAACGAGACGTCAAAAATGTATTTTTCGACGATAAACGTTATTTTCAAATTTCACGAGTGGTATCGATAACATACGTATTTGCATGTGTAGCATCATTTCATTTCTTACATTAGATCATATCATTCATATTAGGTTGTGGTTAGAGATCGTGCCTCATTTTAGTATATCTACTTTTGTCATCGTAGCTATCGCACCAGGTGAGTCATAGCCCCACTTTTACTGTTTAATTACTTTAAAATCTCTTTGGGGGAGATACATGCTTACAATACTTGCTTTATACTCTTATACGAGTTGAACTACTTTTGAGAGAGAATACACCGCTTAAATTATTTTTGTACAATGCCAAAGTATTACAAATTCCATACATTGCTTAAGTTTCCTTAGTACTACCAAGTTAAGTCCCTTTTATTATCATGAACCGTTAATTATAGTGCCAAGCGAGAGTGAGTGAATAGATCTATTGAGGGTGACGCCTCCATTCGTGTTTGGGTTGCTCCAACGGGACGAATGTATTTCATGTCTTAACAATTTGAGTGTCTGGTAAACACTCTGGTGGGGCCAATTTTATGTCCAGCTTCGGTTTCATGAGCTTAAGAGAAAATGTAGTTTTTACGACTGAAATCTTACTACTTTACTTTATACTTGGGCTATTGTGCATACGATTAAAGCTACATACTGATGGTTTTTATAAACCTTATTACTGATCTATTACTGAATACGATGCTTTGCATCAACCTTACTACTGAATTACGATGCATTTGCATCAACCTTACTACGGACTTACGATGCTTTTACTGGGAAATTCTTCTCTCCAAATGGTTTTACATTACTTACTTGTTTACTAAACTCTATGAACTCACCAACCTCGTGTTGACACTTTAGCATGTATTTTCAGGTATTAAGCAATGGCACGCTACTGGAGGTTTTGGCAGGGCAGGGCATGGTCATATAAGACTCTGATATTCATATGGGGACCGTTTTTAATTATTTTAAGGGCCTACTTCCGCACTACTTTTAAAAATGTAAATTCAACACTTTTGGTTAAACGATTTTATTCTAAATGATTGAAATGAAAACCATTTTGTACTTGTGTTGTGGTACCAATTAAGTTACACCCCAACTACATGTATGCTTCCGCTGGACCCGATTTTGAGGGTGTGACAGTAGCCGACATTAAGGGGATTGACTCAACTTTTTGCACACATAAGATTCTCATGGAAGAAGATTATAAACCTATGGTGCAACCCCAGAGGCGGGTGAACCCTAACATTAAGGAAGTGGTAAAGAAAGAAGTCATCAAACTTCTGGATGCAGGATTGATCTACCCAATCTCAGATAGCTCATGGGTTAGTCCTGTACAGGTTGTACCTAAGAAGGGTGGAATGAATGTAGTTAAGAATGACAAGGGTGAGATGGTACCCCAGAGAATAGTTACTGGATGGCGGGTATGCATTGATTATAGAAAGCTCAATGATGCCACGAGGAAAGATCACTTTCCCTTACCATTCATTGACCAAATGTTAGAGAGATTGTCTGGGCACGAGTACTATTGCTTCTTGGATGGATTCTCAAGGTATTTTCAAATTCCCATAGCACATGAGGACCAAGAAAAGACCACGTTTACTTGCCTTTATGGAACGTTCGCCTACAAAAGAATGCCGTTTGGGCTATGTAATGCCCCTGCCACTTTTCAACGATGCATGACCGCAATCTTTCACGAACTCATGGAAGACAGCATGGAAGTGTTCATGGATGACTTTTCGGTCTTCGGGAACTCCTTCGACCGCTGTCTTGCTAATCTAGAAAAAATGCTTAAACGCTGTGAGGAAACCAACTTGGTGTTAAACTGGGAAAAGTGTCATTTCATGGTGAAAGAAGGAATTGTGTTAGGGCATAAGATCTCAGGGAATGGGATAGAGGTGGACCAAGCTAAAGTTGAAGCTATATCTAAGTTACCATACCCCACGACTGTTAAAGCAATACGCAGCTTCTTGGGGCACGTCGGGTTTTATCGGAGATTCATCAAAGACTTCTCCAAAATAGCTCGGCCAATGACTCAATTGCTCGTAAAGGATGCTTCATTCAATTTCTCCCAAGAATGCAAGGATGCATTCGATCTCTTAAAAAAGGAGCTCACACAAGCTCCAATCATGATTACACCCAACTGGGAGTTACCGTTTGAAATCATGTGTGACGCTAGCGATTTCGCTGTCGGGGTTGTATTGGGTCAACGGCATGACAAGCTATTCCAACCTATTTACTATGCTAGCAAAACCATGAATCCTGCTCAAGAGAATTACTCCACCACCGAAAAGGAATTGTTAGCCGTAGTGTTCGCATTCGACAAATTCTGGCAATATCTTGTCCTTTCAAAGACAGTCGTTTTCAATGATCACTCAGCTCTTCGATATCTTTTTGCTAAGCAGGATGCTAAGCCATGACTAATTCGGTGGATCTTACAAGAATTCGATGTTGAGATTCGTGATAAGAGGGGGGCAGAAAATATGGCCGCAGACCATCTATCTCGTCTTGAAAACCCCTTGGATGAGCACGATAGAAGTGAGATTAGGGACTCATTTCCTGACGAACAACTCATGTCAATGATTGATTTGGAGCCTTGATACGCCAATTTTGCCAACTATCTCGCAAGCAGACTCGTTCCAGAACACCTGACTAAGTACGAAAGAAAAAAGTTCTTTTCTCAGTTAAAATACTACTTCTGGGATGAACCATTTTTATTCCGAAGGTGTCCTGACCAAATAATAATACGTTGTGTTTTGGAAAGTGAGGCAGTGAAGATTATGAGGGAATGTCACTCTGGTCCCTCTAGAGGGCATCATGGGATAAGCACCACCGCCCGAAAGATTTTTGACGCGGGATTCTATTGGCCCACAATTTTCCGTGATATCAAAGAAATGGTACAGGCATGCGATGCATGTCAACGAGCCGGGAACATATCACATAGGGATGAAGCGCCTCAGAATTTTATACAAGTATGTGAGGTCTTCGATGTCTGGGGAATTGACTTCATGGGACCCTTTCCATCTTCAGGGGGGAACGAATACATTTTAGTTGCCATAGATTATGTTTCAAAATGGGTAGAGGCACAAGCCGTTAGGACCAACGATGCCAGGGTGGTTATTCATTTTCTAAAAAAGCTTTTCGCTAGATTCGGTATTCCTAAAGCCCTCATCAGTGATAGGGGGACCCACTTTTGCAATGCGCAAATGGAAAAGGTCATGAGAAGGTATGGGGTGTCCCATCGATTTTCCACCGCCTATCATCCACAAACCAATGGCCAGGTCGAAAATACAAACAGGGCTATTAAAAGAATACTTGAAAAAACAGTTAGTCAGAATAGAAAAGACTGGTCATTTAAACTCGACGAAGCCTTATGGGCATTCCGAACTGCCTACAAGACACCTATTGGAACGACCCCGTTTCGCATGGTGTATGGTAAGGCATGTCACTTGCCAGTAGAATTAGAACATAAGGCTTATTGGGCGCTTAAGGCATGTAACTTAGATTATACAATTGCCGGAACCAATAGGTTCTTGCAATTACACGAGCTTGATGAGCTTAGATTAGAAGCCTATGAATCTTCCATTACATATAAAGAAAGGGCAAAAAGATGGCATGACCAAAGAATTAAGAAACCCAAGGAATTTTCAGAAGGGGACAAAGTCCTATTATACAATTCCCGGTTAAGATTATTTCCAGGGAAACTCAAGTCTAGATGGTACGGACCATTTACGGTGAAAAGTTCCTCTAAAACTGGAGCCGTTGTGTTATTAGACGATGAAGGTAGAGAATTTACTGTTAACATACAACGTGTAAAACATTATCAAGAAAATAATAATGAAATGATTGGTGAGGAAGATGTAACGTTTGAAGATGAGGTCACGTAGTAACCCATGATCTTGAGTCTAGCTACAAGACTCGTAAATAAAGAAAAGCGCTTCTTGGGAGGCAACCCATGATTTTGTGTGATTTTTATTTTGTTTGATTGTTATTTGCTTCCATATGCATGCTTTATTTTTATTGTTGGTAGATCATGTTTCTAAACTAAAAAGTGGAAATACTTTACTTTGTTGTTTGGCCTAGTCTTAACTTCACCCAAAGGTATTTTAGCAAAAAGATAAGTGTAAGGGGAAACCCAGAATATGTTTTTAAGAAACAAACCGATCATGATTCTCCACAATATTAAGTGAACATGTATATTCGTATTTGTTAGAGTCAAATGCTTGTATCGAGTCATAATGAAGTTTTGCAGGATTTTCTAGGAAGTAGGACCAAGTTTTTCCAGAAATTTTCCGGAAACTTAACATAAGAATTTCTGCAGGTCACTTCTGACGGCGTCATGAGTTTACTCTTGACGGAGTCACGTGTAAAAATCTGGAAATTTTTCCAGTTTTGTTTTTCTAACGGAGTCTTAAAGTTTTTGTTGAATTATTAGTTTTATAATCTCTAGAAAATCTGCAAACATCATTCCACAAGCATTATATCTTACTTTGTTTTCTAGGATTTAGTAACATATGTAGATTGCCGCCGATTTTATGCGAGGTTGCCTTGTCTATTTTCTCAGGATTTACAAGTTATGTATGACAAGAAGATGATTATTATTCTGGAAGGGAAGCTTTGAATGTTCATTATCTTGGAGGAAGATCTAACCTGGTCACCTTATTATCCATACCGAGCGAATCAGGGGAGTATTTGATTTCATTCTTTTTACTTTTTCACTTTTACATTCTTTACTTGAACATTGGGGACAATGTTCATCCTAAGTGTAAGGGGAGGGTAAAATGATGATACTTTACAGATACACTTTCGCTTGAGTTTGTTTGTTTGATGGTAGATGTGTAATAAAACTATGAGAAATACTTGTTAGTGCAATTTTAGCGCCAAATTTAAATTTTTTTACAACATTTAGGAACAAAACTTTAGCCATAACAAGCGTCTCATGGATAGGAGATTGTATGACTAGCACATAACCGTACCATTCAGAAAATTTTTCCACCCAAATATGTGAGGTTCGCCTTTAGATTTGATAGGAAAAGCATTTACTATTAGTGCTTATGAGTGTACCGGTAGCATTTAAATTCTAGAACTTGCGTTAGTGATGCATCCCGAGACCGCTAGTGAGACTACATTCGTGTGGTAGGATTTACTACATGATAAGAGGCATTAGGATCACCCTTGTGTTAAACCCGTATCATAATTACTTGACCATTTAAGTCATATTACTTAGCTAGTTAAGTCAACTAATTTTTCCCACACCCTTAGCGTTGTACTCATTTTTAGTACACGAAACCCCTAGTACACTCCTCTGAGCCTATCTTTTCGTTTCTAACTTTAAGCATTTTACTTAAAGGAAGAATTTGTTACACCCCACTTAAATGTACACCCAAATCGCCTTAGCCTTCCGTGTATGCACTCATCTTTAGTGCATTATTGTTATTTGTTAAACCCTAAGTTAACTATCTAATTGATTACATGGTTGCTAAGTCGAGTCATATCCTTGTACATATTGTTTTGGGACGATTGGGACTCATGGGTAAAGTACTTATTTTATGGAGTAATGGGGAAGAACATCATATATTACCCCCGCATGTGCGTTAATCTTAAAAGTACTCCAAGTGTTTTAATTTTCTTAATTCGAGTCATTAGATTAGTTTATTGTAAAGTATGTAAAAATTCAAGTGTAAGAGAAATTTACATTCCCTATGATGTATTATTTTGGATGGTAGGGTAAGAGTGTATGCAAAAAAAAAAAAAAAAAAAAAAAAAAAAAAAAAAAAAAAAAAAAAATCGAAAAATCAAGAGAAAGAAAAAAAAATAGAAAAAGAAAAGAGAAAAAACATACGGACTACCATCCCTTTTTATTCTATGTTTTTGTTATTTTTCATTTATTAGCTTAAGTCGAGTCTAGTCTTGGCTTAGCAACGCCATATTGTACATGTAATTAACCAAGATTATTAACTCGCCACCAGTAAAGACTGCCTATATCCAACAAAACCGTGTATTTCATATCCCTACATCTAACGTTACAACCCTTTTAAAAGACCTCTGTGATAGTTTATCCTAGGTGCTTACCCCATGTGGTGGAGGTTTGATCCTTTCCCAAGCCTATGGTAATCTATTTTGCTATGACAGGTAGTGAGAGATATCTTCCGTTTCCATATTGTAATTTATACTTTATTACACCCGAGAGATGTGAGTATCTAAACACTATTTGTGAGGTGCTAGTATATGACCTCCGTGCTTGTCTTTGGTCTTTAGTGGAACGATTATTTGTTGTAATTACTTTTATATTAGTGTTAAATGACCCCTAACTTGTATTTTGATTAGAATAAAAGCGCATTTGCTTGAGGACAAGCAAATCTCAAGTGTAAGGGTATATGATGAGGCGAAAAATGAACCGCTTTTAGGGGGTCATTTAAGCCCGGAATTGAATTTATTTGATAAAATATTACCCTAAATCGTTCCTTTTGTGATTTTAGGTACTTTGGGAGAGAAATCCGGAAAAGGAAGCAATTCGGACGTTTTTGGAGCATAAAAGTGAAGAAAACGCCAAAGACTTAATTTTCCATGCTGGGAACAGTGTATGACGGCGTCAAGAAGGAATTCCTGACGGCGTCAAGAGTAAAAACCATGACGACCCAGTACAAACCTGAAGGCGTCACAAGAAGAGCGTCAAGAGTTAATTGTGTGACGGCCTGCAAAAGGGGACTACATGACGGCGTCAGATCTAGATCTAGGCAGTCCGAGGAATTATTGGGCGGCGAGATGACGGCGTCAGACATTTGTTCTTGACGCCGTCACCCTCTAAAATCTATATATAGTTTTCTAATTTTCATTCATTAAGAGAAACTTGTGTGGAGAAACCATAGGGCCGAACCTTGTACGAATTTTACAGCTTTTCAAGGGTTTTCAACCCTTGAATCCTTACATGTGCTATTGAGATAAGTCTTCTATTAATTCAATCAATATGTCTATGTTTTGGTTGTCTATATCTTGTGCTTGTCTTGATTTCAACATGGTAGGCTAAATCTATCTTGTGTTTGCTTAGATCTAATGAAACCTAGATGTTAATTATGTGTTGATTATGTAACACCCCCAAAATCATCACGTCAGCGGAAGACTTAAAAATGTCAGCGGAAGATTTTTGGGTGTTACTTCGAGGATCTTTGTCACAATCATAGAAAACGACACAAAAGTGACGCTTTAAAGTTTAATTCATTCAAAATACCAAATATTCGAGACATTAAGATATTTCATAGTTTAAACAACAAGTTTATTTGAAATGTGTCAAAACGTTTATTTAAGCCCATGCCGGGTTACAAGCCCACTCCGTGCCTTCAAGTTCCTTCTCGCTTAGTTATCTGAGATAAACACATGCTAAAAGTGTCAACACAAAGGTTGGTGAGTTCATAGAGTTTATAGTTTCGAATATCGATTTCCAAAATCAAAGAGTTTGTGATTCCATAGAAGTTATAATAACAGTTGATTATCAAATTAAAGTGTGAGTAAATCCATAATATTCATAGCTTAAATCGTTGGTTTATCAAAATCAGAAAATGAGTGATTTCCTTAATAATTCAAAAATAGTCCGTTGGTTTGCCCTTCACCGGGTCAACACCAAAATAATAGTTTGTTTGACCTAATCGGGTCAGCACCAAAATAGTAGTTCGTTTGCCAATTATTAATAGTTTTTCCTGCTATATAGTGAGCACAATCTCATAGTTTAATAAAACAGTGGGCTACAGCATCGTACGCCCTTAACATCAGTCATTGTAGTTCTACATTATTACCGTCCTATTGCCCTAAGCTCATGACACTCAACGATTAACAGGCATCAAAATTATCCATAATAATGATGTAAAACAGTGGCCCTCAAGATAGGTATTTACCAGTAACCTATGAAATCAAATAAAGTGCATTTGGTGGCTTTCCTCTAGCGACCAAATGGGGATTGTCAATCCCTAATAGATCTATTCACAATTATTTACGTTCACCCTGCAAGTGATTAAGGCGCATGATCGAGGGACTTTTGGTAATAGGTACTTAGGCAATAGAGATCAAATATAGCATATCGTTGAAAAATCACTTGTAATCATGTCTATAGCAGGTATCTCCTTATGAGATATAAAAATGTATAAACTAGTAAAGTTTATATGTAATATAGTCCTGTATTTAATTAATGAATACTTGTAAAAGTAAAAACAGTAGTTAAGCATGTATCTCCCCCAAAAACGTTTATAAATCATTGTAAAACAAGTAAGAGTAGGGGCTATGACTCACCTGAGAGTTATGATAGACATAGATAACGTAATGTCAGAGGTAGAATGGAAATGACTTCAAAGATAACCTGAATGATATGGAAGTTTGAGATAAGTTCGACTTATCGAGAATCGTGATTTGAATAGTGTTCGATGACAAAATGACTTTTGGCAGAGGTGGCTTGCGTGGCAAAACGCTTAATAGTTCAAGAGCAAGTTATATACTATATAACTTGTCTTTATGTATAAGTATCGTTTATTATTTATATTTCTCGTTATAAATAAATGATATGTATCAATAGTTGGTGAATGATAAATTATAGTAAATGTCAATTTAATTAAATGAATGGATGAGTTCTAAGAATTAATCATTTCTTGATGTGTATTCAAGTTAACCGATAGTAACGTCGAGTTATATAATTTACGTTATAAATTATATATATTCAGAAATATATAGTTATTCGTAATTATCGTCTAAAAATGTAGGTTTCGTTATTTGTTACTACGATATAGTCGTACAATATTAATTTATCAAAACGAATTCAAGTTTCTGTGTAAACCTTTAAGTTATACAAAAGTTACTCCTTTAACCCCAATAGTTAGATGAGTTATATATATTCAGTTTAGAATAATTATATTTACAAACTTATAAAAGTTTATAAGAAAATGTTATATAGTTAAAGTTGGAGGTTTAAAATGTAAAAGTTTATATGAGTTATTTTATAAAAGTCCCTTTAAGAAAATAATCAGTAGTGAAAAGCCGAGGGGCTGAAATTGTCAATAAAAGTTGCAACAATAATTATACAAAATAAAAAGTGAGGTGCAGGGTTCGAACCCCTGACCTTGCGCATATCAGCCCAACGCCCTAACCATTGCACCAGCCTTATTATTGTTTTGTATTACTAAATGATTTGCTTATAACGTCTTATGATTTTGTGATGTATCTTGTTATTTCTTTCTCAGTTTCCTGCATGCGTTGATGCATGTGTATGCGTTTCAAAATGGGTTTTGTTTTTCTTCTTCTTTAAATCTTTATATAGCAGTTGGGTTATTCCCTTGGAGACCAAAATAAGCTTCGTCTTATCCGTGACTTAAACTCCGATTGATACTAAAAATATCCTTAGAATGATTTAATGGAAGGTTTCAATAAGTTTTATTTGTTTTTCGAAACGTGTAAATATCGAATGATTCAAGTCTTAGTAACCACAATATGGTTATATGAAAGTCAAAAATGGTTGTCATGTATATATGTCTACTGTTAAATCTATTTAACATCGTTTACACCTATTAAGTCATATTAACATGCCACAAGAATTAAACAAAATAAGTGTCTTGTCATAGTATTAGAAGTGTGGATGTTTTCAGTGAGGTTTTGAGATGGAGTCGAATGAGAAGTACTCCAAAAACACTAGTTTATGTGAGTTAGATTCTTTTAAGTAGCCACACAAGCTTAAACACCATCTAAGCCATATTGTATGCATGCATGTGATAACAGTGAATGTAGTAATTATGGTATGAAAAAGGAAGGACTTACGACACCAACTGAGGTGGTGGAAAACGAAGACAAATGAGAGACGAGCGAGAACCAAGACAACTTCATAGCTTCCAAGCTTTCAAACATGTCTCGTACTCACCACAGGAGGCCAGGAATTTATGAATCAAGCTTTATGAATGTGAAAGAGTATGTGTGTACGTATGAAAAGAATTATATTGCATGGTTCCTTCTTCTTTCTTTCTTCTCGACAGCAACAATAAGAACAACATTTTATGTGTAGGTTTGGTTCAAGGGTAGTGAGGGATGTGGAAGAGTGATGGTGTATAGCTTGGTTAAGGGTTCAACCATGAACCAATATTAGTTCCAAGTTTCCACAATCTTGCTTTCTCTTCCAACTTGGCTCGACAGAAACTACAAGTATGAATGTGATGTGAGTTGTATTGAGAAAGTCGATCAGCATGAAGTCTTTATATACTCGAACTAGAATGTGATAAGTGATAAAATGGAACAGGAAGGTGGTGTAAGAGTTGCACATGGTTTTTCCTTAGGTTACACTTGGGGCAGTAACTAGTGAGGGAGGTTTACTTGGGTCAGGTTTGGGATAGTAATCGTGCAAGAGTGTTAATGAGATTTATCATTCTCGAATCCTTGTAACATAGTCTAGGAGGATGTGTAAGGTTTGTGGCTGAATATTCCTGACATCTTACATACGTTTTGTGATGATTGGGGAGCAAGGATGGTTGGTGTAAGGGTTGCACATGCGTTACTTAGGTTGTATTTGAGGTAGTAGTATTCATGTTTTTGTCCAGGTCGTATTTTATAGATAACAGCCTGGAAATGCGTTTTTGGTTTAAAATCTCGCGTTTCTAGACGTAAAACATTATTTCGGACAACTTTCGTGTTTTACACTTTTCCTGGTTCGGACCAGAAGATCCTTAAAATTGGGTTTTAAATTCGTTACAGAAAGTTGGTGGTTCATTAGAATTTTATACGAAGTGTCATTACTAGCCTGGAAATGCGTTTTTGGTTTAAAATCTCGCGTTTCTAGACATAAAACATTATTTCGGACAACTTTCGTGTTTTACACTTTTCCTGGTTCGGACCAGAAGATCCTTAAAATTGGGTTTTAAATTCGTTACAGAAAGTTGGTGGTTCATTAGAATTTTATACGAAGTGTCATTACTATTTGTGTTAATTTGAGACGAAACGTGTAAGGTGCCTTAACTTGATCAATATTATAGTATAGTAATTATATTTGAAAGTTGATAACAATTGTCATTCATGGTTCTTAGAAGCATGGAAAATAGAGTTGTGAATTAAAGAGGTATGTCGTGTGTAAAAGTTACGATCAACTGAGTCAAATCAAATATGTACTTGTGACTTGTAAAAATAATAGTTAGAGGTGTGCTTAGGCCATGGAGCTTGGTGAGTTCGTTAGTGAATCAGGTTCAAAGGAAGGGAGCCAAGAATAAAGGGTCCGTTATTATTTGTGAGTACGCATGGGAATTTTGTAGGCTCGGGATTTATATAAATTGTATTTGGTAATTATTGAAACGTATAATTATTAAGTATCAACGTTTTAAGTTATGTATGGTATCTAGGTTATTAAGGTTCAGGTGTAAACGTCGTTTCAAGGTAAGAGTGAATAACGTTGTAATTGACAAAGTATATATATTTATATATATATATATATATATATATATATATATATATATATATATATATATATATATATATTTGTTATGGGTAAAAATGGTTAATTTATGTTGTAATAACGTGTTAATCGTAGGAAAATTTTACGGGATGTTATATTACCTACCCGTTAAACTGAATCCCGTCCCGGGATTCCAAGATAAGGTTGTTGTAAAGGTGAGTGGAAGGGGTGAACAAATAGTCATTCCTAACGATCTAATCCCTGAGCGGTTTTAATTGTTCTTTCCAGCTTAACGTATCTGCTACTACATTAGCTTCTTCTTTTTAATTTTTCTTTCCAACTTAACGTATCTACTACTACATTAGATTCTTCTTTTTAATTTTTCTTTCCAGCTTAACGTATCTACTACTACATTAGCTTTTTCCTTGATGATAGCAGTTCTCATAGTCATAATTGTTGAGTAGTTCTAACTACTTACGTTGTCTTATATTCAATTCCTTTTTGATTAATCTTGACTTAAGAAACAATTTCATTTTGAATGAAGATTTTTATTTTAACATGTTTTGAAGATAAACATGGTTCACAATATCTTGTTTTGTGAACATCAAGATCTTCGCGGGTAACCTACCCGTTAAACTAGTTGGTTGTTAACAGATTTTTAATAATAAGAGTTTTCAAGTGGAAACTTGTTGAATGAAGAGAAAGTTGCTGAACTTCAGCTTTTGTAAAGAGAAACTTGTTAGATATAGTTTTATGTGACAACACGGTATTTGGTTCCAAGCTTTTGTAGATGATGAATCTGTTTGTTCCTTAGCAATTCCATATCTTGTATTTCTATTAGAGGAATTTATAGATTTTGATGGATTTTAGGTAAAGTTGTGAAAGGTTCGGAAATCACTATATCACTCCTAGTGTTGGAGAAGAAAGAGAGACCATTGTATTCACATACAATGTCCTGAAAAGGTTTCATAAAACGCCAGAATGTGAAAGTAAGTACATGATTGAAGAAATATGGTTGTGTCGTAATGCCTTAGAATTAGGCATACGCAGAAGAAAATCGTGAGTCTTTGGCTGAAGTTTTAGTGCTTCTCACACCACTCGTGGTCCTAGTCATTAGCGTAGATGCAAATATGGAGATGAAAGCTAGTATGGCAATAAAATAAAAGTTATGCTTTATGAACTTTAATGATCCTCAATTTCATACGCATGCCATTTCAGATACAATTAAGCCCATTTATTTATAATTCGTTATTTACATAGAGAAGCGTCCCAAACGATGTAAATAACGAAGTATAAACTTATGGTTCGGTGGTTTACAATTTCTTTATTTCAATAGAAAGGCGTCCCAATCCATTCAAATAAGACATTATAAATCATCCTACTTAAGAATTTCTGACTCAACATCCATACTAATCAACAAAATAATTCATGCGCGGATTTTCCGAGAGTACGAAAAGAGTATGTCATACGCATCTATAAAGATGAGAGCGAGATAATTAAGGAGGATTGGTATAGTACTCAAAATAGTTGGGGAGCATATATATCAATATATTAATATACTAGAGTGTTGTTGTAGCATAAACTATCTAAAAGTCACATAATCGTCTGGCGGATGGAAATATGAAGACACGGTATTTGTAATAATCCCGATTAGTAAATATAAGTCATTAGCATAATCATAACATGTTAACATATATAAGAAATCATGTAAAAGTAATGTCTCTACCAGATGTTGGAAACGCGTAGGCACGGAGGGCATAAGGTGGTATTATGTAACACCCCCAAAATCATCACGTCAGCGGAAGACTTAAAAATGTCAGCGGAAGACTTTTTGGGTGTTACTTCGAGGATCTTTGTCACAATCATAGAAAACGACACAAAAGTGACGCTTTAAAGTTTAATTCATTCAAAATACCAAATATTCGAGACATTAAGATATTTCATAGTTTAAACAACAAGTTTATTTGAAATGTGTCAAAACGTTTATTTAAGCCCATGCCGGGTTACAAGCCCACTCCGTGCCTTCAAGTTCCTTCTCGCTTAGTTACCTGAGATAAACACATGCTAAAAGTGTCAACACAAAGGTTGGTGAGTTCATAGAGTTTATAGTTTCGAATATCGATTTCCAAAATCAAAGAGTTTGTGATTCCATAGAAGTTATAATAACAGTTGATTATCAAATTAAAGTGTGAGTAAATCCATAATATTCATAGCTTAAATCGTTGGTTTATCAAAATCAGAAAATGAGTGATTTCCTTAATAATTCAAAAATAGTCCGTTGGTTTGCCCTTCACCGGGTCAACACCAAAATAATAGTTTGTTTGACCTAATCGGGTCAACACCAAAATAGTAGTTCGTTTGCCAATTATTAATAGTTTTTCCTGCTATATAGTGAGCACAATCTCATAGTTTAATAAAACAGTGGGCTACAGCATCGTACGCCCTTAACATCAGTCATTGTAGTGCTACATTATTACCGTCCTATTGCCCTAAGCTCATGACACTCAATGATTAACAGGCATCAAAATTATCCATAATAATGATGTAAAACAGTGGCCCTCAAGATAGGTATTTACCAGTAACCTATGAAATCAAATAAAGTGCATTTGGTGGCTTTCCTCTAGCGACCAAATGGGGATTGTCAATCCCTAATAGATCTATTCACAATTATTTACGTTCACCCTGCAAGTGATTAAGGCGCATGATCGAGGGACTTTTGGTAATAGGTACTTAGGCAATAGAGATCAAATATAGCATATCGTTGAAAAATCACTTGTAATCATGTCTATAGCAGGTATCTCCTTATGAGATTTAAAAATGTATAAACTAGTAAAGTTTATATGTAATATAGTCCTGTATTTAATTAATGAATACTTGTAAAAGTAAAAACAGTAGTTAAGCATGTATCTCCCCCAAAAACGTTTATAAATCATTGTAAAACAAGTAAGAGTAGGGGCTATGACTCACCTGAGAGTTATGATAGACATAGATAACGTAATGTCAGAGGTAGAATGGAAATGACTTCAAAGATAACCTGAATGATATGGAAGTTCGAGATAAGTTCAACTTATCGAGAATCGTGATTTGAATAGTGTTCGATGACAAAATGACTTTTGGCAGAGGTGGCTTGCGTGGCAAAACGCTTAATAGTTCAAGAGCAAGTTATATACTATATAACTTGTCTTTATGTATAAGTATCGTTTATTATCTATATTTCTCGTTATAAATAAATGATATGTATCAATAGTTGGTGAATGATAAATTATAGTAAATGTCAATTTAATTAAATGAATGGATGAGTTCTAAGAATTAATCATTTCTTGATGTGTATTCAAGTTAACCGATAGTAACTTCGAGTTATATAATTTACGTTATAAATTATATATATTCAGAAATATATAGTTATTCGTAATTATCGTCTAAAAATGTAGGTTTCGTTATTTGTTACTACGATATAGTCGTACAATATTAATTTATCAAAACGAATTCAAGTTTCTGTGTAAACCTTTAAGTTATACAAAAGTTACTCCTTTAACCCCAATAGTTAGATGAGTTATATATATTCAGTTTAGAATAATTATATTTACAAACTTATAAAAGTTTATAAGAAAATGTTATATAGTTAAAGTTGGAGGTTTAAAATGTAAAAGTTTATATGAGTTATTTTATAAAAGTCCCTTTAAGAAAATAATCAGTAGTGAAAAGCCGAGGGGCTGAAATTGTCAATAAAAGTTGCAACAATAATTATACAAAATAAAAAGTGAGGTGAAGGGTTCGAACTCCTGACCTTGCGCATATCAGCCCAACGCCCTAACCATTGCACCAGCCTTATTATTGTTTTGTATTACTAAATGATTTGCTTATAACGTCTTATGATTTTGTGATGTATCTTGTTATTTCTTTCTAAGTTTCCTGCATGCGTTGATGCATGTGTATGCGTTTCAAAATGGGTTTTGTTTTTCTTCTTCTTTAAATCTTTATATAGCAGTTGGGTTATTCCCTTGGAGACCAAAATAAGCTTCGTCTTATCCGTGACTTAAACTCCAATTGATACTAAAAATATCCTTAGAATGATTTAATGGAAGGTTTCAATAAGTTTTATTTGTTTTTCGAAACGTGTAAATATCGAATGATTCAAGTCTTAGTAACCACAATATGGTTATATGAAAGTCGAAAATGGTTGTCATGTATATATGTCTACTGTTAAATCTATTTAACATCGTTTACACCTATTAAGTCATATTAACATGCCACAAGAATTAAACAAAATAAGTGTCTTGTCATAGTATTAGAAGTGTGGATGTTTTCAATGAGGTTTTGAGATGGAGTCGAATGAGAAGTACTCCAAAAACACTAGTTTATGTGAGTTAGATTCTTTTAAGTAGCCATACAAGCTTAAACACCATCTAAGCCATATTGTATGCATGCCTGTGATAACAGTGAATGTAGTAATTATGGTATGAAAAAGGAAGGACTTACGACACCAACTGAGGTGGTGGAAAACGAAGACAAATGAGAGACGAGCGAGAACCAAGACAACTTCATAGCTTCCAAGCTTTCAAACATGTCTCGTACTCACCACAGGAGGCCAGGAATTTATGAATCAAGCTTTATAAATGTGAAAGAGTATGTGTGTACGTATGAAAAGAATGATATTGCATGGTTCCTTTTTCTTTCTTTCTTCTCGACAGCAACAATAAGAACAACATTTTATGTGTAGGTTTGGTTCAAGGGTAGTGAGGGATGTGGAAGAGTGATGGTGTATAGCTTGGTTAAGGGTTCAACCATGAACCAATATTAGTTCCAAGTTTCCACAATCTTGCTTTCTCTTCCAACTTGGCTCGACAAAAACTACAAGTATGAATGTGATGTGAGTTGTATTGAGAAAGTCGATCAGCATGAAGTCTTTATATACTCGAACTAGAATGTGATAAGTGATAAAATGGAACAGGAAGGTGGTGTAAGAGTTGCACATGGTTTTTCCTTAGGTTACACTTGGGGCAGTAACTAGTGAGGGAGGTTTACTTGGGTCAGGTTTGGGATAGTAATCGTGCAAGAGTGTTAGTGAGATTTATCATTCTCGAATCCTTGTAACATAGTCTAGGAGGATGTGTAAGGTTTGTGGCTGAATATTCCTGACATCTTACATACGTTTTGTGATGATTGGGGAGCAAGGGTGGTCGGTGTAAGGGTTGCACATGCGTTACTTAGGTTGTATTTGAGGTAGTAGTATTCATGTTTGAGTCCAGGTCGTATTTTATAGATAACAGCCTGGAAATGCGTTTTTGGTTTAAAATCTTGCGTTTCTAAACGTAAAACATTATTTCGGACAACTTTCGCGTTTTACACTTTTCCTGGTTCGGACCAGAAGAGCCTTAAAATTGGGTTTTAAATTCGTTACAGAAAGTTGGTGGTTCATTAGAATTTTATACGAAGTGTCATTACTATTTGTGTTAATTTGAGACGAAACGTGTAAGGTGCCTTAACTTGATCAATATTCTAGTATAGTAATTATATTTGAAAGTTGATAACAATTGTCATTCATGGTTCTTAAAAGCATGGAAAATAGAGTTGTGAATTAAAGAGGTATGTCGTGTGTAAAAGTTACGATCAACTGAGTCAAATCAAATATGTACTTGTGACTTGTAAAAATAATAGTTAGAGGTGTGCTTAGGCCATGGAGCTTGGTGAGTTCGTTAGTGAATCAGGTTCAAAGGAAGGGAGCCAAGAATAAAGGGTCCGTTATTATTTGTGAGTACGCATGGGAATTTTGTAGGCTCGGGATTTATATAAATTGTATTTGGTAATTATTGAAACGTATAATTATTAAGTATCAACGTTTTAAGTTATGTATGGTATCTAGGTTATTAAGGTTCAGGTGTAAACGTCGTTTCAAGGTAAGAGTGAATAACGTTGTAATTGACAAAGTATATATATATATATATTTTTTTTTTGTTATGGGTAAAAATGGTTAATTTATGTTGTAATAACGTGTTAATCGTAGGAAAATTTTACGGGATGTTATAGATTACTTGTTTATGGTTGTATTGGATGAATGATTTCAATGTTAGGCTTAAGAAAACTGGCAGATCTCCATTGTGTAACATGCTTGAACGTCTTAGGAAACATGAACCGATGTGTACTAGGTTTTATTGGTTGTATTTAATGCATGAGTAAATTCTAATGATCCCATGTTAGGAGCTTCTAGCAGGCTCGACATAGGAGTGAAGTAGGCACTCATAGGATTGGGGAAGTAAGTACGCCACCCCATGAATGGTATTAAGGAATACAATCCGTCATCCACGCAACTATAACAAGTAATTAACGTGTAAAAGATATCTAGGGAGTAGTGAAATCTAAGTAAACACATTGTTGACATAAATAATGTCTTAAAACATTGTTAGCATATTAACAATGTCTCTATGTTTTGATAATTACAAAGCATAAACTCATTAATCTAAAACTTATGACGTAAACAAGTTTTTAGTGCTTAATATTTGTCTTTGCTTCCATATCACTTAAGGTATGAATAAACAAAGGGTTTATTACATTTCATGATCAAAGGAAATTTTTCTAATCACTAGAATTTTTATAAAATGTATTAAACATCTTATATCTTTTACAAAATTACTTTTGGAATTAAAAGAATATGTTTAATTCATTATAAATATATGATTTCAAATTTCCAACCAAAAATGGCAAATTCTATCCAGAAAAACATTCCCCACTAAAAGACAAGAAAAACCAACGTTCTGAAATGGGCGGCCCCCTTAATTCCTTAGGCGGCCCCCTTAATCATTAAGGGGACCGGCCACTAATTAAGGGGACCGGCCACGCTCCAGAACAGTGTTTTCCTCCCCTTTAAATACTGGATCAGTTCACACTTTTTCCTCACCTTTTGCACTTCTAAACTTTCTGATCCAGATCTATTTCTCTATTCTCTCATCCTTTGATCATAAGTGTATATATTCTTTGTTTCAAAGTGATCCAATTTCCATCCTCTCAAGTGCAAGAGAAGAATACTTCTATCTTCCTAGACAAGAAGTATTACAACTTGTTGTGATCTCCACATCCAAGTTGTTGGTGTATCATCAAGATTATTTACATATTCTTTGTGAAGATTGTTGTGAATATTTGCTTGTAGATAGTTGTGTTAGATATAGATTGTGTGATTAGTTGATAGCTTGGTGTGAAGAAGAAAAGCTAGGAAATCTATTGGGGTGAAGAAGATAGAGTTGAAGTAGTTAGTTGTGAAGTAGATTGATTTGAAGAAAGTGTGTAGAAGTTGTGACTTAGGTGTGAAGGTGTTGTGGTGTGATTATTGGTGTGTAAATTGGTGTGTACATTGGTGTGTAAATTGGTGTGTAAGGTTTTCTCCACCATAAGGGAGCTTGTTGATATAGTGAAGAAAACTCTCGAGTTAGGTGCTCGGGGAGTGGAGTAGGGCAAGGAAGGTGTCCTTGTAGCCGAACCACTATAAATCTCTTGTCTCGCGGTTCGATCTTTCCATCTCTTACTTATTTCAT
Source organism: Artemisia argyi (assembly GCA_030686995.1). NCBI lineage: Eukaryota > Viridiplantae > Streptophyta > Magnoliopsida > Asterales > Asteraceae > Artemisia > Artemisia argyi. Next base: position 121,155,967 of record CM060709.1, on the reverse strand, counting down.
TACTTATCATTGTTATATATTTCATATTGATATTTGTTTGTATTGTGCAACACTTGAGATCACATATTATCGAATCTAAGTTTTAAAAATTAAGTAAACACTAAAACTCTTTTTACAACTAATTAAAAAGACGTAAAACTATTCAACCCCCCTTCTAGTTTTCCACACACATTTCTCCCATATATTGCTCACAACCTTAGTTTAATATAGTTTATTTTCATTTCTAGTATTTTATTTTGATTGCATCTTAGTATTGGGTTAGTTGACTAGCAACTAATTCCGCCCAAATCCTTCAAACCCGAGATTTTAATTTGCTTTTCTAAAAAATATAAAAATACAAAAAGAATCATCCCTCATCTCTAGATCTAGTATTTAAGTTTTCTAATCCTAGCGACACTATTCCTAGCTGAACGATCAATCCCCCGGTACTTGTCATTATACTATACTACATCGATTAGGTACACTGTCTGGTGGGGGTTGTAAGCTTCTCGAGATCCCTTGAGAGGTAATGCCTGGAGCAATTCCCACGCATCAGTTAATTACATGTACAATATGGTGTTGCTAAGCCAAGACTCGACTCGACTTAAGCTAATAAATCAAAAATAACAAAAGTATAAAACAAACATAGAATGAAACGGGATGGTAGTCCGTATGTTCTCTCTCTCTCTCTCTCTCTCTCTCTCTCTCTCTCTCTCTCTCTCTCTTTATTATTTTTTTTGCATACACTTTTACCCTACCATCCAAAATAATACATCATAGCGGATTTGCATTCCCCTTACACTTGAACTTTTACATACTTTACAATCAACTATTCTAATGACTCGAATCAAGATAATCAAAACATTTGGAGTACTTTTTAAGATTAACGCACGTATGGGGGGGTAATATATGATGTGTTCCCCATTACTCCATAACACAAGTACTTTAACCATGATTCCCAATCGTCCCAAAACAATATGTACAAGATATGACTCGACTTAGCAACCATGTAATCAATTAGATAATTAACTAAGGGTTTAAACAAATAACAATAATGCACTAAAGATGAGTGCATACAAGGAAGGCTAAGGCGATTTGGTTGCACATTTGGGTGGATTGTAAACAAATTCTTCCTTTAAGTAAGATGCTTAAAGTTAGAAACGAAAAGATAGGCTCGGAGGGGTGTACTAGGGGTTTCGTGTACTAAAAATGAGTACAACGCTAAGGTGTGGGAAAATTAACTGACTTCGCTAGTCAAGTAATATGACTTAAATGGTCAAGTAATTATGATACGGGTTTAAACACAAGGGTGATCCTAATGCCTCTTATCATGTAGTAAATCCTACTACACAAATTTAGCCTCACTAGCGGTCTCGGGATGCATCACTAACGCAAGTTCTAGAATCTAAATACTACCGGTACACTCATAAGCACTAATAATGAATGCTTTTCCTATCAAATCTAAAGGCGAACCTCACATATTTGGGTGGAAAATTTTTCTGAGTGGTACGGTTTTGTGCTAGTCATACAACTCCTATCCATGAGACGCTCATTAAGGCTAAAGTTTCACTCCTAAATGTTGTAAAAAATTTTAAATTTGGCGCTAAAATTGCCCTAGCAAGTATTTCTCTTAGATTTATTACACACCTACTATCGAACAAACAAACTCAAGTGCAATTGTATTCTCTATGGTATCGTCATTTACCCTCCCCTTACACTTAGGATGAACGTTGTCCCCAATGTTCAATTAAAGGATGTAAAAGTAAACCAGGTAAAAGAACGAAAACAAATACTCCCCTGATTCGTTCAGTGTGGATAGTGTGTCAACAAGGTTAGATCTTCCTCCAAGAAAATGAACTTTGAAAGCTTCCCTCCAGAAATATAAATCATCTTCTTGTCATATATAACCTATTAAACCTGAGAAAACAAATAAGGCAAACCTCGCGTAAAATCGGCGACAATCTATATATACTAAAAAATCCTAGAAAGCAAATTAAGATATAATGCTTGTGGAATGAATGTTTGCAGATTTCCTGGAGTTTTTAAAACTAAAGAATGAACAAAAACTTTAAGACTCCGGTTTAAATAAAACTCGCAAAATTTTTCAGAATTTTAGTACCTGACACCATCAGGTTGTAACTCCTAACACCGTCAGAATGTTCCTGGAAAAATCTTATGTTAAGTTTCCGGAAAATTTCTGGAAAAACTTATGCCTTATTTCCTGGAAAATCCTGCAAAACATCATTATGACTCGATACAAGCATTTGACTCTAACAAATACTAATATGCATGCTCATTTAATATTGTAGTGAATCATGCTCATTTTTGTTCTTATAAACAAATTTGGATTTCCCTTACACTTAGCTTTTGCAAAATACCTTTATATATAATTAAGAAGAAGTTAAAAACAAAATAAAGCATTTTCACAATTTACTTTGAAACATGATTTACCAACAATAAAAATAAAACACGCATACGGAAACAAATAAAATCAAACAATCAAACGAATAAAAACACACAAAACATGGGTTGCCTCTCAAGAAGCGCTTTTCTTTATTTACGAGTCTTGTAGCTAGACTCAAGGTCATGGGCAATAACGTGACCTCGTCATTGGTCACATTCTCTAGGTCATCCTCAATCACAGTTTTGTATTCCAGACCTAGTTGCAAACATTCCTTGTAGAAACCGAATATTCTACTCATGACATAGTCTACTCCTCTACGTCTATCCTCATCATTCCTATAGTAGACCGCTTGCTTGTGCTCCTTTTCAAGGTTTGATAAAAGACGGAATTGTTCAATCTTGTAGGGCACTTGGTAAGCTATTTCATCGTTCTCATCCTTGAATCTAACTATCCCTAGGGATAGGTCATAATTCATCTTAGAGGCCTCAACAAACGGTTTTCCGAACACTACTTGACTTAGGCAAGCATCTATTACCGGACGAATATCCTCTACAATCACAAAATCGGTAGCATAAGTGAAGTTTCCTACAAAGACATGTAATCCTTTCACTCTTCCCACAAAGTTACTCATCCAACTCGTGTTGGGCATCATCCTATATCCAAGTTGCTTCTTCATTATCCAATTATAATAGGTCCTAGTCATAATGTTTATGGGAGATCTAAGATCTATGTAGGCTTTCCACACATGCATATGCCCAATATTTCATGGTATGTTGATGTTAGAGGAATCACCCGCTTTGATGAGTGGTGAACCAAGGACGTATGGTGTCTCGGGGTCATCGAATAGATCCTTATGGTATTCCCGTTCTTCCTTGGTGGGTAACTTATCAAAGTATTCATCTACATTTTCTACTTCCTCAAACTTTTCTTCCTTTATACCCTCAACTTCTTTAATCTCATCCTTAGGCCCAATTTCTATTCCAACTTCATCCTTGTCACTTTCTTCTATATTCTTATCTATTGGCTTAATGGTGACAACATTGACAAAGTGGACGTGTTTGGAGGATGAGGGGTCCTTAATTTGGATACCGCTACTAGTGTCCCTAGTGTCCTTCCTAGGTGTGGTAAGCACTTGGTTGTTGAGGGCTTTCAACAAGTTGTCAATTTTATTGGTCATCTCCGTTTGTTGTTGATTGAATTCGGATTCAAACTTAGCTATGCGAGCTTCTTGAGATGCCATAAACTTGGACATTAACCCTTCAAGATTATTGGTACTACCATAGTTATTAGAAGGATTGTTGTTGAAAGTACGATTAGAGGGTGGACCGTTTGGTTGGTAACGATTAGGTGGATTGGAAGAATTGTTTTGGGGCATGTTTTGGTTTTGTTTCCACCTAAGCTTCGGGTGATTTTTCCAAGAAGGATTGTAGGAATCACCGTAAAGGTTTGGCTCGGGTTTAAAAGTGAACCACTTGTCTCCCGCTTCGTCGGTACGCGAGGATGCGTAATCCGCAAAATCTTGTCCGGGGAGTTCCACGCAATCACGAGTGTCATGAGGACCACTACATAATTCGCATGAAGAAGTGATTTTGTTCACTTGGCTTGAACGCTTAGGAGCTTTGTAGCATTTCATGAGAAACTTGACTTGGTCCTCAAGTTCCATGATCCTACGGTCGGGAGTGCTAGAATTGTTCGAAGGCAAAGATATTGCCTTGACCGTTTTGTTCAAATCACGGGGATCATTCCAACTTTCGTTGTCATAGAGAGCAAGATCTTCAATGAGTTCCCATGATTCTTCCGCACTTAGATCACGTAGCTTGCCACCGGCCAATTGGTCAATGGTTCGCCTTGTGGAGAGATCGATATGGTCATAGAAGATTTGGACTTGGAGCCAAATATCTATGCCATGATGAGGGACTTTTTGGAGTAAGTCCTTGAAACGAGTCCATGCTACATAGAGAGTTTCACCTTGATGTTGTTGGAACATCAAGATATCATTTCTAAGCTTGGTAGTTCTCCCCGGTGGGAAAAATTGAGCAAGGAAACGAGAGGTGAGATCATCCCAAGAGGTGATGGATCCCGCGGGTAAACGTTCAAGCCATTGACTAACTTGGTCACATAGAGAGAATTGGAATAGACGTAATCAGGTCGTCTCTCTAGTTGCAACATCAAGGTCTATGGAATCTACGATTTTTAGGAAATCCTTGAGATGTTGATTAGGATCTTCGGAACGAAGTCCATGGAATACACATCCACTTTGCACCAACCGGATGGTGTCAGATCGCAAGGGAGACACATTGGCTCCTTGAGTGAGCTCAATGGTGTTTCGATAGCCTTGGTGGCTAGGACGAGAATACTCTCCTAAAGTTCGGGGTCTAGGAGGTTAGTTTGCTAGTGGTGGGTTTTGTGGGTGGTTTTGTTGTGGTGGGTTGATGGGTTCAAAGATATTACCACCTTCCATGATGTGGGATGGTAATGGTTACGAACAACGGAACAAAGAAATGAGATAGACTAAAGAAAACCAAAAAATAAAAATAAAAATCTTACTAGAAAGGAATCTAGCAAGTAGACCTAATAAAAAGAAACTCTAACCTAGACAATAACTATTCCTCGGGTTGCGGCACCAAAAACTTGATACGCGAGATTGCTCCCTCGCAACAGGTTTTACCTCTCAAGGGATCTTGAGAAGCTTGCAATCCCCGCCAGGCATTGTACCTGATCGTTGTAGTATGTATAGTGACAAGTACCGGGGGATTGATCGTTCAACTTAGAAATAGTGTCGCTAGGATTAGAAAGCCTACTAAACTAGGTCTAGAGGTGAGGGATGATTCTTTTTGTATTTTTTTATATTTTATGAAAGCAAGTAAAATCTCGGGTTTTGAAGGAGTGGGCGGAATTAGTTGCTAGTCAACTAACCCAATTAACTACAGATACAATCAAAATAAAATAAAAATAAATAAAAATAAACTAATGTAATTATGTGGTGTAACCAATAATGAGAAAAGATGTGTTTACTTAGATTTCATTACTCCCTAGATATCTTTTACCGGTTGATTAGCTTGTTACAATTGCATGGATGACGGGTTATATTCCTTAATACTAGTCGTAGGGCTGTGTACAATATTCCCTAACTCTATAAGCTCCTACTTCACTCCTATGTCGAGCCGACTAAAAGCTCCTAACATGGGATCACTAGAATTCACTTATGCATTAAATACAACCAAAAATCGTAGTACACCTCCGATCATGTTTCTTAAGACGTTCAAGCAAGTTACCAATGGAAGTCTGCCAGTTTTCTTAAGCCTAACATCGAATACAATCATCCACAACAATTATAAACAAACCATCAACCAATAATCAATATCTAGGTTTCACTACATCTAAGCAAACACAATAAAAACCTAGCCTAGCATGTTAAAAGAAAGACAAGCATAAGATACAATCAAACAACACATAGACATATTGAATGATTATTGGAAGACTTATATTTATTCAAACATGGATGAAAGAAGGGTTTGAAACCCCTACAACATGATGAAAAGTTGACCTAGAATTTGTGGTAAAGTTCCTCCTAATGTTCCACACACAATGAATGAAAAATTGGAAAAAAATATATATAGAGAATACATCCTGACGGCGTCACGTTGTAGCTTCTGACGCCGTCAACTCGCCGCCAAATTAAGGGTCGTATTGCCTAGATCCAGTCTTGACGCTGTCATGTAGAAATTGAACTCTGGGCCGTCACTTGCAAAATGACCCTGGCGGCCTTGGTGACGCCGTCAGGTCAATTACACTAAAAATGTTCTGGGCCGTCACGTGTATTTTCCACTTCCACCTCTTTTGCCAAGCTTGACGCCGTCATGTGTGAGGTCGTGACGTCGTCAGGTACTATTCCCAGCAAGGATTTTGAGACTTTGCCATTTTCTTCACTTTTATGCTCCAAAAACGTCCAAAATGCTTCCTTTTCCAGATTTCTCCTCAAAAGTCCCTAAAATGACAAAAGGAACGATTTAGGGTAGTAATTGATCAAATAATCACGAATTCGGGCTTAAATGACCCCTTAAAAGCGGTACACTTTTCGCCTTATCACTAATACTTTGTTGCTGGAATACGAAAGTTTATAAGCTAGAAGTCTTTTATGGAATAGGGATTTTTCTAATTCATATAACCATTTTGCAAATCATTCTTGCATAAATATTCTAATGTTAGTTTTGATATTAAGTTATGAATATCAATCTTAGTAGTTGGTCTTTCAACCATTGACATAAATCTATATATGAATATGTCAGATTGAGCATTTGGCGGGAACAAAGGAGAATGACAAGTACCATCAGATAAAGGAGTATTTCGGTTTGACAATATACACTTACATGACGAGGTAATATCACAATAAGAGTGTTTTTTAAATTAGCCCCATCACAAAAGGGATTTTTTTTAAATACATTTTCCTTGGTTTTTTATAAAGATTCACTTTTTTTATTTTTTATTTATTTTATTTTTTTAATTTTGCATATTCGGGTTAACCCGCACCTTATAAGGGTCGGGAAAGGGTAAGATTTTTCTTTTCCAAAATCCGAATAACCCTACCCGAATAAGTCTCACTCGGGTTGGATTTACCCGAATAACAACTTTAGTTTGGAACCATATCCTGTTTGAAACCATGGTGGTATGTTTGTGTCAGGAGGAGCAACATCAGAAGCAACAACGACATCAAGTTGCAGCAGCAACATCAAGATTTAGGAGCAGCACGCAGCTTCAATGGCACTCAAATGTGGTTCTTTTAGAAGTGGAAAAATATCATCAAAACTAAAAAGGGGTGCACGAATAAGAGCACATGGACTCCCTTTTACACCTCTGAACTTATACATCAAAGTCACAACTGAAAGACATCCTTGGAATGTTGTTGTTATGGATGATGCACATTCCTGGCTGTACTCGACTTCATTCAAGCCGAATTCGGTGGTATCATGAGAGGTAAATATGATCCGACCTATGAACATCATTCTGCTGAAGTTCGTGCCGTAACGGTGAGAACCCATCGTGATTGGCACATAACTCATGATTATCATAGGCGATTAGCTGCTACATTACTCCAGGTAAGTATTATTTCCCTCATTGTTGCTCGATGACGGAATATTTTCTAGCGTTCAATTGTTTTTATAAGTTTGATCTTTTATTTTGTGCAAGAAAGGAGTTCACAAGAAAGGTTCTTGAAGCCTTTTATTAAGAGGGAAATGTAGAGAACCTGGAAGAGCCCTTGACTGGATGGTTGGGTTCCCAATGAAGCCATACATCTGACTCATCTTGGTTGTTATGGGTGCTGGTTGAATGGCCTTGATGAGTAGATGATATGGAAATGTAGTTGGATGGTTATGGTGCATATTAAGGTGAATTCAATGATCACTATTGTGTAAATGATAGTGGTATTGTGATCTGAGATGTTCAGTCAGTATCAAGAATTGTGATATCTGATATAGTTAGTAGAATTGACTGATAATAGTTGTATTGTTCTTTCATATACTGATTGGGGGTTGTCCTAATCAGTTGAATGTTGTTGTAAGTTGTGTTACTGTTTGTTGAATAATACATATTTCACCTTTTGCACCCAAAAAAAAGGAAAAGAGTTTTACACTACTGCACTACCTGCTACTTCTTAATTTCTAATTGTGAATTACCAGACAATGTGGCTAATGGCAGCATAATATGTGATCACAAGCGCATCTCTGGAATGTCTTCCACAGTCACATAAATTCAATCTGAGCAAAGCATTAATGCACCAGGTAACATATTACGAAATGCCTTTTTTTCCCTTTTACAGGCTGTTCTACTTAATTCTCCACCTCCAATATCCACAGATCATATTAAAAAAACCCACAATTATTATTACATTCGTTCTTCCTACGCTTAGTTTATCTTTTTACAAGGTTTTAGCAGCATCTATCCAAGTAGCGCCATCGTATAGAGTTGGTTTAGAAAGTATGTACAAAATGCATAAAACCATTTAGTCCAAGTAAGTTGCGATTATAGTTTGGTTTATACACACAACAGGCGAGTTTCATGGGTGAGAGTCTTTGTCAGCTTAAGCATCATCAGAAGCAGTATGATGGAGATCTAAAGAATCATTGTTCTCTGAATACTGACCATTCTAAACCACTTACCCTTGCTGCATACATTTTAGATGATGTCATAACAGTTCAGAGAATCGAAATCAACAGTGTTTGCAATTTTGGCTGGTGATAGGAAATGTTCAATTGAATAAAATTCACATCGAATGTTATGATTACCGCCATCATTTTGATTAATACGGAACCAAAAATTTAATAACGTCTTGTGTATAGATATGATATGATTTTACCGATTATTGATCAAAGTGACATTTGTTTCTGTTTCTTCTATTAGATTACTCTCTGCCGTGGTTGGTCCACAAGTTGCAGTTTCTGCATCTGAGGCTGATGTTACAGCCCTTTGTGAAGAAAACAAAATTCCAAATGAGATATTTGATACCAAAGAAAATGGCAACGAGTTACCATTTTGCACACAAACGAATGAGCCTGAGAGGTTATTAATCTCTATTTTTCTCTATTCTTTTCACTTATACTTTATGGTTGGGCTTGGCTTGAGTTTGAATCATCCACTTCAGACTTTACATTTCTTTATTCAGGATTTCTCAAGGAAATGATATAGATATGGAACTATTACAAAGTAGATTCCATTGGTATATATAAATAAAACATTATTTTATTTTACCGAAAAGGTAAATAGGTTTTTATTAACCCGTGCTCCCTTTACATTGATAGAATCAACACAGGGAAGTTGAATCATGTCATTCTTAGTACGGGTCAAAATGGGTGGGATGGTGTATAAGCACACGAACAACTCCAACGCCCCTCTCGATTATTTATTCTTGAATATGTTTATATAAGTTTATATTCGTTGGTTATGTCACAGATTGAAGGTTATTTTGACGAAAACTTGATGGGATCATACTTTTGTATTTAGTCAAGTCTCGGTCATTACCTTTTGTAATAGGTTGCTTAGTTATTTATTTCATTATGTTTTATGTTACAAGGCTTAAGTATTATAGCCCAATGGGCTTGAAAGCCCACGTTTAGTAAGATGAGGGAGGAAGGGAGTGTTGCCCTACTCCTCCCTTATAAATACCAAGCTTATGTAAACATTTCATTTTGTTGGTTATTTGAATATCATTAAGGAAACTCTTGTTCTTTCACTTTTCATAAGTCTTATAATCAACCATCTCTTTTTCTCATCTCATTTCTATCATTATTATACTTGTGTTTACAAAATGGTGACCTAACAAGTGGTATCATTCGCCTAATAGAGATTGAAGTGTTGTTCTTGGTTTTTACGTAGTGTTTAGGTTGTTTTTCATCATCTTTTTGCATTTTTCTTTGTTTCTTTCACTCAAATCTTGAAGCTTGGACAAGTTTTAAGGTTGATATAGTGATTTGAAGCTTAGATTTTGCATAAAGTTTTGATTTTTAAGGTTTTTTCTACTCAAAATCTTCAATAGTTAGTGTTTTGTAAGTATTGGTGAAGTTATTTGATCAAAAGTACCTTATTTCTAAGCATTTCTCTTCAAAAATTTGAGATTTTTCAACCTACTGACCTCCTTACGCGTAACTTACGTGAACAGTATGATTCAAAAGCTGTCAACAGTACTTTTTGTCCCTTCTACGCATAAGATTTGGTCAAAACCCTTTTCCTACGCGTAACTAGAATCAAAACCCTTTTCTTACGCGTAACTAGAGTCAAAACCCTGTTTCTACGCTTAACTTGGAAGTCTACGCCTAAATCCTACGCATAAGTCTATTTCCTACGCCTAAGTCCTACGCTGAAGTTACAACCTACGCATAAGTTACCTTTTCTACGCTGAAGTTCTAATCTTACGCATAAGAGTTTATCTTACGCGTAAGTTGCCAGAATCTACGCTTAAGTTTCATCAAAGGTCTTCTCCTTGTGTTACGGTGACTCAGTACTTCCCTAGCTTGGATAAGTTAGTGGAATACTTCGACTTCGGATATCTTTCAAGCTTGGATAAGTTTGAAAGATTTGTTTGGTTGTTTAACCTTACGCATAAGCTTAAACTTACGCATAAGCCAAAGCTTACGCGTAAAGAGAAAACTTACGCATAAACTCCTAGTTTACGCATAAACTACTCTTTACGCATAACCTAAAGTTTACGCGTAAGATTATTGTTACGCGTAAGATTTCAACTTACCCCAGGAATTTTGAACTTAACCAAAGGAACGTGCATTTCAATCTTCTACAAAGATCCATTACTACATAAGTGTTCAAAGATGTCTCAACCACCACATTACTACTTCTCTAATCCTCAGCAACAACATCAGCAGTATCAGCAACAACAATACCATCAGCAACAATCATATCAACAACCTTCACAATCACACTATCATCAACAACCGTTTAATCCACAACCACAATATCTCATGATGCAACAACATCAAATCATTCCTCAACAACAACCATATCAAATGTCACAACAAAACAATCAGTATTCCTCCAAACAACCTCACTGGTTTGATAGAATGTGTGAAGTTATTACAACTCAACAATCCAGACATGAGGCAGGATCACTTGAAACACCTCCAATGCTAACACCTGGGAACTATGTTCAATGGTCAAGTCGATTCTTACGATTTCTTGAACTAAAGAAACCTCATGGGAAATTCTTGAAACAAGTGATACTTGAAGGACCATTTGAGTGGCCAACAAGATTTGAAATTGGTGATCCAAATGCTGATCCTCCACGTCCTCCTGGTGATAGACCTCTTCCAAAATATTCACTCACAGAAGAACAGAAATTACACCGGGAAGCTGATGAGTATGCAATGGCTTATATACTTCAAAGTATACCTAATCCAATTTATCGAAGTGTCGATGCTCAGAAAACAGCCAAAGCTATGTGGGAACATGTTCATCTCCTTATGGAAGGCACTCAATTGAACAAAGATGATATGGAATCCAAACTCTACATGGAATACACAGACATCACAATTGAACCAGGAGAGTCACTTGAATCCTACTATCATCGTTTCACAAATGTGGTCAATGATCTGGAACGTCACAAAATCACAGTACCAAGGATCGCAGTGAACTCCAAATTCGTCGGTAGTCTTGGTCCAGATTGGCATAAATATGTGACATTTGTTCGTCAAACCAAAAATCTTCATGATGCACCATATGGTTTGTTGTATGATTTTCTGAAACACCATGAACCTGAAGTGGAAAAAGATAGAGCTCTTCGAGGAGGATACTCACCATCACCAACACCAAATTCTTTGGCACTCGTAGCTCAATCTCCCTATGCTCCACCACCTATGTCTAATCATGCATATGTTCAAGAGCAAAACTGCTTCAGTTATCTATAATCTTCTACCTCGAACCAAATGGTCCTTTATGATTCATCTCCACAGAATACTACTACTCAACTTGTTCCATTAAACAACAATGATGTAGTGTATTACTCCAACTCCAATGAAGATGACGATGATGACTTTAATACGTTTAATCAGGGACTTGCTCTCATTGCTCGTGCTTTCAGCAAATTCTCCAACAAAACAAACAACCGTCAACGTTCATCATCTAACACAAGGAATCAAGCTGTTGTCAATGATGGAAGGGTGGAAATTCAGAATCGTAACTATGGTCGATCTGGTTCAGGAAGTTCTTCAGGAAATTTTGGGAATGGTCAGAGGTTTAATAACAATGGAGGGTTCAGGAACAACTCAGGATCTTCTCAGCAAAGGTCTGAACCAGTTGCAACTAGGAACTCCAACTCAGGGAATGCAGTATGGTGCTATAATTGTAATGAACAAGGTCATATAGCGACAACATGTCCTAAACCGAGAACTCGGGGTAGTAAGTTTCACAAGCAGGCATTACTCATGGCTCTTCAAGATGAAAAAGATGGACATTTCCCTGAACAGGATAACAACTTCATGGCAAATGTGAACAATGATGATGACATGGAAGATCTGGAAGCCAATGCAGCTGTGATGCTTATGGCCAACATGCAGGAACTTCAGTTTAATGATTCAGGTCCAGTGTATGACACTGACGGCTTGTCTCAGGTACATGACCAAAAAGCATGTCTAATACATGAAATAGCCTCACCCTCTGCTTCTGAATCAGATATGGCGCAAGTTGTTCCATCTACATCATCTTCATCTTCTCAAACAGATGAACAAATAAGCATAGTTGTCATATTTGATGATAACACAGTTGTTTCATTTGATGATCCTATTGAGAATGATAAACATGATCATTTAGAACAACATGAACCATCATTTGATCCAGACCCTGACCTCATATTGTTATCTAAACAACTGAATGCTCAACAATTGCAAATCATAAAATGCAACGAGAAAAACAAAGCTTTAAAAGAAACTAATGAGTCTCTTGCAAGAGATATTGAGTGTTATAAAATTAAACTTTCAAATCAGGAAGACAAGATTAAATATGCAAAAAGTTTTGAAAAAGCTTTTCAAGATTCTTACAACAAAGAGCAAGATCTTCAACACAAAATGCAAGATTTAATTTAGTAAAACGGGAAGTTGATTTCTAAACTCGAAAGTGAGAAGTGTGAATTGAAAATGCAAGTTGAACGTCTTCAAACAGTACTTTCAAAAACAGAAACAGAATTGTCAAGTTGTAAAAAGGATTTTTGTGAACATAAAATACGAAAAAGGAAGTATATAGATAATTTACTCGGTGAGATTGTTGATCTTGAAAAACAACTCAAAGAATTTCGTAACATTGTTTACAAACACGGGAACTCTGTCACAACAATTCAGAAATTTACTTTAAAACCGAGACCCGATAAAGGATTTGCACTTGGCGATTACAATTCAATGTTTCTTCACACGGCGTTCAAAGAAATTCCTAAAATTTACAATATGGACCATTTGCTTGATAATACGATTGTGCGTGCTGTTGTTTTTGATACTGAGGAAGAAGAAGAACTTGAAGACGAGAGTCGATCAAAAATGAGTTATGTTCAAAATTGGACACCATATGATTATTCAAAAGCTCCTCATATTTCTAAATCTTTTGTTACTCAAAAGGAATTACCTGAGAAATCATGGTATGTCACTGAGTCATATGTTTCATCCTCTAATGCGGCCCCTGTCCAAACTGTAGCACAAATAAATGGTCCTTTACCATCATCCGGTGAACTTACACCTTTACCGAAAAAATGTCGTGTCTTAAATTATTTCAAAACTTTTATGGAAGACATCGAAATTTTGGAGGAAACAATTGAACGTAATTCTGAAATAAAAATTGAAACTTTTCAATCCGCTTACGAGCGAGAAAAGAGAGATATTTTTCAAAAACAAATGCTGCCAATTGTCAAACACCTCCGTCTCTGTGCTACACGTTGGGATCAGGAACTTCAAAACGAGGTCAAAAATATGATAAATGTTTTCAACTCTACTGAAAATGAGATTTTGGTTCAAAAGCAAAGAAATAGAATTTTAAAGAATGATGTTGATCGACTCTTGGAACAAGTTCTCAATGCTGATATTTTGTCTGTTATCATGAATGATCTCTATAAATCTGGTACTTCTATGCTTATGGATGATCTTTGTGTTGATAATAACTTATTGAATGTGGAAATCGAGACACTTAAACATGATAATGACAAGCTGAGAATTAAGAATGATGATGTGACAAAACAATTTTCAAAAGAAATTTGTCAACTCAAACAAAGGCTTGAATGGTGTCAAGCTCAAAGTATTGAAATGGAATTGAAACTTTAAAGTCAAAATGTTTCAAACTCTTGTCAGCTTTGCAAAAACAACGAGTCTTTAAAAAGTCTGTGTCTCAAATACGAGAAAGAAATTGCGGATTTAAAAATTGAAAACGTCAAATGGCAACAAAACCGCGATGACATTAATTACTGCAATGTGAAACTTGAGTCTGAAATTCAGGATAAAAATCACATCATCATTGATTTGAAAGAGAAAATTAAGCTAATTCAAAAAGGAAAGATGGTTGACACCACGGTGATAGCACTAGGAATGTATCAATTAGACAAAACTGCTAAAGGAAATGTCATTCAAAACACTAATGTTGATAACTCCACTTCTACAGGACTAGTCTCCACTAATAGCGTTAGCACACCCAAGCGAAAAAGTAAAAAGAAGAATAGGATCTTGCAACATAAAAGAGGACAACTAGAAGCTCAAGAAGTAGAAGATCAACTTAGGAATTTGAATAAAACTCATGTTGCATCAGATTTAGATTCTAATCTGGCAAATTGTAATCAAAATCTAAATGTAACGAATGATGAACCTTTGAATGTTTTGAATATTAATGCATCTTGTGTGTTTTGTCGTAAAAGCGTATCATCTGGTGATCATACAAAATGTATAGCTAATTATCTTCTCAATCGTCATAAGAAACGTAGGACACGCATTCCTTCTAGGCCCACTACTGCCTCTAAGTCTATCTTAGGAAAGCCGTCTTCTACGGTTTCTAATGAAGTTGAAGTTACCCCCATAGGTGCCGAGAACAAATCTAGGAATAAGCCAACTACTAGTGAATTCAACATTAAGAAAGCAAGAACTAGTTGGAATTGGCAACGTTGGTTACAATATAAACCAGACTTTAAATGGATTCCTAAATTGTTGAATACATGTGCTTCTAACCAACAGGAACCTGCACCTTCTTAGGGTTCCACCCTTACTTCTGTTCCATCCGTGTCTTCTTATTGTGATGCAGGTGGTACAGATTGTTCTCTGGATTGTTGATAGCGGATGCACCCGACATATGACAGGAAATCTCAAACTGTTAGACAACTTTGTCTCAAAGTTCATTGGTACTGTCAGATTCGGGAATGATCATTACGCTTTAATCATGGGATATGGTGACTATGTCAGTGGGAACATTGAAATCAGTCGTGTTTACTATGTGGAAGGCCTTGGACACAACCTTTTCTCTGTTGGTCAATTTTGTGATGGGGATCTAGAAGTTGCATTTCGTGAGAAAACTTGTTTCGTTCGTGACTTACAAGGAAACGATCTAATGTCTGGCTCACGTGGTTCCAATCTTTATACAATATCAATGTCAGATATGATTGCAACATCTCCGATATGTCTTCTCTCCAAAGCGGAATCGACTAAATCTTGGTTGTGGCACAAACGTCTTTCGCATTTGAATTTCAAAACTATGACTGACCTTGCTCGTTACAAACTTGTTGATGGATTTCCAAGATTCCGTTTTATCAAAGATCACTTATGTTCAGCCTGTGAACAAGGAAAAAGTACTCGGGCTCATTTTCCTTCAAAACCTGAGCACAGTACGAATCATGTTTTACAATTGCTACATATGGATTTGTGTGGACCGATGCGTGTTCAAAGTATCAACGGTAAACGCTACATACTAGTAATTGTGGATGACTACTCCAGATGGACTTGGGTTTATTTCTTACGAAGTAAAGATCAGGCTCCTTCAATGATCATCACCTTTCTCACTAAAATTCAAGTTCAGTTACGCAACACGGTACGAATAGTCAGAACTGACAATGGAACTGAATTCAAGAATCAGACACTTCGGTCATATTTTGAGAAAGTGGGAATTGAACATCAAACATCTATTCCTAGAAACCCAGAACAGAATGGAGTTGTTGAAAGACGCAACAGGACGTTAGTGGAAGCTTCTAGAACTATGTTGATTAATGCTCAATTACCAGATTACTTGTGGGCGGAAGCTGTTTCAACCGC
The DNA here is from genome assembly GCA_030686995.1 of Artemisia argyi. Taxonomy (NCBI): domain Eukaryota; kingdom Viridiplantae; phylum Streptophyta; class Magnoliopsida; order Asterales; family Asteraceae; genus Artemisia; species Artemisia argyi. The sequence goes on along the minus strand of CM060709.1, from coordinate 121,139,818 downwards.
ATGTTATACCCAAAACCGTTGCATGATAACAAAACGCCATCGCAAAACACCTTATCAAATTGTTCACAAAAGAAAACCGAATATCGATTACTTTCATGTATTTGGAGCACTTTGTTATCCAAAAAATGAGCGTGATGATTTAGGTAAACTTAAAGCAAAGGCTGACATCGGAGTGTTCGTTGGATACTGTGAAAATTCTAAAGGTTTTCGGATGTGGAATCGTTGAACAAGAGAAATTCAAGAAACCATTCACGCTAATTTTGATGAACTCACACAAATGGCTTCTGAGCAACACAGCTTAGGACCCGAATTCAACCGTCTTAACTCTCCGGACTCTTCGGCTGAACCATTGCCACTCAACCGCAAAGAATTGGAAACCTTGTTTGCTCCACTGTTTGATGATACAATTGAATACCGTTCTACTGAGGTCTCACCTAATTCCGCTGCTCAACCTGATAACATTTCAGTACCAGACTCACCTCAACAAACTACTATAACTGTTGAGAAAGACGGTCCTCCAATTGCATCACCATTTACAGCAGAACAAACTGTTTCTAACTCCCGCCAATCAGCTGAAGATCCTACACCACAATTAGTTCCACAACCCGCAGAGCATGATCCTGATGCGTTCTTTAACCCGTTTGTACCGGCTCCTACCTTTCCTGATATAGCTGAGTCGTCTACACGCAATTTGGATCATGCTAACATGCGAGATACTTATCAACTACACCCTTTGACACACAAATGGACTCGAGACCATCCACTAGTTCATATTATTAGCCATCCAGATGCACCTGTAATGACAAGACAACGACTTCACACTGATGGAGAAACTTGTATTTATGCACTCACAGTTTGTCATGAAGAACCTAAGAACATTAAAGAAGCAATGACTTATGACAACTGGATTGAATCTATGCAAGAGGAATTTCAGCAGTTCATACGATTAGAAGTCTGGGAATTAGTTGAAAGACCTGACGGAGTCTTTGTCATCGGGTTAAAATGGATTTGGAAGAATAAGCTAGATGCTGAAGGAACTGTCATACGTAACAAATCACGCCTGGTAGCGAAAGGATACTCCCAACTAGAAGGACTTGACTTTGCAGAATCCTTTGCTCCAGTGGCTAGACATGAAGCTGTTCGGATCTTTTTGGCCTATGCTGCACACAGGAACATGATTGTTTACCAAATGGATGTGAAAACAGCATTTCTTAATTGAGAACTCCGTGAAGAAGTGTATGTAAGCCAACCAGACGGCTTCGTTGATCCTGAGCGTCCTAATCACGTTTACCAACTCAAAAAGGCACTCTACGGACTTAAGCAAGCCCCACGGGCATGGTATGACAAACTGTCCACTTTCTTGCTGGCCAATAAATTTTCTAAAGGATCGGTGGATCCAACAATATTTACAAAAACCCACGGGGAGGACTTACTTGTTGTTCAAATATATGTCGATGACATTATTTTTGCCTCAACAAAAAGAAGTTACTCTAATGATTTTGCAAAATTAATGAAAGATAATTTTGAAATGTCCATGATGGGTGAACTTTCGTTCTTTCTAGGACTACAAGTTCATCACTCACCCCATGGAATTTTTATAAATCAGTCCAAATATGCTCTTGAAATTTTAAAGAAACATGGAATGATGACTTGTGATGCGTATAATACACCAATGGGCTATACCACAAAACTAGATGCTGACTTACATGGGACTCCTGTTGACCCTACCAAATACCGCAGTATGATTGGGTCACTCATGTATCTCACAGCTAGTAGACCTGATATAGTATTTGCTGTCTACATGTGCTCTCGCTATCAGTCTAAACCAACTGAAAAACACCTCAGTGAGGTCAAAAGAATCCTTCGATACATAAAGGGAACCATTAACTTGGGAATCTGGTATCCGAAGGATTCTGGTTTTGAACTAATTGCTTTTTCAGATGCTGACCATGCAGGATGTTTAGACACACGCAAAAGTACATCTGGTGGATTACAGTTTCTCAGAGATAAACTTGTGTCATGGCAATCTAAGAAGCAGGACTGCACATCACTGTCGTCAACAGAATCTGAATATGTAGCCATGTATGCTTGTTGTGCTCAAGTCATTTGGATGAGATCACAACTTAAGGATTATGGCTACCTATTCAACAAGATTCCAATCTACTGTGACTCCAAGAGTGCCATTGCTATCTCCTGCAACACAGTTCATCACTGCAAATCCAAACACATTGATCTCCGTTATCACTTCATCAAAGAGCATGTTGAAAAGGGTACCGTTGAACTGTATTTTGTTGGGACTGAGTACCAATTGGCGGACTTACTTACCAAATCCTTAGCACCATCAAGGTTTGCTAGTCTAGTTCACCAAATTGGTATGCGATGTTTGACTCCAGATGATCTGGAAAAGTTTTTAAAACACAATTGATCGTCAAACATCAAAACTATCTTTGTATATAATTTTTCAAAAACAAAATACAAAAATATAAAACCAATCAAAAACACAAAAAGATTTTTTTGTTTAAAAAAAAATGCAAGTATATACAACTCTTTTCAACACTATTTTTTGTAAAATGTCTTCAATTATTAAAAACAAGTGTTGAGGGGGAGGAAAAGTAATTTTAAAATTTCTCAAAATATTTGCTTTTATACTTGCATTTTACCAAAAAAAAATTACGTTTTTTTAAGTGATGCTTCAAAAGTGTTTCGGGATACTCACCTTGACCATTAACCATTATGATAAATTTTGTTTTATTTTAAAAAAGACTTCGGTCTATGGTCGAGGGGGAGTAAAATTCCACAAGTTGTTCTTGTTATTGATATGGTGTAGTTAACATTTGTTATAATGAGAGTTAACTTAGGCATTAGGAGTAAATGTTACACAAGGTTAAAGGGCCTAAATTGTCAAAATACCAAACTCATTTTTACCCTTGGTCAAAACTCTGTTTGACTAAACATTTACTACACCTGCTACTATTACTTACACACATTTAAGTTTTCAACAACCATCATCAACGACTCACAATCATTCAACTAATCCAAGTATCTATCTTCTAATCTGTAAGTTGCAACATGTTTTGATCATCATTCTTAACAAGGGTTTTAAATTTCATCTTAATCCAACGGCTCATTTTATCATAATCGTTAAAATTGTTTTTGGGTTTTGCGTAGAGATCGGACCCAGAAAATTGTTATGTTTGTGGTTAAATTTGTTAGTGGGAAATGATCCTTAGATGATAATAAACATGATTCTTAACTCCAATCGTACCCAGAAACACTAAATCGATTGATTTGTATTTAGGGTTCATACGACTTTTTAGGGGTTCTTGATTCTGTGTGTTAGGATTGTAATTGTTGATGGGGATTGTAGTTATACATGCCCAGGAACTTATTCATGTGGTTTAATTGTTTCAGAAACTGGTATTTATCATGAATCATAGATTTAGGGTTCGAACGCATAAGCAGATTTGATCTTGTGATTTTGTGGTCGATTGTTGTTATAATTTGGACCATATGTTCCTTAGGATGTTAGAATCACTTGCCCTAAGTTTATTTCAACCCAGATACATGATTGAATCCATTTGTGATTAAGTGTTCATATGATCCTACGCGTAAAATTGGATTAAGGCATGTTTACGCATAAAATGTGTGTATAAAGTGTGTTGGAATTATGGAAAACTAGAAGGGGGTTGAATAGTTTTAGCGTTTTAAAAGCTTTTTAACTTGTTTAGTTAGCTTTGAAACTTTCCGTTTGATCAAAGATATATACACGAACACAATATATATAACATGCAAGTAAAGGAAAGAAACAATCAAACCACAACACGAGTATTTATCGTGGTTCGGCTACAAGGACTCTTTTTCCTTGCCCTACGTCCACGCCCCGAGTATCCAACTCGAGAGTTTCTTTCACTAGTCAACAAGCTCCTTTCACCGGCGGAGAAAACCTTACACGTCGCTTATACTTTTACCGACACAAAGCTAAATGTCGAGTTCTTTTACAAGGGCACAACCACTCCCGTTTAGTTCTTTTACTAGGGTACAACAACTCCCAACACTCTTTGTATTTTGAGGACTAAAATACTAACCACTCACTTCAGAATTATACACAAACAAATGACGCGTAAACAACACGAGTTTACACAATACTAAGCTACCAAGTCTTGCAACGTTGTGTTGGAAACTTGTAACTTTAGACGACCTTGTGAGCTTCTTTGCTACAAAAGGAAACTTCACATTTACAATGTTAAGATGTTAGAAAGAAAGATGAGTGTGTGTGTAAAAATGATCTCAAGAGGTTAGCCAAAAATCAAGTTATGGCTTGGTATTTATAGCACAACAAACTGTGTGCTCGGCGGATCAGGCGGAACCCTCAAATGGGTTCCGCCCGTGTACCCCCAGGGTACCGCCGGGTCTGCAGTAGGTTTTTGCAATTACTCTTCAAACCAAACAAGGTCTTGTCTCATAACTTCTATCAACCAAACAATGTCACATCACTTAAAGTAAGTCAAACATGATACTTGCAAGCAACATGAAAGCAAGTCAAACACATAACTTGCCATAAATACATAATGACAAAACTTGCCATAAATGTGATGTGACTATTTCTAATTTAAGAAATAAACTTGTGTTATGTTTTATGAAATGTAAAATGTAGCAAAAGTCTTGTTTATGCAAGTCTTAAAAACTAAGAATATGTTTTGCTTAAAACTAAAGTTTACATTTTATCGTTAACAAAACTTAGCGAAGATCGTAAAATATAAATAACGTTTTTAGGCGATATTTGTATTAACAGGAATGAATATTGATCAGTGGTTGTGTCTTTTTACACTTTCAGGAATCAAACAACTCGATTTTTCAAAAGGTGATTTGCGTCAAATACGTATCTACACATAAGATGTTCATCCTACGCGTAAGATTGACTCTTACGCGTAAGATTCGACACGTTGAAAAACATTGTCTTGGATAAGACAATGTTTACGTGTAAAAGATATTCTTACGCATAAGTCTTGATCTTACGCATAAGTCTTGAACTTACGCATAAGTCAAAACCTACGCATAAGTTATATCTTACGCATAAGGTTAATCCTTTGCATAAGCTCATATCTTACGCCTAAGATTTTATCCTACGCGTAAGATTGAGCCTGCGCATAAGAATTACCTTACGCGTAACATATAAGGTTATGCGTAGCTTTTACTCTTACACCTAAATTCACTCCTTACGCGTAAGTCATGTTATGCGTAGGTTTTCTCACTTACGCGTAACATTGTCAAAGCCATGAAATTTTCTAAGTGTTGTAATATTTCCAATGTGTAATCACTTGTAATGATAAACTCATGTTGTAACAAGATTGTTATAAGTTTCTACCAATTGTTTAACTTCTAAAAAAAATACCACAAGTTTGTCATATAACAAAAGTTTTCACACACAAACACCCACTGATCAATTCAAAATATACACAATCATGTAATTGAATGTCTGAGCTAACAAAGTAAATCATTGCCATGTTTGTGTTTGTTTATGATCAATTCAGATGGCAGAACACAATGACATTCCTTATGGACCAGAACCTGAACCAAAACTCTCATGGGAAGAAACCTTTCCCGAAGATTACACCAGGAAGATAGGCAAGAACAACTTACGAATCAACTTCAACAAAATCACATGCAACGAATCCTCATGCTTTGTTGTAGTGGTTGCTCTCCTATATCACCCCAACAAGCTCTTGTTCACTAAGTCAGCATCAGTGGCCTGCTTCTACATACACCAATTTTGGCATACACTTCAGCTAGACCTTGGGGAAGCTTCTTTCACTTGCATGCTTCATAACAGACAGGTCACTGTGGACATAGATACACTAAGGAATGTTCTTGGGTTACCCGAACTTGGACCAGATGAAGAATATGATCAAGTACCTACCGAGGAAGAGCTGATAGAGTGGTTACGGGATATTGGCTATGATGAATCAGAAGAAGTTGTGACAAGACATACTAGGGTCAACATCAGATTTCTTCCACAACCATGGAGAACCCTGTATATTCTGATTGCCAAATCCTTATCTGGCAGAGACACTGGCCATGAACACCCCAAGCTCCAACACCTCAAACTCTTCTGGGCAGTGGCAAACATCAAGAAAGTAGATTATGCCAGCATTATCTGGGAAGACCTTGTGTGGCACATTCAACACAAGACCAACAACATTCCATTTGTCCGTTTCACAAAATTACTCATCGAAAGCTTCCTTCGTGAGTATGACGATATTCCACAAAGACTTGATGATGAAGCCAAGCACACGTTCAGAAATGAGGAAACTCTCAGAATTATCAAGAGACTTGACACCAGCACTCGTAAACAAGGAAAGAAATTTCCCGATTGTCTCTTGAATGCCAAAGTGAAACTTTGCAAGAACTACAAGTACTACCTTCAAGCTCTCGAGGAAGACAAAGTTGGCTTCTTGGATGAAGTTGTTCTACCATCGTTCATGCAGAAGAAGGGAAAGAAAGGTAGCAAGACTGGGAGCTCCGGCAGTTCTACCCAGTCTAAACAAAAGAAGAAGGGTACTCTTAAGAGAAGACTTCCTGTCAAGAAACTTGAGTCCATTCCTGAACCTACACAACCATCTTCTCCAAAACCATCTGACTCAGAAACCGAATCCGACGAAGGTCCAGTGTACAGGGAAGCCTTTGCCAATATCAACGAGAATGTTAATCTTGAAGATATTGATGATAAAGACTTGACGTTCGAAGATTGGGAAAAGAACATTGATGAATTTGCTGACAATGCTGAATACCCAGCAGATCTCAATCAAAGACCGTTCACTGAAGCAGAGACTAAATTGGAAGAAGAAAGGATCAGGAATGAGAAGATGAAGGAACCAATGACTGCTGAACAAGAATCTGCTCACTCAAACATAGGCCTTTCAGTTGAAGAAGAAAATGAAAGAGCTCTCAATTTGGGCATCCTCCGCAGCAAGATAGATGCATTCCAAGCTGATCAACCTCCACCTCCTTTGTTCTCTCAAACTGATGAAGCTGGTGGATCTAGCAGTATTCCTAAACCTACTACAGGAACTAATACTGATTTGGTCGTCTACAACACCCCCACAGTATCACCCACAGATGTAGAAATGCACAATGCTTCAGCAGCAGAAGAAGAGGAAGAGGAGGATCACATGGATACTGAGACTCCACATCTGCTGACTATGGAGGAAATGGAGCTCAGAGAAAGGGCTCAAGAAGAAGAATTAAGGAAAAAGCAAGAAGCTGAAGAGGCTAGGCTTGGGGAGCTAGCACAAGCCAAACTAGAAGAAACAATTCGTATGGAGGAAAGCAGGAAGGCTGAAGAGGCAGCCAAGCTGGCAGAGGACAAGTTACAAAAAGAAGAAGAAGCCAAGCTTGCTGAAGATCTGAGGCTTAAGGCAGAAGCAGCCAAATTAGCCGAAGAACAAAAGCTTAAGGCCGAGGCTGACAGACTGGCTGAAGAACAAAGATTGAAAGAGGAAGCAGCCAAAGTTATGAATGTTGATCAACCCGAACCACAAAGAGGAGATGACAAGGAAGTAACCACCAATATTGAATCTTCACAATCATCACCTCCAGCATCCGAATCCACTCATGACAAATCAATCAAGAAACCCGCTAGTACCAAAGCCTCTGTTGCATCCAAGTTGATAAAGAAAGCGTTTAGAAAAGCTCATGATAAGAAGAAAAACAAACTGGAAGATCAGGTTGCACCACTAGCAAGCCAAGTAGCTGAACTGACGAAGCTTAACACTAATGTACAGGAGCTGCAAGAAAAAGTTGACACCTTCCTAGCTAAGGATGTGCAAGAGAACTTGGAAGCCACATTAGCTGCTCAAGCACACCAGTACATGGAACAACACTTAGTCGCTGAGTTGAAAGAGCTGCTGGCACCTATGAGAGATGAACTCACCAAGTTCGCAGAGCAAGCAGTCAAGAAAGTGATCCGATCTACCACGTTTACTCTTCGGGCTGATAAATCAACTGTTCCACTACCAGGGTTATCTATGGACGAATTAGAAACCCAGCTCTTAGACAAATTGGCTAGCAAGTTCACTTTGTCACCTGAAGAAGCAAAAGTCCTGGAAGCTTTAAAAGCCAAGATGACTAAAGAGACCTGCAGCACTGAGGCCGACAAACTGAAACGTCCAAGAGATGATGAAGATCAGGATCCTAACTCTCAGGCAAAGAAACAAAAGCAAGCCGAAGGACCCTCATCTCAACCAAAAGCACTGGTCATCCCTCCAACTACTACAACATCTTCACAACAACCCAAGGCATTTGGTTCCGCTCCCAAAGCACATGACCACTTCGAATACACAGGTGGTGACGAGATTCCTCAGCCCGATGAAGTACCAGAACCGTCATCTAAGAAGAAGAAAGAAAGGAAACGAAAGCATCATCAGCACAAACCGGATACCTCATCAAAAGGCACAGAACCCAAGAAACCTAAAACCGTCCTCAAATGGCTAGACCAAGACGAAACTGCCGATTACTCCTGGTTTGAAAAGATGATTAATTCGCAACCGCCACTTGCAGACAATCAAGAACCTCAAGATGGTCGAACAGTGGAATACGCTCAGTTGATTCAGCATAAGTTTCAGATGAAAAAGATGAACAAGAAAGAGCTACGAAGAATCAAGAATGATGCGTTCAATCTTCTGAAGGATCGGTCTGCTAACTCCATCGAACTTGAGTACCATCTTGAAAATATTGCTCGAGCTATGTCAAGCAATATTGACTGGATCAATCCTGAATCTTACGTCGATTCGGTCACAAGGAAAACTGCACCATACATAACTGACTGGTCCAAACCACTACCGATGATTGGGAAGCCTAAGGAACCGAAGATCCCTTACAAGTTCTTCTTCAACAATGACTTGGAATTTCTGCAACTCGGCAGCAAGATTGAGAAGAAGTACGTCACATCACTTGCCTTTCTCCCTGCAGCTAGATATCTCAACAATGCCATCGAAGAAGAAGCCTCTGCATTATTCATCGACAAAGTTGTTGACTATGACCGGAATGCACTCTATGGTATACATCATTGGCCAGATAATCGGGCACAGTATTATCGCAGCAGCAGACTCAATCAGACAATGGGTGATGTGACAAGTGATTTGAAGATAGTCTCGATTCAGTTCATTTCGACTGTCACTCACTTTGGGTACCCCTTCCTCAGCAAAATCACACTCAAAAGACTTGATGAAAAAGAGTATGATATTTCCGAGTCAGACTTTCCACGACTACTCCTGAACGATATAGAAGACATGTACCTGCTCAAAGTTCAAGGAAAGCTTTGCAACTTACCTAAAGAGATGCAGCTTGCCTTTATCACAGCTCTCCTAATCTTCATTAGGCAGATAGTCATCAGAGAAAGAGTAGAAGATCTTCAACTGGGAGTGGAAAGTTATCAGAAGAAGTTGAATCTCACCAAACCAAACCTGTTTGACATCCCCAACCTTCAACATCTATCTCAATACTCCTTGATCAGACATCCTGCATTTGGGTTCACATACCACAGTGTCAACGGTTGTAACTGCTTCATGGGCTATGGTGAAATACATAAGTTCTGTGATGAAACCTTGAAGTTCGTCCGAGATGGAATCAAAAGCAGATTAGATGACATTGCACTGGGTAAATCTAAAAGGTGGAATACCAATGAGGCCAGGGACGCTCGCAGATTCATTTTAAGGATTGAGAACCGGTTGAAGCGCAGGGATCAGTTTCGGAGATTGGAAAGCTATGTTGGAGGCAGACCTGGATTTCCGGTGTTGACATTTCAGAGACCTGATTGGTAGAATGTTGTAAGAATTTGATTTGATTTGTCAATATTATACTTCATTATGGTTTGTGTACGCATTACAGTGCACAACCCGAACTTGTAAAGAAAGGACCCTGAGGTACGCTTCAGTGCCTCAATCCTAATATAAGGAGCGAAGGCTTCTTACTTTTGAGTAGAATTAATCAAATGTGTTATGATTTTTCATAATTCTGCTCAAAAGGACAAGTATTTCACCTCAATAAGACCTAAACACTTGTTGAGGGGGAGCACTTGTCAAAACAAAAATACTTTGTTCTAAAATCAAAAGTTCTTGGTGAATCTCCCCATAAGACTCAAAAAGCATATTTTAATCAAAAGTTTATCAAAAACAACATCTGATATGCTATTTTTGAGGGGGAGAAAATGAAAAAGTGATTAAAATATAAGTAGTCAAAGCTAAAAGTTGTATCATATGCGAGCTAGACTCAGAATTGACCCAGGAATTGACGAGACAATAAAAGTTAGTAATATCGAAAAGACTTATCCTCGACGGGTAATAACATCAAGTTAGTTACTAGAGCTAGTTGTCACCTAAAAGCTGACAATGGAACTCTTTAACTAACCACGTAAGCGTGTCTCGAAAAGGATTTGTCTTAGTAGAAATGTACCGTCTCGAGAAACTTTCTGTGGACTTGACCAGGCCGGGTAATAACTTCAAGCTAGTTTATCTAGTGATGTAAGCGTGTCTCGAATCGGTCTTGTTCACGGAAAGTGGATCAATTCAAAATGCTTGCTCCTTCCGCATGTGCAAATTTATTAAATACTTATGAGCACATCTGAAGGGGAGCCCCTCAAAAGTGTACACAAAACTCTCAAAGTGTTAACCAAAATATTTGATTATTACAAACACTTTGAGAGATTTTCAATCAAAGGTTTCTTGACTACAGTCGGAGTTATAAGGTAATTAAGATAGGAATATCCGTCCTATGATCCGCCAGAGCCGGAGGGATCTACCCAAGGACATCTCCAATAGTTAGAATTAGAAGTCCTTAGGTATGATACGAAAAAAGGAGAAAAGAATGAATGGGAAAAAAGGAGTTGAAGAATTAAAAAGAAATGTAAAGAAAAGGGTGAAAAGAAATAGCCCTCCGTATGTTCAACCTTAGGGCAGACACCGGGTTCAATACGTATGCTACTGGTTGTTGCAAAAGACAACACCGGTATTGAAGATAAAGTCGTCATGGACCCAGTGACGCAATGCACTAAACCTTCTTAACCACTCAAATTCTCTTAAAAGGACTTGTTTCATTCTCACAGGGAACCAGCGTAACCTATCGACCTATCTCTTAGAGATGGTTGATATTGAAGCAGGAGACCCCTCCCTAGTCTCCATATAGGAAACCTAAGTGCGCACTTATAGAGTCTAGAGCCTTGAGATACATCAAAGATCTCCTAGGAACACTTAGTATTTCTACAACTGGTGTTCTACATCAATGGACACCAGCTGTAAATTATCGAATCCTTCGCAGATCTTAGCAATCTGCCGAGAACGTTTATGAGAGAATTACATAAGTATTTCTCAATGATTGAACGGAAACTCCTGCCAGGGTCAACATCAAACATCCCTGACAGCAGGTCACTTCGGTAACCCCACAAGGGTTACGCTTAGTGTTTGTGGTGGTTCCATAGCAGTCTACAGTCGTGGAGTGATCCCCAGTGACTCACCCGGTCATTGAGCTACTTAGTAGGTCTCGTAAGCTCCTTCGGGAGTATCTAATATGGGAACGGCCTGGATAAGGATTAGAGGGAGTCTTCACACTATGCTGTTGACGAACTCTAATCCCTTATCTATAAGTACCGGTTGTTTATTGCTAACTGTTTACTCGCAGGTACCTCACCTCCATGATGGTAGATTCCAACATGCTTTTACATACATCTTGAAGCAAATGATAGCTCCCCCAAAGATCTTAGCAACACAAAGTTCAAAGAAAGATTTTACGCCAATAAGAAGAATCTACAAAGTATAAAGACAAAGATCTTACAGTATGAAAAGGAACTTCGTGCACGTGAAAGTATTAGTCCAAAGATGTATGAGTATGTTGGAATGGCAGACAACCACCACAGACGCAGGAGTGACGAACGGCAGACAACTTCATGACACAATCACTACATCATCCCCAAAGAACAAAGACATAGAGCAAAGTACAATCATTATCATTCAACCATTTTGAAGACGTCTAAAGCTTTACATGTCACAAGTCAACGACAAAGATGAAGACGTCAAGCAACCGTGATGACCTACCCTTAGGGGGAGATTGTTGGGATCATACTTTTGTATTTAGTCAAGTCTCGGTCATTACCTTTTGTAATAGGTTGCTTAGTTATTTATTTCATTATGTTTTATGTTACAAGGCTTAAGTATTACAGCCCAATGGGCTTGAAAGCCCACGTTTAGTAAGATGAGGGAGGAAGGGAGTGTTGCCCTACTCCTCCCTTATAAATACCAAGCTTATGTAAACATTTCATTTTGTTGGTTATTTGACTATCATTAAGGAAACTCTTGTTCTTTCACTTTTCATAAGTCTTATAATCAACCATCTCTTTTTCTCATCTCATTTCTATCATTATTATACTTGTGTTTACAAAATGGTGACCTAACAAAACTTTCTTTGAGAAATTTATATGGACGCTGGAACATCTATTCAAGACACAATAGTCCCTAGGGGTGTTCAATGTATTTACACGCGTGGTTGTCTGATGGCTGCAATTTACTAACAGCAGCTAATAATGGATGCCCAACAACTCTTCAAAAAAAGAGGATTGAGGTGGCCTGTCGAGGTCTCTGCAGATATTAAAACATGACAATTTCTCAAAGTGTATACCCATTCTGTCTACGAGGTCACTAATCGTTTTGAATATTTGTCATCATAGGTACAAATGCCTCTGAGAATCACACTCCATTAACGGAAGAGGGATGTTCTGCCTTGCCTCTGACTGTGCGACAACGTTAGTAGTATTGCTTTCTGTCGTTGCAATTTCCATTCACAGTATTTAAAATGGTTTTTCACAAATATTAATCAAGTAATTAAAATACATGAACAACAACGATTGGGAGGTGTGTTTTTTTACCTATGGGCAGCGCGTTAGAAATACAATCTAAGCAACTCATCCAATGAATGTGCACTAACCGTTTTAAGTCATTGGCATCTCAGGCATGTCAGGCCCAGAGACTCGCCCTCCAACGACGAGTAGTATGCGTATGCTGTCAACGCCAGAGATGCCGCATGCATGGTCAAAAACTGAAGGTTATCGACTTGCAGCATGCTTCTTTGGCTATTCATTGTAAACTGTCATATCATCAAGATGTGTTATAGTATGTCAACGTAGCATTTATTTTTGTGTATGTGTATAAATGGATGAGAACTTAGGATTGTTGTGCGTCTCTTTACACTAGCACCTCCTGTACAACAGTGGGTCTACATCATATTCAGGTTAGTTTGGGATTAAGCATACATTCAAAGATGGTTTTAATGTGAGTCTAAATGGGTCGAGTTGGTCTTTTTCTCTTTTTAGATTATAATATTGTTATTCTACTCTTTTAAGCTAATATTCTAATCTGACATTGTTGGAATTAACTTTAAGGTAGATTGGACTTAGGTATCACAGAGATAGTTGTTTGGCCATTTCTCTGAAATATGCTTCATTGCATGATGCTGCTATTGAAAGTGACTTTGATGTTGATGCATAGGCACGGTTGTCTGAATGTGAGAAGCTTTATAACAAAGATGCGAGGAAGATATCAACATGGTCAGGGAAGGGAGCATGGATGTAGCAGTTGAGAGGTAGCTTATAGTATAGTTGATATTGAAGATAATCTAGTAGCCGTAGATAAAGTTTCACATAGACACAAAGGAAGGGAATATGTTACAATTATTTGTTTGAAGCGCCTGGCGCAGGAAAGTCCCATTTGTCTCAGAGGTACTGTAGCGTCATAAGTTTTATCTCGATCATTTTATCTTTTTTTTTCTTCTATAATTATTTCGTATTTTGAAGTTTATTACGGAACTTATATTAAATCAATTATCATATAATTCTTATGAAATAAATTAAAGTAACTATTAGACCCGTTTGGCTATTCCCTTTTGTAGCAATTTGCAGATTATAACTGTTTGACATTATAGATGTAAGGTCAAAATACATATCCTCAAAAGACCTGCTCATAGCTAGATGGGTCAACATCTATTTTTTTAGCTTTTCTTGTGGTATTTTTTTAATAGTTATTATAGATAATGCCAGATGAACATGAACTGAAGCAGTGGTCGAGATATGGCATTCAAGTAAAAATCAAATGGCTACTGAAACAGTAGTTCATGCGAAACAAAGATTTTTGGAAATTTCGTGATCCTAAGTAATTTATTTGCTTTTTTACTAAAAAAATTAAAGATAATTGCAGTTTTTTCCCCTAGCACAGTAAATAGGTGACTTTGTATACTTTCACCATTCAAAAATTATAGAGTATATGTTCTCTGTCTAAAATGGTATGTCTAACTTGGCTCTTGACGGCTATAGCACGACCAAATTCAGTGACATCCATGAAGTCTGTTACCAAAATGCATTAAAGTATTTAGTCCAGTGATGAGTGCTCAAACACTCATCATTTTATACCCATTTCAGACCATAAAAATACTGAAAACACCCATATATGCCTAATTATATTGCAAATATCCTTGGATTGTGTTTTTATGTGTTTCAGGTACAAAAGGATTGAAAACAGGTAAAAATAGAGCAAAGTTTACACAATTGGCAGAATCAGTCCCTGGACTTTCAGAAATTGTCAGAAATGGTCCTTGGAAGATATATTTTGAAGAAAAGTCAACACCAGTCCTTCAGGAATCATAAAATGACACTTCTGATCCTTGGATGAAAAAGTTTGAAGAAATTGGAAATTAGTCCCTCAACTTTGCAAACTTGGCAGATTTGGCCCCTGGAAATCTCATTTTTGGAAATTATCAAATATTGGTCCTTGGGAATATGAAACTTGGCATGAATGGTCCTTGTGAATACTTGGGAAAAATACCACAACTCACCCTCAAATATCAGACTTTGCATTTTTAGTCCTTGTGGTAATTCCTACTTAAACCAAACGGACCTTAATTACAAATCCTACCCAATCCACCACACTCCCTAAACCTGATCCATCAAACCCTTTGGCCCAACTCTACAGCCCAAAACACAAATAATAAAACCACTCCTCCTATTTTATTAAATCCCTAGTCAAACCCCAGTCAACCCTCACCTTCTCCCTCTCCCACTTCACTGTAGCAACCTCTCAACACTCAACCTCCCCATCCTTCCAACTCAACTTCACTACTCCTTGTCCCCCTAGCCTCCAAACTACAAAATGCATTTAATGTTTTCTTCTCCCTCCAAGTTAACTAGAGGAGCAGTTGTTGACATTTTGGCGCCAAAATGGCTTCAAAGGCCAAGATCAAAAGTAATTCATCCAATGGCTACAAATGGAGATGGAAAACATTCAGAAACCCTAAAAAACCCTAAAGGTCCCCTATAAGAAGAAAGAGAAGTACTAAGGCTCAGTGTGTAGTTTACTTAGTCAATTTTTAAGTCGTTTTTATGTAAACCTCTGTTTTAGTTGTAAAATTTAATTTCTAAGTGTAATCTCTAGTTTCTTAATGTATTTGAAACATATTTGAATCAAAAAGTCCAAGTTCCTTTTGTTAATTCAGTTTATGCAAAGTGTTAATACAAATATCGCCTAAAAACGTTATTTATATTTTACGATCTTTGCTAAGTTTTGTTAACGACAAAATGTAAACTTTAGTTTCTAAGTAAAACATAATTTTAGTTTAAAGACTTGCATAATTAGACATTTGCTACATTATACATTTCACATTAAACACAACACTTTTTATATTTCTTAAAATAGAAAAATGTTAACATCACATCATACATTTATGGTAAGCTTGTGTGTTTGACTTACCATAACCTCTTACACATTTTTGGAAGCTTTCCATCTTTGATTCAATGTGTTTGACTAGAATTTAGTTGATGTGACTTTGGTTGGTTTGGATAAATTATTGCAAAACCAACTGCAAGCCTGGCGGAACCTTGGGGGTACACGGGCGGAACCCATCTGAGGGTTCCGCCGTATCCGTCAGACCTGCAGAAGGTCTTGCTATAAATACCAAGCCATATGTTTGAATTTTTGCTTTTATCACTCTACATTACATTTTCACACACATACATTCATATCATTCATCTAACCCTTTAACATTTCATTTTGATGTGAAGTTTCTTTTGTAGCAAAGAAGTTCACAAGTTCATATAAAGTTACAAGTATTCAACACAACGTTGCAAGACTTGTTAGCTTAGCATTGTGTAGACTTTGTGTAGTTTACACTTCATTTGATTGTGTGTTTTCAGTAGTGATCGGTTAGTATTTTAGTCCTCAAAATACAAAGTGTGACGGGAGTTGTTGTACCCTTGTAAAAGAACTCGACATCTAGCTTAGTGTCGGTAAACGTGTATAAGCGACGTGTAAGGTTTTCTCCGCCGGTGAAAGGAGCTTGTTGACTACTGAAAGAAACTCTCGAATTGGATACTCGGGACCTGGACGTAGGGCAAGGAAAAAGAGTCCTTGTAGCCGAACCACGATAAATACTCGTATTGTGGTTTGATCGTTTCTTTCTTTATACTTGCATGTTATATATTGTGTTTGTGTTCATATCTTTGATTAAACAGAAAGTTTCAAAAGATAATTAAACAAGTTTAAAGTTTTTAAACGGTAAACTATTCAACCCCCTTCTAGTTTTCCACACAAAGTTTAATAGAAATTTACTTTTTATTATAAAGTTGTTAAAAGTTGTATCTTAGAGTATAATCTGGTTCACATAAGCCTTCTTATAAGCTTTTCAGAGCTTGTGTAGTATTTAAAAGAGTTTTAATTCAAAAACAAGAAAAAAAATAGAATTAATTCACTTAAAAAAATAAAAATCATGAAAACAAAGAAGACAAGCTGGAGCACTATGCATTAGGGATGGTAGTGGGTTAGTGGCTTGTGGAAGCCTATAGGATTGGTTACTTGGTTCCTAGTTCACTTGTTTTTGGCAGGAAGCACATTATGAGCCTCTTGTTCCATTTCTCACTTTTTACTATTTAACTGCTTATTCTAGTTTATTTCTGTGTTAAGTGTGCTCATTAGGTATAGTTAAGAGTAATTAAGGCCTAAAATAAGTTGGTTGTGTTTTAGATTGCATTGCACTTTAATATTCCAAGTTGACTGTCATATTAGCTTTATTAGTAATCTTGTGTGTTTATGGTTAGAGCTTGTGTTTCTGTGATTATTAGGACTTATTGGATCATAACTTTTCATTGAAAAGCAGTTTCTTAAAGCCTATACTTCATTTGCTTATTAAATCATCAAAACAGTACCTTTAAGGGGTGTTTGGATTTGGTATTTTAACTAAGTTCTAGTGTGTATCTGTGGTTGAGTTTGGATTTATTATATCTCACTAGGTGCTATTAGGACACTCAACTCATAATACTCAGTGTTTATTTGTAAAAAAGTCAAAATTCAAGTTTAGTCTCATAAATTTGCTTACTGTTAAGATTAGTGAGATCATGCTCATAGTTCATGATGCATAAGTGTATGATATGGCTTAATTCAGTTTAAATATAACATATAACATCAATCTCAGTCACTAAGGATCAGTCAAATCTCATATAATTCAAACTAGGAGTTAAAGTGAAAAAGTCAAATTTCATAGATCAAGCAGAAACTCACTTTTTGTGAGAATTTTCCTGAATTTTGAGTGTAGAACCAAGCTTTGAAACTTTTTGTGGTTGAAGTGCACCAGCTAAACTACAGGAATCAATAATCAACTTATTTTTAAGATTTTTTATGTGGTGTGTGCAATTGCTTATTTGAGGGTGCAGGGCACAAACTCTCCTCTGCACCAGGGCTATTGGCCCCTCTTCCTTGGCTCATTGTGACCTCTCCAGTGGACCTCACCCTTAGGGCACGTTTGGTAGAGAGAATTTGAGAGAATAGAAATGAAGCAGAGAATATAAATTCAGAAAATAGAAATCAGTAGACAATTTTGCTCAATTCTAATGTTTGGTAACAACAGAGTCTTGGCCCGAGAAATGAAAAAAAAAATTATTTGTTGTTTTTTTTTAAAATTTATTTTTTTCTAAATAACAATTCTAAAAAAATATATTTAAAAAATATTTTTTTATAAATTATATTTTTTTAATTTATTTAAAAAAACTTATTTTTTTAAAAATTTATTTAAAAATAATAATTTATTTTTTTATAAAAATTATTTAAAATTTTTTATTTTTTTCTAAATAACAATTTTAAAAAATATATATTTAAAAAAATATTTTTTTTTAATTTATTAAAAAAAGCTTGTTTTTTAAAAAAAAAAATTCTAAATAACAATTCTAAAAAAAATTCTAAAAAAAATATTTATTTTAAATTATTTTTTTATAAAAAAACTATTTTTAAAAGAAAAATATTTTTAAAAAAACCTATTTATTTTGAAAAAAAAAAAAAAAAAAAAAAAAAAAAAAAAAAAAAAAAACACTCAATTCCTCAAATTCTCCACCAAAATTATGGAAATGGGAGTAACCAAATTACACTAACCAATTCTCTCCAACTCTCCATTAATTTCTCCACAATTCTCTACTTTTTTTTAATTCTCACTACCAAACAAGAGAATTTGATCAAATTCGATTTCTCTTATTTCTTTTCTCTCTACCAAACGCACCCTTAGAGTTTTGGCTTTTTAAGGAGCTTATCAGCTCAGCTTTTCAGACCTAGGATTATTTTGGGCTTTAGCTTATTGGCCCCCAGCTTATTTGGCCCTTCTTAGTGACCTGTCCACAGAAAGCATACTGAGTCACTCAGTTTTGGAACCCAAGTTCATAGCCTTCCCAAGTGCTCATTAATAAGCCATAACCCTGCTTATTGGCTTATTTTGAAGTCAACCAGGTCAGCTTTAAGGGTCAACTTTTATTTTGGACTTCCATTCACTTCTGTGGACCCCACAGAGTGCTAAAAGTCCTTGATTTGGACTGTTTGGTCTTTGTATTTTGCTCAAAGTGCTTATTGTTGTTTCTGGCTTATTTCCCTGTGCTTATTCAGTCATTTTAGCTTATTTGTATTCACCTTAGTTGTTGGTAGCTTAGTTCTCAGCTTATAGCTTGTTAATAGCTTTTTTTGGTCCAAAAATTCATTTGTTCAAGCTTATTAGACCTTCACTGTCCCAACTTTGGACTTGCATTCAGCTTATTAATAAGCTCCAGTAAAAGTCCCTTCAAAAAATTTTCTTAGAATCAGAAGTTAAGTAGGTTTGAAAAAGAAAATAAAAAAAATCCAAAAAATAAAAAAGTGATAGCTTCTATTTAAGCTAATTTGGCTTATTTTTCTGCTTATTTATAAGCAACTTCTAATTTTAATTTTTTATTAGGTTCTTGATAGCTTGTAGTATTTTTAGTAATTTTCTCAGATTTTTCTCTTTTCATTTAGTACTTTTTATAATTTAATTTGGTTTAAATTAATTAATAATTAGTTTTTAATTAATAATAATTATTTAAAAAGTAGGAAAACTATATTTTCTGTTTCAAAAAATAGTTTTAAGTTATTTTACATTTTTCCAAATTTAACTTTTATTTTTCTAGATTAAAATTATAATTATTTGTATTTTAGTATAATTTAAATAATCAAAAGTAATTAGGAAATTAGTAATTAATTAATAATAATTAATTAAATAGTGTAAAAATTATTTTTCTTTTTCTTAAAATTTTCTTTTATCATTAGGATTGTAAAAATATCATTTTCATATTTGTAGGCCTTTTATTTTTCTTATTTCACTTTTTTCACGCGTAAACGTCTGTTTTTAAATTAAAACGTACTTTTTTAGGTTTTAACGCGTTTCTTCTTAATCTAATTTCACGTAATCATTCACATAGCTTTACTAAGCTATTCTATTTCATAATTCTTCAATTTTACCAATCATGACCCTTTTCCCGTGAAAATCACCTGATCACAAGCACGTTTAAAATACTTTCCACATCTCGTCGGGACATAACGACCCGGTGAATGGCGATACTCTGTACTATCCGTAAGCATTGACCTAGGCTGTTTGACCTTGTTGACCATTCTCATTGGTTGACTTTAGTTGACTGTTCAGAGCCAATCATCCAGTATGGTGCGATTATCTTTGATTTATACACACAGCTGATTAGTGATTGCTATCTAGCTATTCAACTGATTAGGATTTTTGTTTTGCAGAGAAAAGCTGTAAAAGTACAAGATAAGGTTACGAGACATGTAATGCTAACATGGTTCCGAAGATGGAACTGTAAGAATACGGCAAATGGTGACGGGTCCCCTTAGTTCAAAACACAACACCTGCCCCATTGCAAATTTCCCAACAAGAAGCTTTTGCACTTGAAGTTACCTCAAAAATGAAAGATTTACATGTTGAAGGAGCCAAAAGATTAAAGACCAGGTTATTGAAAAGTAGTAACATATGTTTGTTAATCAATTTTCTACTTTCTATCACTAAATATCCTCCTTGCATAACCGATCGTTGTAATTTGTAAAGCTTATTATCTTAGAAAACCATAGTATTGGATCAAATTAATGTTTGCTGTAAACTTGGTTTCTTTCTTAGTTCAGTAGTATATGTGTTATTCTGTAGGTTCAAGATATGACATGACACTTTGTATATGTATCACAAAGTAGTTATGGGCTTATCATGAACATCGTACATATATTACTTAGCTTTTATATCATTATTTAATATTTACAAAAAGAAAGGTCGAATATGATATATTTCGCATTTGAATTGACAACATATATTTTGTTCTGGCTCACAACTTAATTAACTTTTTATTTTCTTATATTGGATCACTGAATTCCCCAATCTTCTTCTAACAAGGATTTGAACGTAAAATAACCTAAGTATAAACAAGTCACTGAGTGAATAGTAACTCAGTGAGTCATCTTCAGGATGCTTAGACCGAGCCTAAGAAGAAAGGTTCTCCATTCAGTGAGGCGGAACTTAGTGAAGTGTGATCTAAGCCAAGAAGAAGGTGATGGGTTCAGTGAGGATGACAATAACTCACTGAACCCCATGACTCCTCAACAACTTCATGGTACTGAAGACTGATGACTAGAAGACTGAAGTTTTGGCGGGACTGGGCGGGAAAGTTTGATCTGTTTCACTAAAGTGCTTTATCACTTTAAGGTCAAACTTTCCTCAAATGGCTAAAACCAGGCTGTCATCAGAAAGTGCCTTTTGGACTTAACCCAAAGAAGTGTCCCTTGCCAGAGAATAAAATCTATCAAGATTTTATTGAGGAACACTTAGGTCCATTGTATAATAGGGTTGTTCACATTTGTGTATAAATAGGTAGCATAAGAGAGGAGTAAAAGTTGACAAGTTTGTGCAATTAACGCAAAGCATTCACAAACCACTTTTACTCCTCCAAGGAACAACACAACCCCTGAGATAGCTCAGTGGGTCCTGAAAGTTGTCACTCAACATAGATTGAGTTTAGTGAGGAGTCAATACCATACTTGTCGTTCTCAATCCCAAGTGTTATTCCGCAAACACTTGGGTACGATTCTTTTTGATTAACTTCTAATAAAGAATTAAACGTTGAAAAATATTGTCTCTTATATTTACGTTACTTTATTGTTAATCTTTTATTCATCTTTGTTTAAAGTCATACAACTTGGTTACTTTAGCTTTGTAGTTATTGTTAACCAAGTAAAAGGGACCAACAAGTGGTATCAGAGCCTCTGATTTGTAAAACTTAAACCTGTTTTCAAAACTTAAGAGTGCTCAAGTTTTTAAAATCAAGATCCCACTATGACTGACATAGATGTTCCCCAACTTGTCGACAAAAAGGGTGGAAGTTATTCAGCAACTGCCCCTCGACTAGAAGTTGGCAAATTTAATAAGTGGAAAAAGCGAATGCTTTGCTACTTAACTGGGATGGAACCATATTACATTAAGTTGATTAATGATGGTCCATATGTCCCAACAACTGCCCAAGGTTTAATTAAACCTGAAGCTCAGTGGACCCCAGATGAAAGGAGGGTGGTCAATCAGGACCAGCGCCTGAAAAGCATCATTATATCATGCCTCCCGGATGATATAATGGAATTAGTGATCAATTGTCCCACTGCCCAGCAGACATGGACTGACCTGGTTCATATCTATGAAGGGCCTTCTGATACCAAAGAGAATAGAATCATGGACCTGAAGCTTGAATTCAATACCTTCAAGGCCAAGGATTCTGAAAGTCTCTCTGAGACTTATACTCGATATAAGACCTTCCTGAATGAGCTGACCAATGATGGTGTTATACTGTCAAAACATGAGATCAATGTTGGTTTTGTCAACAGTCTCCCTGAAAAGTGGTTAAACTTCTCTCAGGGATTGAGAAATGCAAACCACATTCAGAACCTTGAGCTCCCTGCCATCTATGGGAAGTTTGTCTATGAAGACAATCTTATCACTAGGAGATACCCTGGTAAAGCTCAGGAGACCAAAAAGGCCTTGACAATTTCACCCATATCAACTGCTTTCTATTCAAAAGGTGTTGTGCAGGATTTTCAGGATGGATCTGATGATTAGGTTGACCAAAGAACCAGTGAGGAGTACCTAAATGATCTTCAAATTGAATTTCATGAAAGAGCACTCCTTGCTAATTCAAAAAGGTTTTTTAAGAAAAACAAATTCCCTTCTTCAAAAGCAAATAAAAACACTGAATGTTTTAAATGTGGCAAAATGGGCCATTTTGCTAAAGATTGTTTTTCAAAAACAACCTCAGAACCATCCTTCAAATTTTCAGGAAATAACTCTTTTTCAGGCCCCAGCAAATTTCAACCAAAGATGCTTCAGTCTAGTCAAAGATTTGAAAAAGACCCTCAAATTGACTTTGAAGCCAAGTATAGAAAGGCAAAAGCTAAACTTGCCCTTCTTGAATCATCCTCAACAGTCTCTCAGCCTCTTCAGGCTCCAAAGCCTTCTCAGGCCAAGAACAAAGGGCTGGTTGCTGAAACATATGACTGGGATGAGGTTGAAGTGTCCTCTGATGATGATGAAGTCCACATCAGTGCCCTGATGGCTCTATCAGATGACAACAAACTTGCTGTGGGGAAGAGTCATGCTAGAAATGGTGAATGGGTAACATCACTATGAGGAAGGTAAATCTTTTACTTTCTATGGATGATGATGATGATGATTGGAAATCTTACTTAGATTATATTAATGTTGATCTTAAGTATGTTGAAGAGCAAAGACTTAACTTGTTTTCAAACTTTAACAAACTAAGTTTTGAATTAAATCATAGTAGAGATGAACTACTTGCTTTAAAACAAGCCAAGCTTGAAAGTGTTACACTTCAAATTCAAAACACTGAACTAGTAAAACAAAATCAAGCTCTTCAGGAAGAACTTAAGAAAGAAAAGGAAACTATTTGGAAATGGACTCAGAAAAACCCCAAAGTTTATGAAACACTGAGTCTCACACCCAGCTCCAAAAGGGCTGGTTTGGGTGATGATCAACTCACTGAAGCTTCTGGGGAGAGTAGTCATTCAACAACTTTTCTGTCAACTAACATTCTCTCTAGCAAAGAACTTGCTCCTAAACCCAGTGATTGGATTGAAAGAAACAATCCTGACAGTAAAATGCCAAATTTTAATACTGGAAGAAGCCTGGAGCCTGAAAGTCAGGCTATCAAGGAGCTGCTAGGAGTCACTGATGGACTTAGTCCTACTGTGTCCATCACTGAGTCTAAGTCTGATTCACCACTCCCTCCACTGAAACAACTTCAAGGAGCTGAACCCAATTCTGACCTTGCACCATTAGTCTATCAACCACATTCTCCCAAAGAGAAATCAGGTTTAGGAAATACTATTCTGAAAAGACCTACTCCTGCACCCACTGAACACCAAACACCTTCAGTACCCACTGAAGTGAAACCTGAAAGCATTGATTCAAAGGTTGATCAGCTTGCTGAACTTGTCAGGATGCTGAGTGAGAAAATTGAATCAACAAAGCCCTCAGTATCCTTAGGTTCTTCCAAACCAAAAACCACACCCAGACCCTCAGGGAGATGTGAACTGTGCAATTATCTAAATCACAACACTGATAAATGCTACAGAGTCCTATTTTGTATGATATGCAAACAAGAGGACCACAGAACTTGTAATCACATCCCCCACACTGCTTCTTTAAAAGCAAAAGGTCTATACAAAAACCAAGGCTATCAGTATGCCACACCTTCCAAACAAAGACTGAAGGCTAAGCCTTTCTCACCATGTCCTCACTGTGGTTTCAATGATCATCTTCCTGATGATTGTATGATGAAAGATTGCTGTGACATCTGTGGAGATCCCTCCCATGAAACCAGGGGACATGACAAAGTTATTCAGTCTAGAAGGAAAAACCAGACCAACACTTCATAGTCACCTGAGGCATCAACCTCCACAAAATGTAAAACATATGGAAGCTCAGGCCACACAACTTCAGACCATGATTCACTAACTGAATTCAAAAAGTCCCTGAGGACTAAGCCCACTAGAAAGTGGGTCAACAAGAAAAACTAACCCAGTTTACGGTTTGTGCAGAAACACATCAAGGATCCTACTTGGCATCTAGACAGTGGATGCTCCAGAAGCATGACTGGTGTGAAAAGTTTTCTGCACAAATATGTGGAAGAACCAGGACCCAAAGTAGTATTTGGTGATAACTCATCAGCTCCCACTGAAGGTTATGGTTCAGTAAACTGCAATGGTATAGTTTTTACAAGAATAGCTTATGTTAATGGTCTCAAGTACAACCTGATAAGTGTTTCCCAACTATGTGATGCCAAATACATAGTTCAGTTTGATGACAAGAGAGGGACCATCTTTAATGCCAATAAGGAAGTTGTGTTGATTGCCCCTAGGAGGGATGATGTATATGTCCTTGATATGTCATCCCTGACTCAGAATGGGACTTGTCTATTCTCAAAGGCAAGTGAGACAATCAACCGGCTATGGCATAGGAGACTCTCTCATCTCAACTTCAAAAGCATCAACAACCTGGCCAAACAGAACAAAGTTCTGGGCCTTCCATCCCTGGTGTATACCAAAGACAAGCCCTGTTCTGCTTGTGAAAAAGGAAAACACCACATGGCATCATTCAAAACCAAACAAACCTTTTCCATCAAAAGCTGCCTGCATCTTCTTCATATGGACCTTTTTGGACCTGTCAGTCCAATGTCCATTCACCATGAGAAGTATACTCTGGTCATTGTGGATGAATACTCAAGATATACTTGGGTTTACTTCCTGACCAAGAAGAGTCAGGCAGCTGAAACCATCATGTCATTTGTCAGGAACATTGAAAATCAAAATGATGTCAAAGTTAAATAGATCAGGACTGACAATGGCACTGAATTCAAAAACCAAGACCTTGAGTGTTTTTGTGATGAGAAAGGTATTTCTCAAAATTTCACTTCTCCCTATACTCCTGAACAAAATGGAGTAGCTGAAAGGAGAAATAGAACACTTATTGAGGTAGCAAGAACAATGTTAAATGGCTCAGTCCTCTCAAAACATTTTTAGACTGAGGCAGTTAAAACAGCCTGCTACACTAAAAATAGGTCAGTCATTGTGAAAAGGCATAATAAGACTCCTTATGAGATATTCAAAGGAAGGATTCCTGACATCAGCTACTTTCATGTATTTGTGTGTCCTGTGTTTATACATAATCACAAGGATCACTTGGGTAAATTTGATGCCAAAGCTGATGATGGATACTTCCTGGGATATTCCTTGGTTTCTAAAGCCTTCAGGGTGTTCAACACAAGGAGACAACAAACTGAGGAAACTTATCACATTACTGTTGATGAGAGCACTGAATCCATCAGGTTCTCAAATTCCTCAGTAGAAGAAATTGGTATTTATGACTCATCAAGGTATCCTCCTGATGAGTATCATCCTGAGAACAATCCCTCAACCCAATACCAAGCTGATGCTAACGTCTCTTATTACATCATCCCTCACAACCTACCCCAACCACCTATCAGTGAGTTCATTGAAACTCAGCCTGTCTCAAATGAGACTGATACCACTGAACAAATTGTTCAGGAACCCTCAGAACAAATTGTTCCTATAGTAGTCACTGAAGCACATAATGATGAGTCACCTCATGTTCCTGAGTCTGAACCTAATCAGGCTCCTTCAAGCTCAAATTCTTATCCCAAACCTAAGGATAGCTGGACTAGATCCAAAATTATTGAGCTTGTGAACATCATTGGCGAACCCACTGAAGACATGCTCACAAGAAGCAAGGCTGCTAAACTCAAGGCAGCCACTGCCAATATATGTCTTTATGCTGACATCTCTCAGAGATTGAGCCTAAAAATGTCAAAGAAGCCTTGACATATGAAAGTTGGGTTCAGGCCATGAGAGATGAATTGGAACAATTTGACAGAAATTATGTCATGATCCTTGTTGAATGCCCCCAGGGTGTTTTAATCATTGGTATGAAGTGGGTCTTTAAAAACAAGACCGATGAGAATGGCACAGTCATCAAAAACAAAGCAAGACTGGTTGCCAAAGGATATAATCAACAGGAAGGTATAGACTATGAGGAAACCTTTGCACCTGTTGCTAGAATAGAAGCCATCAGGATCTTCCTTGCCTATGCAACTTACATGAACTTTAAAGTTTACCAAATGGATGTTAAAAGTGCATTCCTGAATGGTAACATCAAAGAAGATGTTTATGTGCAACAGCCTCCTGGTTTCGAAAGTAGTGAATACCCCAACCATGTCTACAAGCTTAACAAAACCCTTTATGGACTAAAACAAGCACCCAGGGCATGGTATGAAACTCTTTCAGCCTTCCTGATCCAAAAAAAGTTTGTCAGAGGAAGGATTGACAACACACTGTTCATCTACAGAACAAAGGATGATGTCATTCTTGTCCAAGTATATGTTGATGACATCATCTTTGGCTCAACAAGTTACAAACTTTGCAAACAGTTTGAGAAACTGATGACCACAAAGTTTGAAATGAGCATGATGGGTGAACTCACATACTTTTTTGGACTCCAAATTAAACAAACTGAAAAAGGAATATCCATTTGCCAAGAAAAATACCTCAGGAACCTACTGAAGAAGTATGAGCTCACTGACTGCTCTTCAGTAAAAACTCCTATGGTTCCTCCAAACAACCTTGGCCCTGATCTCACTGGAAAATTAGTGAATCAAACCCAATACAGAGGAATGATTGGCTCCCTGATGTACTTACTTGCCTCAAGGCCTGATATCCAATTCTCAGTCTGCCTGTGTGCCAGATACCAGGCTGACCCTAAAGAATCACATCTCACTGCTGTCAAGAGAATCATCAGGTACCTGAAGGGTACTCCAAACCTTGGTTTGTAATACCCAAAATGTTCAGGATTTGATCTCAAAGGGTACACTGACTCTGACTATGCAGGATGTAACATGGATAGGAAAAGTACTTCAGGATCCTGCCAATTTCTTGGTGGTAAACTTGTGTGTTGGAGTACAAAGAAACAATAGTCAGTGGCCATGTCCTCAGCTGAAGCTGAATATATGGCTGCTGCAGGATATTGTGCAAATGTACTATGGATGAAGAGCCAACTGAGTGACTATGGCATTCAGTATAAGATGGTACCTATCTTTTGTGATAATACAAGTGCCATAGCCATCTCAAACAATCCAGTACTTCATCAAAGAACCAAACACATTGACATCAGATACCACTTCATCAGGGACCACATCACTAATGGAGAAATTGAACTACATTTCATCCCCACTGAATATCAGCTAGCTGATATCTTCACAAAACCTTTGGATGAACCCACTTTCACAAGATTGAAAGCTGAATTGGGCATGTTGGACATAGAATCAGGAAACTGATCAAAAGTGTTCCAACCTGATGTAAATTCTCTAGGTCCCTGGTCACACCCTTCCTGAAAACTCTTTTTTTTCGAATGAAAATTCATTCAGGGGGCTCAGGATGAAAAATGGCATTGAATACCCTAACTAAATGCTCTAAGTACTTAGTTAGTTAATGTCCCAGGTAGGTAACTGAATCCTACTAAATATAGGAATATATGTCACTTACATAACTGGCATCCACTCCTTGGGCCCCCACATCTCTCTCACCAAACACCACTGAGCATTAAATGCTCCCTCACACACAAAAGTTGTGATGATTTTTACTCTGCAAAAGTGCATTATTTGCAGAGTCGCATAACTGTTCACCCACGATGTGAGAGAAAATAGGGTAATGGGAATCGTGATATTTAATGCGGATATCAAACCAACATTATTATGCCGTTTTGGTTGAATAATTTGAACCTTTGGTATCCGCAACATCACTACCCTAATTCCCACCCTATCAATACCCCCACAAAGAAGAACACACACACGCTTTTTAAAAATGTTAACAAAACTCTTGCAAAATTATTTCAAGAACTTTTGCTTTCAAAATCTATGTGTGCTTCTTCTTTATTCAAAACCAGGCCTTTTAAAACTAAAATGGCTTCTTCTAAGGTCATAAAATACGCACCCAATGTGGAATTCCAAATGGAAAGCGTAGACCTAACCAAAAACAATGTGGTGGGGAACTTTGCCTACCCTGAAGGGTTCCCTGCTTACAGGGATGTGGTGAAGTTCCTACAAAACTGTTTTCTCACCACCACATTCACAAAGACCCCCTCGGTCATCTATCATGACTACTTGAGGGAATTTGGTGCTCAGCGGTGGTTGAAAACCCTGATGCGCCAAAGGAGGCCAAAATCAAATTCTCAGTGAAGAATGGGACAAAGTCCCTTATTCTTGACTACAAAACCTTTGTCAAAGCCACTGGCCTTGACTACACTGAGACTTTTGTTGCCCCACCAACTGAAGAGGAGGTTAAACAACTCCTCTTAGAACTAGGGCCATATGATAAGAATCATCCTGATGTTGCTCCAGGGGCCCTACTGAACAAAGCCCCCATCATCAAAACATGGTTCCCTGCCCCCTGGAGGATCCTGATGACATTTGTAATTCAGGTCCTTGGGGGGAATAAGTCCTCAACTGAGCAACTAAACACTACTCAATCAATGATAGTGTACTGTCTCATTGAGGGTAAAAAGATTGACCTTGGAGAAATTATCTTCAGGGACCTCATAGGCAAATTGGGTGGGAAGTCAAGGCAAAAACACATGTCTTACCCTAGATTCATTTCCTGTGCCCTGAATGACCTACTAGGGTCTGAGTATATCAAGCCTGACAGTGTCGGCTTTGAACCTGATGTCTTACATAAGGCAAACTACTATCGTGACCCTAATGAGGTAACACCTGTCGCCCTGACCACATACATGCTGACTGCTATCCAGGGTGACAACATTGTTTCACCAATTCCCTCTCCCACCAAAAAGGTGAAGAGGAAGAAGGGACAGGGGTCCAGGAAGGTGGCTCAACCCAAGCCACTCGCCACTGAGACCGCTGCCCCTAAGCCTGACAAAAGGGGGCAACAACAACAACAGACCCTGACTGCTGACACCCTCAGGATCATTAGCCAATCTTTGGCCCCAAAACAAAGGCCAACGGAGGGCACTGAGACATCACACTCAGTGTCCTCGGGCGTACCCGTTCCCAAAGGCCCTGCTGGCATAAACAAGTCAGTAGGGTCGGAACCAACTAAACCTTCACATCCTGCTAAAGACTCTGGCAAATCACAACCAGAGTATCAGGGAGTAAGGGGTCCTATACCCTCGGTGGGGCAGCACTACTCCACTGAGAAGGGGACCCACAAACAATCACATCCTGCCAAAGGCTCGGGTAAATCACAACCCAAGCAACAGGGAGTTCTCGCCCCTAAATCTTCGACAGGCCAGCACAAGCCTGTTGGAATGGGGGGCATAACCACTCAGGTGCCTGATGAGGACATTCGCAAATCAAAGCTTTTGTCTGAGGGCACAACAACTCATCCCAAAGACTCAGAGGGAAACATACAACCCGCTGATAGGGACACAACATTCACGGCTCCTAGTGATGGTACTGAGAAATACCCATCAGTGCCTGAAGGGGTCACGAGGGACAAAGATTCAGAGGGACACATACCACCCGCTGATATGGAACTCACAACCAATCCCGAAGGTGCGCATAACTCGGGAACTAACCCTGAAGACCAG
Organism: Artemisia argyi; assembly: GCA_030686995.1. Taxonomy (NCBI): domain Eukaryota; kingdom Viridiplantae; phylum Streptophyta; class Magnoliopsida; order Asterales; family Asteraceae; genus Artemisia; species Artemisia argyi. The sequence continues at coordinate 121,109,791 of CM060709.1, read as the reverse complement.
GTAGATAAAACCCAATCTACCGGATTTGAGGGGTCAGGACCTAGCCAAAACAAAGGCGAGTCTTCTTATGAAGAGGAGCCGGGTAACCCTATTTTGCAGATTCAGTCCCTAGCTGAAGCTCAGGCTGTTTTGTACTCTGATGATGAATTCAACAGTGATGAGGAAGTCTTCAAGGCCGGAGATGATATGGAGCTTGAGGAGACAGTCCCTGAACCAATTCCTCAGTCTCCTCAATCTTCAAACCATGACGATACTGACACACATTCCGAGCCAGAGTCCTCAGGAGATGATCAGGCTCCTCTCACTGTGAAGACCTTCACCAAATTCATCAAAAAGATTACTAACATTTTGTACAGGGGGGTCACTGATGAGGTCTTTGACATGCACACTGAACAGGCGGTTCACTATCATAATCTCAAAGATGCTGTCGAAGACTTCGATGAAGATGTCAGGGAACAAAATTCCTCAGTCAACCATTCCCTGACACAGATGATCACTCGCCTAAATCAGTTTTTGATAACCCTCAACCAGCTGAATGTAGGGGTTCAGTCAGTTCAAGAATCAGTCAAGGATGATCCTAAACTCACCAGGAAGCTACTTCAGGCATCCGAGACGTATCAGGTAAACTCAGTGGCTCTCACTGAATTACTTGACTTGCTGAAGGGTTCTAATCTTCAGGGTCTCACCACCACTGTGGAGTCTCTCAAATCTTCCTTCATCAAAATGGAGGAATCAGTGACAGCTCAGTCCCAAAGGTCTACTTCTCTGGCATGGACCTTGGGATCCAGGATGACAGCTCTTGAAAATGCACAGGCTGCACTTGACTCCAGGGTGTCCATCATTCAGCAGGATACTCAGGAGATCAAGTCTATGATGACGGAAATTTTTCAAGCCTTCAAGGGTGCATCTACTTCTTCTTTAGCACAGCCAACACTTGCCATCACTGACATTCAGGCAAATGTTGAGGGGGAGAATGCTACTGAAGCCCCTAATACTGTTGAACAAGAAGCTGGACAGCCCTCTCACACTGAGGGGGAGCATGTCACTGAAGCAACACCAATCACTGAAGTTCCACCACAGAAGGAACCAGTCTCCTCTTCTCTCGGACAGGACAGAGGCAAAAGTATTGCTACCACCTCCAGTCCTGAAAATGTTCTCAAGCCAGCCTCAACCATGGTCAGATTTGACCCTGATGCACCTATCAAGGTCCCGTTTGAAATCAATGGGGTAGTACATCTTCTCACTCATGACGAAATTCAAGCTCACATGGAAAGGACTGAGACACTAGTTAAGGTGGCTGAGGAAGAGAGAATGAGCAAGCCTGCTATCATTAAGGTTGTTCATGAGGAAGCTGAAAAGATTGGTTTGAATACTGAGGCACTAGCAACTGTACAAGTTGGTGCAGTCTTTAAAAAGGCTCAGGAAGAAGAGCTAAATGCTCTCAAAATGGAAAGGGAAAACAAGCTCAGGAAGGATGCTCAAATCAGAAAACACAGGATCGAAAAGTATACTTGGGTGATGAAAGAAAGGTTAAGACCTGAAACCATCACTGACATTCAAATCCACAGAAACACCGATCCTGCAATGGTCACCATCTTCAGGGGACGTGATAAAAGAATAATTGACATCCATAAGCCTTTCAAGTTTGCAGACTTTGGCATCACTGAGCTTGATGAGCTTCGTTCTATCATTGCCAAAAAGAACAATGTTGTGGTACCTAAACTTCTCGAATCACTGAAGGATAGGTACGACAGACTGAGAGCAATGCCTGAGGCTCTTAACATTCCTTCACTTTTTCCTGACTCAGTAGAAGAGACTGCTCCATCTAAGGCTTCCAAGAGGAAAAGGAAGCAAATTGAGATGGAGCCTGAGATCAAAGTACCAGGGTTAGAGTGTGACAGGTCGCTTCCTGAAGGGATCACGTTCGTGAACAATGCGGTCCTTGAAGCTCCTGAAAGAGGCTTATGCTTTACTGATGAGTATGGAAGTCTGGCGTTCCAAAGGTGGTCTGATATGGATAAGGCAGGAATCAAAGCTATGCTCATGTACCTCATGTTGGCGTCCCCCATCAAGAGTGATGAGAACAAAAGATTCTGCCAGGACTTGGAAGCAATGATCAATGAACATCCTGAAAGACACCTACTCAGATCAAAGAAAGCAAAGATTGAAAACCTTGGATACCACCTGAACATCTGATCTGCAACAACTATCTTTTTATTTTTATTTTTGTAATTTGTAGGACTTGTAATAACTATGAATAAACTTTGATGTTTTGTTTAAAATTATGTGTCTCACTTATAATTACAACAACATTCAGTAAGAGATGAAGACCCCTACCAACTCACACTGAATCAAGAAACACTTAGGCTATTTGTATGTTTAAATAGGGGGAGATTATTGGGTCACTGAATTCCCCAATCTTCTTCTAACAAGGATTTGAACGTAAAATAACCTAAGTATAAACAAGTCACTGAGTGAACAGTAACTCAGTGAGTCATCTTCAGGATGCTTAGACCGAGCCTAAGAAGAAAGGTTCTCCATTCAGTGAGGCGGAACTCAGTGAAGTGTGATCTAAGCCAAGAAGAAGGTGATGGGTTCAGTGAGGATGACAATAACTCACTGAACCCCATGACTCCTCAACAACTTCATGGTACTGAAGACTGATGACTAGAAGACTGAAGTTTTGGCGGGACTGGGCGGGAAAGTTTGATCTGTTTCACTAAAGTGCTTTATCACTTTAAGGTAAAACTTTCCTCAAATGGCTAAAACCAGGCTGTCATCAGAAAGTGCCTTTTGGACTTAACCCAAAGAAGTTTCCCTTGCCAGAGAATAAAATATATCAAGATTTTATTGAGGAACACTTAGGTCCATTGTATAATAGGGTTGTTCACATTTGTGTATAAATAGGTTGCATAAGAGAGGAGTAAAAGTTGACAAGTTTGTGCAATTAATGCAAAGCATTCACAAACCACTTTTACTCCTCCAAGGAACAACACAACCCCTGAGATAGCTCAGTGGGTCCTGAAAGTTGTCACTCAACATAGATTGAGTTTAGTGAGGAGTCAATACCATACTTGTCGTTTTCAATCCCAAGTGTTATTCCGCAAACACTTTGGTACGATTCTTTTTGATTAACTTCTAATAAAGAATTAAACGTTGAAAAATATTGTCTCTTATATTTACGTTACTTTATTGTTAATCTTTTATTCATCTTTGTTTAAAGTCATACAACTTGGTTACTTTAGCTTTGTAGTTATTGTTAACCAAGTAAAAGGGACCAACAGAATATCATAGATAAATAAGAGATAAATAATATTTTTTGAATTTAAAATTAATATAATTATAATTTAATTGATTTATGGATATGTATATATATGAATTTAAAAGTTCGTGAAAGATATTGATGTAATTACAAAAGTTGGAAAAGGACATAGATGTAATTATAAAAGTGTGATGAATATTGATTTAAATAAGAAGGATATTTATGTAATATTAAACTTTAAGAAGGATACACATGTAAATTCATTTCGCCCCCATGATTGAAATTGTGCTTTTGTAATTTTTTAATGTGTGTGTTCTTGAGTGTGTTTGTGTGTGTGTGTGTGTGTTTAGTGTGTGTACAACAAGTCTGGGAAGATGATATTTAACTAAAATTTGCAGTTTAGTCCCTGTGGGTAGTGTGGTGTTTACTTTTAAACCCTGTACTATCAGGGTTTTCTTTTTCTTTTTTTTCTTTTATTATTATTTTTTTTAATTCGTAACATTTTTTTATTTTGTATTGTAATTTTTAAGTTTATTAATGAAATATTAGGTTGTTCAATGAATGAAATAGTTAAGGTGTTAATTTGTACGGATAATCATCAAAATAGACTTGGCAACCATGGTTAATTCGGTTCCTGCCCCAGATCGGAAAATGTCTTTTTTAGACTGGGCAACTGATGAAGTGTCACTTTCTGCAAGTGACAAGTGTTGATTGTCTATCAATTTTTTGGCAACTTGTCAGTTTTTTGGGCAACAGCCGCCAATTTTTGGGCAACTCGGAGCACTTGTCATCATATGGGTTGAGTTGCCCAGTTGCCCTTTCTAAAAAAGACATTTTTGGATCTGGGGCAGGAACCGAATTCACCATGGTTGCCCGGTCTATTTTGGTGATTATCCCTAATTTGTAAATTGGTGTTTTTTTTAGTTAAGGTTGAGTTATAATAAGGGATGTTTTTTTGAGTTAAAGGTGAAAAGGTTAAAGCTGATGTGGCGCTGACGTGACACTGATGAAAGTTTAACTCCGGGTTATGACACCATCTGCTCTTATGATCAATACAAAATCAAGAAGCAAGAAAACAATGGGGTTTTGGTATTTTTTGGCCCAACCAAGATTTAGACGAGGAGGAGGGGCGAGGCCAAAATCAATTAGGTTAAACGAAAATGAGAGTCTCACTCCCTTTTAAAAAGACTTTGTTATCTTTCCCTTAAATAACTAGTCAAATGAGAGATTGATCTTATCATTTCACTAGTTACTCTAGTTAGTTTAGTGACTAACTTTGCAACACAAAGTTGGTTATTTCACGTTAGTACTCATTAAGTCTAACTCTCCTAGTTAGTTTCCCGAAAATCTAACAAATGCCCCGCGTTCATGTATAAATTAATCTAACAAAAATCGAACCCAAAGCCCCGTCCGTGAACAGGGATCGAAAACTAGTAAAAGATAATCGGGCATGCATAGTTTCTTTAATATTTAAAGATAATCCATACGAATAGAGGTATTAGTTGTAAAATTGAGTAGAAACCACAGGGAGCATCCGTGCAGTTATTTAATTAAATTTTGTATAAAATACATGATAAAGAATCTCAAAGTCAAAACCCTTGGAGAAACACAACAACAACATGAGCATGGGGTCAGTATCATCGACATTGTCGTACTATAAACAACGTTTGTCAAAAACCATGAGGTCATTATCAGGAAGAAGTCGTTTCTCCTGTCTTCCTATTCGTGTCCCTATCTCTTTCAAAATTATCGAGTATGTTAGTTTTTCCTCCTTAGTTTTAGGTTAGAGATATATATGTTTTGCACATGTTTTAGTTTCTAAAATTATGTTGTTGCCTATATTGTCAGGGTTCATCCTGTGTATAGTCTTCTACAAGATATACTGAATCGTACCTTTCTAAATTTGTATTCTCTCGACAAGGCTTTACTTCGCTGGGATCCTTCTGGAGCCATTGTATGTCAACAACAACACTTGTTTTTCTCATGTATAACCTTTTTAATAATGTATGTATTTACTTCTATTAATTTACTGCTGCTGTTGTTTCAATTCAGGAACCGATTTCAACTTCCGACGAGCTCCGTTTAACTAATGACGTGCCAGAGCCTCAAACATTTGCTACTAGTTTGCACCTTGACCATATTGAAGATGCTGAAGTAGCCGATAAGATACGCATCTTATATAATTTAAGACACTCGTTGGCTGTATTTTTATCACAGGTTTCATCCAACTTCAAATTACTTATAGGAGATTGATAATTTTCTGTATATAATTAAAATTTTCTTTTCGTTCTTTCAGTATTATATGGAGATTGATAAATTCGGGAAAACCATGTCTCCATCTTCAGACAAGCCATTTGGGTCATTACTAATCACTATAAATGATCATTTTTCAAAACTGGAATCATCTATTTGCGCCACTGGTGTAAGTACCCTTCAATCGAATTTTAAAACAAATTGGTTGGACTGTTTATGTAAAATCCAGTGTAACACTCACATAAATACCTATAGGTTGGCTTTTTTGCGTTTGATAAAGTAACAGATTATAAGGAGCTATGGCCTGATACTGATACATGGGATGAGCAATGGTCTGATACTCATACTGAGGATGCCATCACTTTGATTCATGAAAATCTAAACAAGCTGGACATGTATATATCCATGGTGGTAAGATTATGTTGATGCACTTTCCAATTGCTATTCATGTTTTTTTAACTGAATATTGGTAATTCTATACGTGTATGTTAAATTTTTTTAATATAAGGCTGCATTGTATCTACTAAAATTTCAAAATGATAACCACACTCCATCTACTACTAGTATAAGATTTGTGTATAACTTTCTGTTAATCCACATGAATTATTTTTATTGTGTATACAGGGTTTTTGTGTGTTGTTTTTGTGATATTACTTTGAGTAAAGTGGTAAAAATAATCTGACCGGTTAATATCTTTCTGCACAGTTTGTAAATTTTGAATTCATATTTGGAGATTCATATTGCTTTTATCAATGATATCGAAAGGATTTTGCTTGGCTTCTTATTAGCTGATTTATATAATAATAATAATGCTGTTGTTTTGTTTTAATATTAGTAATTAAGATTCCACATGCTGTTGTTTTATTTTAGGTTTCAAAATACTGTAAACCTAGGAAGACAACTCAGCACTGGATACGCTACACTTTTGGGGCTTTAGGAATTTCGCTATTTTCAGTATGGCTTATACGATCAGGCATCATTGACAATTGGGTTCTTGGGGTAAAAAAGATATTTTCACAAGAGCAAGGGGTAAGATTTCTAGTGTTTTCTACTTGAACTAATCGTAGAATTGATACTCTTATCGTTCATTGTTACCGATGTCATTGAAATCTTCTTAAATTGTGCTTTACTTTATCATCAAATCTATTTCAAGTACGTATGTTTCTACAAAAGTTTTCCATAATGTCACACATGGTTTAGAAAGATTATATCTTATCTTGTTAAGGCATCCTTCTTCTCCATCTCACATGTGCATGTAGATGCATGTCCCTCTTTATTATCATCTTATTCTATGCACTAGTCACTGACGATGACATATCAATCCATCTCAGCTTACAGCTGTAGGAGATGAATTTCTCGAGACAGTGAGAAATAGGCATGAGGAAGAGATGGAACAAGTGCAATCAACTTCTGATGAGCTACACAGGTTAGTTGAAGAGTTGACATTTTGGAACTTAATGCACGTACATTTTATTAATTTTTTTTTACTTAATGAGCTATCAAGTAAATATATACATAACTTGTAGCATAAAGATATTGTTAAGTTGTTATCTTCATTCTACATCTTTAAAGTAAAATACACACACTTTATGGCTATCTATGTGTATGTATAAATGTGATCTGATGCAGAATAAATCATGGTTATATAGTAGTATTAATGAAGGGAACAATGCTTTATTGAGTTTAATGTGATGTTTCTTTAAGCAAATCGGCAATTTTATATGTAATATCATATACAACTCCATTTGCAGTATGTTATTGGATTTCAGTGAGTGGATAAAAGGTAAAAAGTCCCCATCAAATGGACCATGAGATGCTTGAAATGGCAACGACCAGGCATGTTTACCTCTATTTTTGATGCTGGTCATACTTGGTTCTTGTTCTATTAAACATTGATATATTGTGCAGAGAACTAAACTATGTGAGAGTGCGATGAAATGAACTAATGCTCTATTTGTGACGTTTCTGAGTTTCGTCCGTTTATTCCTTAGACTGGTAGTGTAGTCATGTAAACAGATCCTGATTAAGATGACTAAACAGATCAAGTAAGCCTAAAAGCGTATACATTGCATCCAACATGTGTCCATGGAAGGTTTTGGGCCGGCGCACCATCAGCAACCGAGCCGGGCCCAACTCACTAAGGGGCACTAAATTTTTTTATACCCATTATATGTAATAGGCCCAACCCACGGTTTACTTAAATATATTTTATTTTGTAGAAGTAATACTTTTGTTGCAAGAATGATTTTTGTTCGTATTTTTGGCTTTTCGTACTTAATTATGGTGTATTGATATTATAATATAGAGGCATTTTTTATTTTATTTTTCGTGTCGGGCATAATTTTTTTTGACGTTCTCAGCACCGCCCTGCATGTGTCCTCAAGTTGCAAATATGTTAATCTTGCTCGACTTGTCACCAATAAAATATATTTGTTTTAGTTTTCGTAACGAGTGACAAGTTTACGAGAATGTTTGCAAGTTGGTACTCAATCTTTATGTACACGTGGTAAACATATAACATGCTCTATGTGAGTGTACATAATGTATTAAGTGGTACTTTATGCAAAATATGGAAATATACATGTTTTGTTTCTCAAGGGAAATGTTGGTATTGATGTAGTTTTGAGGAGCAACTTAGGCATCCAATCCGAAATTTTATCTGGGGAGAGCTTCCTAGTTTATTCCATATCCAAGTAACATACTACCATACTCTCTTATGCTAGTCAGTGATTTCATGTCACTTTACAATTTTTTATTGTTATTTTTATTTTTTTATTTTTTTTTGGGTGATTGATAGATTCTGAAGAAAACACATGACATTGAAGCGTGAGTTGTTACTACCATTTCATTCTGGTGGCTCAGTATTAATCAAACTAATATCTAGACACTGCGTTTCTGATAACAAGACATTACAAACAGGTCAATGGGTACGCTGCATCACCAGATGTTAATGGATTATGAGACAACAAATGCCATCCTTCCTTCTCTTCCAACAATCTTTATTTCCTTTGGTGTGCTCATGATATCACGCACATGGGTCAAACAGGTATGCCATGCATGATTTATTCTTTTGTAGCTATCAGGTGCTGTGGTGTACATGATATATGCTTGTTATCCAATTGTAAAGCAGAAATAGTGCTTTCTTTATTGATAGTTGAATTTGTTTAAATGGAAATATAGTATCTTATCCAAACATGATTGATTAGCTATACACAATCCAACCTATTGAGGACTGTTCAGTTTTCCTTGTTGGTTTCACTCGTATTTGATTCTAGACTAGTATTTCAATGCATCATGATACACTTTAGTAGCTTATCTGATAAATTTGTGGATTTTCTTTACGATTCTCGTGTCTCAGACAAAAGCAAAAGGGAGAAGTGCTCGAGCTAAAAGAAGACTATTACTTAATGAACTTGAGAAAAGAATTGTGGAGCTCCAGAATCTGTCACTGTCGGTAAAGTTCTACTACGTACTTTTCTATTATTCTAACACTAATGCTCTGTAAGTAATAACTTGAAAGGTAGGCCCTTATGGCATAGTCACATCTGATACTGGGTTTTTCAGCTCTTTAATATCTGCTAAGACTTTATTTAGATCCATTTTTGTTAATATAGTTAACTTTGCTAAGCCATCAAGGGATAATAATAGTTTGTTTCTTAATATAGTCGTAAATGAAAATCAGTCGGTCCTCTTTGAAGTTTCAAATCCCCTTGTTTTTTTTGGGAATCCTAATTTGAACTGCAATTACAAGGAAATCTTCATATATGTCCTAATGCTCTACAAAAGGTTCAGCTGTATCCAAGAGATTTTTTTTTTTTTTTTTTTTTTTTAATAATTATTATATATTTTTTAATCTTTACTTCAATCCATTTCAGTCAATGACTAAACTAAGGGTGTGCCGGGTTAGTAGTGGGGAAAGGGAATACAAAGGAATAAGTGACGGTGGGTTATCAATCCCCCCCCCCCCCCCCCCCCCTCCCCCAATTTACTCTATAATGGTCCATTATCCATTACCAATTAATCATTATATTACTTAGCTCCAACCAAGCATCTTTAATAATTACCTTTTCCATTCACCACCCCCTTAACCCCAACCAAATGTAGTTAATAATCCCATCCCAGCCTTTAAGCTGAATACCTTAACAAACTCTAGAATTAACTTTAAGATAAACATAAAATGGCAAAATCTTTGGGGTTGAGTGTTTTTAACATAGTTAGATAATGGATTTACGGACAGACACTAATAAGCTGAAGTGTAACTGATACGAAGCAAAATATAACACAATGTTTTGAAAGACGGACATGTGTTTTTTTTTCATCAGTATATACTTGACACGGTTTTTGGACACAGTCTTGCGGGGTTTTCACATGATCGAATTGATAAGATATACAAGAATCTGATTCTATTTATTAAACAACATAAAAGTGTTTACATTGTATATTGGACACACATTAAACATTACATGTAAATGACTATTTATAAGGTTCCAACCGGTGTGTTGAACCATTGTGTCCATTCGGTGTATTAACCGAAATAACTACCTAATAACTAACTTTCGGTTATTAACTAACTAACTAACTAACAATATTGGTCCTTTGTCTATCGTTATTTACATGTGTACACCGAGCCTATCAAGACTTATACAATTATGGTGCAACATTTCCCCCCCCCCCCCCCCCCCTAATTGTTGAAGTCTTGTTCTCCGAATCTTCATGCTCTTCACCGCTTTTTCCTTCACATTGCCTTCTATCCTGACCCCAAACTTTGTCTTGTTCATTTCTTCATTTGTGACTCATCTATCTCTGCATCTTCGTGCTTGCCTTGTGGGTCTCTTCTCCCACTTCTCTTCTTGGCTTCTTATGTCAATGAACCTTCTATAGCAATCTCTTATTGCTTCCTCTTCACCATTTGTCAGGCCTTGTATTCTTGCAATTTTCTTTCATTATGTCGCTTTCAAGAGCAGTCCTTTCTCGCTAGCCTCTTCCTTCCGGTACCACGCTATCCTTTCAAGCGTCAAAACGTTTTCCTTTTCTTCCTTTGTGCCGCGTTCCAGTAGTCTTTTCCTTCCCTTTGTTGTCGCGTTATGCAGTCCCAACAAAGTCTCCACCGTATTCCTTGGCCAGCGTATTCCTTGGTGTCTTTTCCTTCTAATTCTTTTGATCTTCTTGATCAAAAGTTGAATCAAACTCTTGCAATCTTGGAGCCTTCTCTCTGATACGAGTTTTGCACAGGTCTTGCGGGGTTACCACATGATCGAATTGATAAGATATACAAGAATCTGATTCTATTTATTAAACAACATAAAAGTGTTTACATTGTATATTGGACACACATTAAACGTTACATGTAAATGACTATTTATAAGGTTCCAACCGGTGTGTTGAACCATTGTGTCCATTCGGTGTATTAACCGAAATAACTACCTAATAACTAACTTTCATAACCGCCGTAACTAACTTTCTGTTATTAACTAACTAACTAACGATATTGGTCCTTTATCTATCGTTATTTACATGTGTACACCGAGCCTATCAAGAGTTATACAATTATGGTGCAACAGTTTTCCATCACACTTTACAAATTAATGAATTGTAAAGGTTTTTAGCTGGTCATATGGCGCTCTTTTTTCGTATTATAACGGAGCTATTTAAGAATACCAAGCTCAACTTATTCAAAATGCACATATATTCTAAGTAGATATTGCTTTTCCCTTTGCAGAATGAACATGGTCATTATGTGAATGGATTGGTTTTGTATACTTTAGACCGCCTTTACAAGGCGGTGGAGAGGCATGCAAAGGCAGCTGGTGAATGGCAGTGGTTAGTTGCTTCTTTTATATCACATTTTTTTTTCCTTCAGTAACTCCTGTTGTTATTACCTCATTTATGTAATAATAATGTCCTAAACTTCTATTATAAACAGGGTTAGAGATGACATCACTCTTTTGGGGGACACAGGCCTTGCAACAGCAGATAAGCTCACGATCACATCACGTTTGAATGAGAATTACCAATGCTTGCTTCCCTCTATGTGCAAGGAGCGCATTCGGCGTACAATAGTAGAGGATTATGCTACATGGAATAGGGAATTGCCTCAGAAAAAGTTAAGCTCACCGTCACAGTTAAGCTCACGATCACATCGTGATATATTGTCACAATATGTGCTTCCTTAGAGGGGAGCGCGCATGCAGGTGCAGGCAGGAGGCGTCTCCTCATCAGGCGATGAATGAATGGGTCAGGGAATTGATACTCAAGTTTGGTAATGTTATGTCACTACTACAAAAATCGTCATAGAGCCCTGTTGAAAAGGCTCATAAATCCCGGTTTTGCATGAGGGCTCAAAAGGGGGGGGACTCTATTCGAAACACAAATAGAGCCCGGTTTATAAAACGGGCTCTATTCCAAATTATAGAGCCCGGTTTTCTATTAAAAACATGGCTCTATGTGAATAAATTTTTAAAAAAAAAAAATCTATATTTTTATGACATAATTCAAGCCCTCAAATCTTTTAGTGAACTGAACATTGTATAGATACAAATCAAGAAGTACTGAGATTACAAGTTTACAACTAAACTTTATGTTGATACATATGAATACTCACAAGCTAACTTTATTAACTACTTGAACGGAAATGCAAGTGAAAACATTGAATTTACTGATAAGTCTTGTTGTTGTGCATTGCTTTTGAATAACCTGACATCGTCTCGAGATCTTCCTTTAGAGTTGAGAATCAAGTATACATAATGTACCCGTATGGAAATTAGTTTTGATTATGTGAATTATCCTTATTAAGTATGATTATGTCCTATCAGACATGGGGTAAGATGTATTAATGTATGATTTGTCTATGTTTCGTAGCATAATGCGCTCGTATGGAAATGAATTTATTTATGTAAACTATCTTTCCTCAACTACAATGCATCTATCAGTTTGCATAGTAATTAGTATGATTATGTCCTAATCAGACTTGGGGTAAGATGTATTATTTAAACTTGGGAGTTTCATTTAAAATCAAAAAATGCTTTTGTATACGCCTTAGATTAAGCCTCCTAGTTTCCTTCTTTAGATGCTTCAGTTTCGGGTTGTAATCAAGTTAAGCCAAGCTCGAGCTTGACAGGGTTTGAACTCTGCTTGAAATCATAAGGTAGCTTGATAGTTTGACGAGCTTGAATTATCCAAGCTTGAGCTCGGGTCGAGTAATACTCAAATAAGGCCCGAGCTCGAATTTATACATAAACTTTGTATTTGAAAGTCAAACTCATCAATAAAGTCAAGAAAATACGTGATAAGCTCAAGAGAAAATAACTTATACAAAACATATGTGGGGATTTAAAAAGTCCTTTCACGATATAGATTTTATTATTATACAACTACTAGTTATAATGCCCGTGCATGCGCGAGTTTTTAAAATTTTTTTGAATCATATATAATTATTTAAAATTTTTAATTCTATTATTAATTGTATCTTATCTATATTTTTTGTATTTATCTTCTACTTATGTTAAGTGTATCTTATCTATATTTTTTCTATTTATCTGTACTTGTGTTATGGATAAATATAAAATGTTAACTAATAAGAAAATAATTTTTTTTAAATACAATTATTACTAAATAAGGTATGAATTGATTTTTTTTGAAATGAAAAATTTCCAACAGGGGTTTTATTTTATTATATAAAAGATTAAAACTAGCCTCTAGATTATTTACATAAATATGTATAATAAAGTATATATGTACATGAGGGCTTGAAAAGCTCGATAAAAGCTCGAGCTCAAGCTGCTTAGTAAAAACTTAGCTTATTTGCAGCCCTACTTTAGTTAGTTAGAAAACATTAAATTTATTAAATGTGTAAGCGAGTCTTATTGTGGATCTTGTATACACAAAACATAATCAGCAAAACACGTAGTTTAAAGATACTAGTTAATATGAGGTATACGATGTTACATTTGTTCTTCCATCCACCACCTTTACAGAGGGGTAGTCCGAAGTACCTATGTTTGAGTTTGTGGTGTTTGATTCCAAAGTCATCGGAATAGGCTGAGGTGGCAAGTCACCGGTACATCATAATTTGCCTCTAGGTAGCAATGTTAAAAAAACCCGGTTTTTAATCGATCCGGTACTTAAAAAAACCAATACCGAACATACAATCCAATATCACACACATACAATTTAACAAGAATACATGTTTCAAACTTTTGAACAATATTGCAGATGTAAAGTAACTCACAATATTTAATGGGATTTAAGATAATTTGATGACCAATTTTTTTTTACATACCAAGGAACTAATCTCACCCTCCATTTTCCCTCAATCTTTATTTGATCTAATAGATGAAATTAATCCAACAACTAAAAAAACTCACTTTCATCATTTTTTTTTTCTTCAAATATTAATATCTTTCAAACCGTTAATCCTTAAGCGAAAAAAATATATCGTTACGACGAGCATTTAATTATCTTTCTATAGATAGGCACTTTGATATATTTTCGAACAAAAAAAATCGTTTTTTTCACGTTTTTTTTCGTGGCCGAAAAAATCACATGTGATATTACATATCATATGTGATATTGTCATATTACATATCACATGTGATATTACACTAGTATCACATGTGATATTACACTAATATCACATATGATATTACATATCACATGTGTTATGTAACATCACATGTGATTTTTTCGGCCACGAAAAAAAGGTGAAAAAACGATTTTATTTATTTTTTATTTTTTATTTATTTTTTTTGTCGAAAGTATATCAAAGTGCCCGTCTATAGAAACATAATTAAATGTTCGTCACGATGGTGTAATTATTTTCGCTTAACGATTAACGGTTTAAAATATATTTAAATAATAAAAAATTGGTGAAATATTAAAATGATTTTAATCTCAATCATTGATTTTTTTTAGATGGATGGTGAGGATGAGTCCTTGGTATGTAAAAAAAGTTTGGTATTTTAATATAGGCAAAAGTTCTTTATAGATCTAACTTTTACCATAGAACCATCAAGTAATCTTAGCCACTCATTTTTTTTTTTATCAAAATAAAAAATAAACTTCCACCCTTTTTTTAAAACTTAAATATCTCGCAAACCGTAAATCGTCAAGCTACAAAAAAATAACATCGCGACGAGAATTAAATTATCTTTCTATAAACATGCATTGTTATATACTTTCGACGAACTTTTCTTTTTTCAAATTTTCCGCTCAGAAAAATCATATATGATTTGTAAAAATCATATATGATTTCTAAAATCATATATGATTCGTTAAAATCAAATCATATATGATTCTTACGAATCATATATGATTCGTAAGAATCATATATGATTTGATTTTAACGAATCATATATGATTTTTACAAATCATATATGATTTTTTTTGGCGGAAATTTTTTAAAAAAAAGTTCGTCGAAAGTATATAACAATGCATATCTATAGAAAGATGATTTAATTCTCGTCACGATGGTATTTTTTTTGTAGCTTGACGATTTACCGTTTGCAAGATATTTTGTTTTTTTTAAAAAATGTGGAAAATAAAAATGGGTGGTTATGATTGGTTCATTGGTTCTATGGCAAATATGAGATCTATATTGATCTCATCTTGAATAAGCTTCTCAACCTTCAAAACATATAAGATTGGATGCTCAAAATGAAGTTCATGTAATCATACAACATATACCAAAAATGAAAGGGCTCGTTTGAATGAGACTTACCACGTCTGATGAGACTTACCACGTTAGATTAAGCTCACAGTCACATCAAGTTTGAATGAGACTTACCAATGCTTGCTTCCATCTACGTGCGAGGAGCTCGTTTGATGTAGAATAGTAGAGGATCACGCTACATGGGATAGGGAGTTGGCTCGGAAAAAAGTTAACATTTGCACCAAACGCCATCTATGTAAACAACTTTGATCGTTGACCTCGCATATTTGTTTTTAAAGATTGAGTGGAAGAACCTGGAGTTTTCTTCTCCCTCCACATCCCATTTTATCCTGCTCTTTTGTTTTATGTCGTCCTGGTGGGCTTGATCAATTTGATTTAGGTCCATTAGCCATTCTTCTCTTTTGTCAATATCTAAAGATGAAAAGATGCCATTCTCCGCCTTGATATGCCAATCTGAAAGATGATGCAGGAGATCATCCTTAAATTGCTTATGGGACGAGTTGCATTTATAGACCACTCTCTAATGGCGAAACGCAACTTCTTAATTTTATTTTTTAAGAATAAATCTGGCGTAGTAGGAGCAGGATTCGAAGCCCACGAAGCAGTGATAGTGTTCAGTAAATCTTCATCTCCAATCCATCTATCAAAAATCTTGAATGGTTTAGGCCCAAAGTTTGGAGAGCTAACTTTTAGACGAAGAATAATAGTTTGTGTTGGGAATTATAGATTTGAAGATTACAAAACCTACAAGCAAGAATGAAGAATGAAGAAACAATGAGGGCCTAATATGAAATAGATAGCTTTCATAGGAAGCTAGGGTTTGTAACCTCCCTCTATTATATAAAGAGGGTAGGCGTCTAGGTTACATTCATCTCATTCATAGAGAACTCTTCCAATGAGAGTCTAGACACACGATTCATAGCGTGTGTATATTAGTAGTTAGTAGTTTATTTTATGTTTTAATAAAGAAAACCTTATTAGTAATGTTGATTATGTTCTTGTTCTTATTCCGCTGTGCAATCAATATTACTAATCCTAGAAGAGCTTAAACGATCTATAACAAGTGGTATCAGAGCCTCGAGAGAGTCTTTGCCATACTAAGAAAAACAAATCTTACACCTTCTCAAACAAATCAACAACCATGCCTGGATCTGATGATGATACTGATACAACCCAAAACATTAACACCACTTCTCTTCAACAACTCAGCCTCTCTAACAGTAATGCTAAGTTTCCATACTTGAAGAATGCTGAAGAATATCACTTGTGGTCCATGAAAATGCAGAACTGGATCACAAACGTAGATTGGAATTTATGGGAGATTGTTAAGAAGGGGAATAGCTTAAAGAAGCATGTTACTGATGCTGATGGAGTTGTGACAATAGTAGCTCCCAAAACTGCTGAAGAGATTCTGGCTGTGCAGAGGGAAAGTAAAGTCAGAACCATTTTGCTCCAAGCAATACCAGATGATCATATGGGTGACTTCCATTTTATGGAGGATGCCAAGGATATTTGGATGGCTATAAAAGCAAGATTTGGTGGGAATGAGGAATCAAGAAGGTTGCAGAAGTCTTTGCTGAAGCAGAAATTCCAAGAATTTCAGATATCTGAAGAAGAGGGAATTCATAAAGGTTATGACAGGTTTCATCGGATCTTGAGTCAACTTAATCAGTTGAAGGCTAGACCTGACAATGAGGACTGCAATGCTAAGTTTCTGAGATCTTTGCCACCATCTTGGTTGCAAGTCAGTATTGCTATCAAAACAAAGGGTGGCTTGGACTTAATCTCCTTTGATGATCTCTACAACAAGCTCAAATCACTTGAGCCTGATGTTAGAAGTCCTATTCGTCCATCTACTCATTCTGCATTTGTTGGTGCTTCTACAAAACCTGTGCATCAAGCTTCAAGTTCATATACATCTGGAGCATCTTCTCAAACTCATAATCAATCTACTCCTAAATCAAGATCAAGTAATGTGTTGGAGGATCTTATTCATTCATTTGTGGCTGAATATGAACCTTAGCAGTTTATTGCTTATGAGGACTTTGAACAGGTAGATCCATTGGAAATGGAGGAGATGCACTTGAAATGGGAGCTTGCAATGATCTCAATGAACATCAGAAGGTTTGAAGCCAAGTCTGGAAGAAAGTTTGGTTTTAATGGCAAAGAAGCTGCAAGGTTTGATAGAAGGAAGGTTAAATGCTATACTTGTGGTCAAGTGGGACATTTTTCAAGGGAATGCAAAGATAGAAAGGCTGGAGATGAAGTTAGATATGGTTCTTATCCATTGGAAGCAGGGAATACCAAGGCTGTACCTTCAAAGGCCATGGTGACTCTGGATCACCAAATTGATTGGGGTGATCATGAACCTGCTGGAGAGGAAGCTGCTACTTCTTCACAAGTGAATCTACTGGCATTTACACCTTCAGAAGACAAGAAGGAGCAAGTCTCCTTGATGGGAATCTCTCAGGTACACGATTGTGTGTTTGGATGTAGTGTAAGATACAATGAACTTAAAAAAGAATTTGATGAATTGAAACCTAAGTACAATGAATGTTATATAGAGGTAGAGTCTTATAAATTGGCTTTAAAAACTCTAGAGAAACAAAAAGTATGGTTTCAAAAGAATCAAGTTAAATATGATGAAAAGATAAGAGTCCTAGAGAGTGATTTAGAAGTTGCTAGGATAGACTTAAGACGTACTGAAAAGGAGAAGTCTGACTTAGAAAAGGAAAAACAAGAATTACAAGCTAAGTTAGATAAAGAGATAGCTGGTCGAATGAAATGGCAGGAAGGGGCATCTAATTTAAGTAAATTGATTGATGGTCGCCAATCTGTTAGGTCTAGAAAGGCATTAGGATTTGAGAAATATATAGACCCTGAAGAATTAACCTATCCTGATATATCTAGTGTTTTTGACCCTGAACCAGCCTTAGCTTATCAAACACCTGTTAAATATGTTAAGGAAGGGGGAATGAATGCTGTACCTGGACCTATAAGAGGAGAACACATGCCTATAGACTTGTCCAAACCTTCTGACTTTGATGGATCACATCACTTATATGGAAAAAAGTCAACTGACTTTCCAGACCCTACTGTGAAATCTAATGACTTTGTCTCTTGTTGTAACAGTGACAAGTCTTCTGATGAAGGGTCTACCTCATTTGCTAGCTGTGATTCAAGTGAGAAGTCAGACCTGCCCAAGACCATACCAAAGACCACTCCCAAGACCACACCAAAGACATCACCCAAGACTCCCCACAAGCCTTCTAGAGTTGCTGCTGATCACAAGACAGTTTCTACTGAAGACTTGTTTTTCAATTCTTTGCATAATAATACTTTTGGCTTTGTTAAAAACAATTCTGTTTGTCATGATGATTTGAATACTTTTTCATGTTATGGAAATTCTTTTGGTTTGAATACATCTTCTAAAAAGAAGAAGTGTTTTGTGTGTGGAAGTAAATATCACTTGATTAAGGATTGTACATATCATGAGCAAAGAATGGGTGCAGGTGTTAGTCAAAGAAAATCTAGGCAATTGTGGAAGAATGTTCACGACATACCATCTTTTGTTCCACATCAGCAGAAACCTAATTCTGCTGAAACTCATTTTTCCTGGAGAAAAACCAGTACTAGACCATATGTCAGACCTACTAGTTCTTTCTTTTATAATGATTATTGGCCTAATCACTTTGACTCATTGAATAATGGTGGTGGGAAATGGAATACTGCTGTGAAGCCCTCAGCAGGTTGTTCTTGGACTAAGAAGGGACCTAATATGCATTACAGGCCCAAGAACAATGGTGGATCTAAAACATCTACATGGCCTGTTACTAATGATCCACAAGGCAGACTCAAGTCAGCAATGACTTGAGTCTCCAATGTGTACTAATATTGTAAATATTTGTTGTTGTTGTAGGCACATCCTTTGAAAAGTACTGAAGTTGGCATCTTTGATAGTGGTTGTTCTAGAAGTATGTCTGGGAACAAGGATAAGATGCATGATTTTGAGCCCATTGAAGGAGGTGGAACTGTAACCTTTGGTGGTGGAGATGGCAAAATAACAGGGAAAGGAACCATAAAGACTCCCTTGTTAGACTTTGAAAATGTTTACTATGTGGAGGAACTGGGGAATTTTAATCTTATCTCAGTATCACAAATTTGTGACTCTAAGCATAAGGTTTTCTTTTCTGAAGATGAGTGTCTTGTACTTTCCAAGGACTTCAAACTCCCAGCAGACACTACTGTATTGCTGAGAGTTCCTAGAACCTTCAACTTATACACATTCAATCTGAATGATGTTCAACCTGAAGGTGATCTAACATGTTTGGTTGCCAAAGCTTCCCTGGATGAATCTAATAAATGGCATAGAAGAATGGCTCATGTGAATTACAAGACCATCAACAAGTTATCAAAACTTGGTCTTGTTCAGGGTCTTCCTTCTAAACTCTTCACCAATGAACACAACTGTATTGCTTGCAACAAGGGAAAGCAACACAGAGCCTCCTACAAAACAGTCCAAGCTGTGAGCTCCATTTCAGAACCTCTTCAGTTGCTGCACATGGATCTCTTTGGTCCAACCCCCATTAGAAGTATTGATCACAAGTACTTCTGCCTGGTTATTACAGATGATTATAGCAGGTTTTGCTGGGTGTTCTTTCTCAAAACTAAGGATGAAACAACTCCAATTCTGAAAGAATTCATTATCTTCGTTGAGAACCAGCTGAATAAAAAGGTTAAGGGAATCAGGTGTGACAATGGTACAGAATTCAAAAATGTTGTATTTATCGAATTCTGTAAGTCTAAAGGGATTAGAAGGGACTATAGTACTCCAAGAACTCCACAACAAAATGGGGTTGTTGAAAGGAAAAATAGAACCCTCATTGAGGCAGCAAGATCAATGCTTGCAGACTCCAAACTACCCACCATGTTTTGGACAGAAGCAGTAGGTACTGCATGTCATGTCTTGAACAGGGTCTCCATCACTAGACTACATGTCAAGACACCTTATGAACTTCTCACTGGGAAAGTTCCACACATCAGTTACCTTAAGCCTTTTGGATGCAAAGTGACTATTCTGAATACTGCTGATATACTGGGTAAATTTGATGGGAAAGCTGATGAAGGTTATATAGTTGGGTACTCAGCTCATAGCAAGGCCTATAGGGTTTATAATCTGAATGCAAAAAGGGTTGAAGAGACCCTTAATCTGAGGTTTCTTGAAGATCAGCCTAATATTCAGGGTCAAGGCCATTCTTGGTATTTTGACCTAGACTATTTGACTGACTATTTGGGTTATACTAGGCATGCTTCTAATCCTGATGCAGGTACCAAAGATTCAAGTTCTAACCCTGCAGGTTTCATGGATGATGACTCTGTATGTGAGTCTGAGCCAGAAGAGAATACTTTTGTTGTACCATCTTTTCCACCTAACCATTTTGTAGGTAATCACTCTGCTGCTGAACAAGATGATGAGTCACATTATGCAGAAGATCTAGCAAGATTGCAGAAGCAGGAACATGCTGCTACAAAGGAAGCTCAGAAACTCAATGATAAAGTTACACAAGAGACTGAGGCTATCCTACATCCGTCAGCACAAGCAGTCAGTGGAAACAAGGATACTGCTGAAGGCACACCTCTTCCCACTGACAATGTCAAAGCTGCTGATCCTACTGAAGTCTCTACCGATTTTGATAAGCCCTTTACCAGATTTCCTAGTCCTTCTGACCTTGGAAATTATCAACCAATGCCTGGTTTGTTTAACTCAGCCTCTTATGACACTGAGTTTGAGCCTACTCTCACCAACATTGATGCCACCATTGATGTTCCACCTACAGCTACCACACGGATTCACAATGCTCATCCCCTATCCAAGATTATTGGTGATCCTAAAGACCCTGTTCGAACTAGAAGCACTGTCAAGAATACCAAATATGGAGAAGTTGCTTTTATCTCTTATGTCTACAATCAAAAGAGGAACAATCACACAGACTTCAAACACTGTTTGTTTGCATGCTTTCTTTCTCAAATTGAACCAACTAGTGTTCCTCAAGCACTGGCTGATTCAAGTTGGCTTGAGGCAATGCAAGAGGAGATGCTGCAATTTAAGAATCAGCATGTTTGGATTTTAGTTCCTCTTCCTGATGGTAAGTATGCCATTGGGACAAAATGGATTCTGAAGAATAAAAGAGATACCAGGGGTATTGTGGTGAAGAACAAAGCAAGACTAGTGGCTCAAGGTTTTAGACAAGAGGAAGGCATTGACTATGATGAGGTCTTTGCACCAGTGGCCAGAGTTGAAGCCATACGGATCTTTTTGGCCTATGCCTCTTATATGGGCTTTATGGTTTATCAGATGGATGTAAAAGGTGCTTTCTTGTATGGAGAGATTGAAGAGGAGGTTTATGTGACTCAACCCAAAGGATTTGAAGACCCTGATCATCCTGAGTATGTCTACAAAGTTGTCAAAGCTCTCTATGGACTGCATCAAGCTCCCAGAGCTTGGTATGCTAGACTCTCCACATTTCTGCTGCAGAATGGATACAGAAGAGGTGCCATTGACAAGACCTTGTTTCTCAAGAAAGATTCTAGGGATATTATTCTTGTGCAGGTGTATGTGGATGATATTATCTTTGGTTCTACCAAAGAAGCCTGGTGTAGAGAGTTTGAGGATTTAATGAAGGGAGAATTTCAGATGAGTGCCATGGGAGAACTCACCTTCTTTCTGGGTTTGCAAGTTCAGCAGAAACCTGATGGTATTTTTATACATCAGGAGAAATATGTAAGAGATATGTTGTCCAAGTTTGCTATGGAAAATGTCAGGACTGCCACAACTCCATATGAGGCTCCTAAACCAAAGAACAATCTTAATCCTGATCTTCCTGTGAATGTTCATTTATACAGGTCTATGATTGGTTCTTTGATGTACTTGACTGCTTCACGACCTGATATCACATTTGCTGTGAGTGCATGTTCAAGACATCAAGTCACTCCACTTACCTCTCATATGAATGTTGTCAAGAAGATTTTTAAGTATCTTAAAGGCCAACCACAATTAGGTCTTTGGTATCCCAAAGAGTCTCCATTTCAGCTAGCAGCTTATAGTGATAGTGACTATGCTGGTGCCAATTTGGATAGAAGATCCACAACTGGAGGTTGTCAATTTCTTGGTAGAAGACTGATTTCTTGGCAATGCAAGAAATAGACCATTGTTGCTACCTCTACTACTGAAGCAGAGTATGTTGCTGCTGCCAATTGTTGTGGTCAGGTTCTATGGATTCAGAATCAATTACTGGATTATGGGTATAACTTCATGAATACTACCATTTTCATTGACAATCAAAGTACCATATGCATTGTTAAAAATCCAGTTTTTCATAATAGAACAAAACATATTGAAATCAGACATCATTTTATAAGAGATGCTTATGAGAAACATTTGGTTAAAGTGGTCAAAATTCACACAGATGAAAATGTGGCAGATTTATTAACCAAGGCATTTGATGGACCAAGGTTTCAATATTTGGTGGTCCATATTGGCATGTTAAACCCTTAACTGCAAAGTTTAAGGGGAGGCATAAGCCTCAGGGGAGGCATATGCCTCAGGGGAGGATGATGACTGTAAACTTTGGATTATTTGTATATGTTGTATACTTTCTGAGCTTTAACAAGTTTTTAACACTAACCCTCTAATAGTTGTGCAAGTTGTTTTGTGTATTTGCTTGTTTGGTGTATTTGCAGATGTTCTGAGAATGAAAGTTCCATGATTAATGTCACCAAGAGCTAAAGTCAAAGGAATGTGGTCTATATGCTGAACCTGGTTTCTATTGATCAATTAAATCATGCTGAAGGTCTTACACATTGGATTAATTCAAATAAGATCTTTTCATTCATTCATAGAAACAAGTTACAGCTTACATTCAATGTTGCAATTGAGATACAATGACCATTTCTAAACTATTGGCTAATTCAGTACTACTAGCTTCTATCACTTATTACAAAATACTTGAGGCTATGACAAGTACAATGAAGAAGCTGAAGATGAAAATGTAAAAAGAAGAGAAGGAAGAATGAGAAGATGCTCATGAATTAAGGTCAAGAAAATACTCAAGAACCTTGATCCATGGTTACATTCCTCAGTCACCTACTTCTCCTTCTCCTTTCCCTTACGTATGATCTCAGACCTCTTGATCTGTCCAATATGTTCTTGGTGTGGAAGACCAGGTCCTGGAGCAGGAAGATCCAACACCACATTTTGTGATGTTGGAAGAGATGGATCCCTAGTATTTGATCTTGGTAGGGATCTCTCAGGAGTGGAAGGAGGAAGAAAGGGTGGATCTTCAGGTTCTTCCTCTGAAGTGTCTTCATCAGAGGTATAGATGAAGGGAGAGACAAGCTCTCTTTCAGCAGGATTGGGTGCATTGCTTGTTTCACCTTTCAAGTGAGCATTCCATTGTCTTTCTTGTGCAGCACATCGATCCTCCAATGCTCTTGTAAAGTCAGAACCTTCAAGTCCACGAGGATATGGTGGTATATCCTCTTCTGATGATGAAGAAGAGGAATTTGAATCTGAGGTTTCTGGGTGTGAAGACATGGGTTGAATGGTGAATTGGGTCTAATTGGAATTAGGGTTTTGAAAGATAATTAGGGAAAGTTGATGAATGAGATGTGAGTTTTGGGGTGATTAAATAAGCTAATTTGAGGAGTTACGATATTAAATGCGAGTTGGGTGGCACAGTAAAATCAAGATATTGACCGAAGATATTTTTACCTTTGGTTGATTCTGCTGATAGTTGACTGTGCTTCAGCAGATTTGACTTTCGTTACTGCTGAAGGGTTAATTTTAAAATTAGAAGTTTTGTCAGACTTGGTCAATAAGTTGTTCCGATAATTTTGACCACGATTGGGGAACTTCCAAATTTAACTCACTCTGCATATCTTTTCGAATCAAAAATTATTCGCTTATCACTTCACATAAACCCATTATTCTTGGGTGTAATTCATCACCATCTCACACACATTCAGTCAAATGGCTCAACTTGGATTGAAGGGTGATCATAACAAATACGCTATTCTAACAACAAAGAAGGGACATGAAGAATTCGATTTGATGGTGGAGTTTTTACAAAGGTCGAAGATTCATTATGCTTTGACTTATTGTCCTAATTTGGTGTGTGAATCTCTAGTGAAGCAATTTTGGGCATCTGCTACTAAGAGATCTGCTACAAAGATTGTA
The DNA here is from genome assembly GCA_030686995.1 of Artemisia argyi. Lineage (NCBI taxonomy): Eukaryota > Viridiplantae > Streptophyta > Magnoliopsida > Asterales > Asteraceae > Artemisia > Artemisia argyi. The sequence continues at coordinate 121,085,374 of CM060709.1, read as the reverse complement.
GCTGAAATTGATGGCGTAGAATATGTGGTGACAGAAGGGTTGATAAGGACAAAGCTTCAGTTGGATGATGAAGATGGTGTGTATCATTCCAACACTGCAGAGATTCTTGCTGGGTTAAGAGAAGCTGGATATCAAAGTACTGATACATCAAAGTGGCACAAGAATCAATTTTGTCCGAAGTGGAGGTATTTGGTGCATCTGCTGCTTCAATGTTTGAGCAACAAGTGTGGTGGATGGAACCAGTTCTCTCTGCAATTGGGTTGTGGTATTGTCTGTCTATCTAAGGGTGAAACTTATAATTTTTCTAAGTTTATTTTTGACAATATGCTAGAAAACATAGATAAAGAACAACATAAGTTTTTAATGTACCCTAGATTCTTACAGATTATCTTAGACATAACCACTGAAGATGTGACCCATATACCCATTAAAAGTCTAGGTTCTAAGTTGTTTGCCTCAATGAAAACAAATTATACTGGGGCACATTACCCTTTGCTAAAAGAAATGTTACCACAAGGCAATGCTAATGTAGTTGAGGGTGATGATGCTGGTCATGTGCCTGCTTCTGATGCTGCTGATGATGGTAATCCATCATCTTCTGGTGTTGCTGCTGATGGTATTCCTTCAGTGGTAATGGCGGAAGCACCAGCTACAACTGCTGAACCTTTACCTGATTCTACTGACTTGCCACCACCTACCCCTGTACACATGTCACCTAGCCCTACCATCTCACCAGTTCAGGATGCTCCAACTGAGCAATTTCCTGAGTTTGAAGTTGATCTACAGACTTTTGAACCTGAACTAAATAGACTACCTTCACCTAGTTCTTTGGGAGAGCAAATTAATGTAGGTTCTCCTAATGTTGTACATGAGTCTGTTTCTCCTACAGGGATCAATGAAGCTCCTCATACCACTGAGCAATCAAGTGATAGAGCAGAGGACCCTATTACTCTCACATTTGTATATGAATCTCTTAACAGGTATATGAAAATGACTGAAGATCTCCAGAAAGAACTTGCTGAGACCAAGACTACTCTTGGTAATGAGATTCAAAGTCTGAAAAGCAAAGTCAAAGATTTGGAGACACAGCTGGGTCAGCAGAATCAAAGCAAAGATGGATTGGATTCTACTGAAGAGGCAAAGGAGGCAAATTTAGATTCTCTTGAGATTCTAGCTGAAGTTGCTAGACAGTCTCATGTTCTTCCTCCTAAAGCTGCTACAGCATCTCAATCTAAACCAATCATACTAGTTCAAAGAAGAAGTACAAGACAGTATTTGGCAAAACAAGCTGCTGAAGCTTCAAAAGTATCTGGTAATGATAATGATGTGCTGATGACTGAAGCTGTGGATATACTTCAGGAGAAACAATCATTCAGCAAGGTTACTGCTGATCAATCTGCTGACAAAGGAAATGCATCAGGGGAAACATTTTTTGTAGCTGGGAAAGAATACATGAATTCTCCTGTTCATCATTCATCTGAGAACATAGAAATTTCTACTGATAAAGAGGTTCAAGATGCACATGATGAACCTATGGCAGATGTGGATATGTCTAATGATCATATTGCTGAAGCTAATGTTTCTCATGATGGTTTGGATGAGCTTGTAACTGATGAAGATAGAGCTGGTCAAGGTAAAGTATTGCAAGAATGGGAAAATTATATGAAGAGTGCAAATCTTGCTAAGGAAGTACAAGCTAAGTTTGATGCAGAATTAGATTCAGAGACTCAAAGATATGTGTCTACCTTACCCATTGCAAGACAAAGGGAATTGGATGCAGCAGTTCTAGAGTTTGATGAGTCAGATTGGCAGTCTATTGGAAAACAGATGCTTGCTAATACTACTGTAACTGCTGATCTTTTTGGAAAGAAAGTGGAGGAACAAGATTTTGAATCTGAGATTGTGAAAATGTTGAAGATGAGGAAGAAGGCAGCTGATGAATTAAAGGCTAAAGCAAAAAGGGAAAAACCCATGACTCAAGCACAGCAAACAGAGTATATGAGAACATATGTAAAAAATCAGAGCAGCTCAGTATATAATACTGCTTGGTCTAAGAAATATGTATGGGGACTTCCTTTTAACAACCTAGTTGAGATTTATAATAGAATCAAATCTAGGAATGCTAAAGCTGGAATGGATGCTTCAAAGAAAATTTCACTTCTAAATGTTGATGAGGATTCTTCTAAGAATGTTCATATAGCTGCTGCACAAGTATCTTTACCTGCTACTTCTACTGGTGTTGATGTTTCTATGGATAAAGGTAAAGCCAAAGTAACAACATCAGATGCTCCAACTAGGAAGAGAACTAGGAGACAATTGGAGCTGGAAAGATTAGGTGAGGAGACTGCTAGAAAGTTGACTGAAGATCAAGAAGCTGAACAAAGGGCTGCACTTGCTAGATTTCATGATCTGAAGACAAGAGAAGTTGAAATTCAAGCTGCTAGGAACAAACAAATCAGAAAAGCTATGGATGAACAATATGCCTCTGCTGCACTTGAATCTTCTGAAGATTCTGCTGATGACCAAATGGATACTCCATCAGTGGATACTGAAGGTGCAGAAGGTAATTCTGCTGATGCAGCAGTTCATGATGCTATTTATGTTCCTGGTAGAAGAGGAAAGAGAATGGCTAGAGTAGGATCATTACATAGTCTAATTAATGTAAATGATTCAGATACTACATTTATAAGGGAAGGATCATCTGATGATTGGCCAGAAGGAACTAGAGTGGTTCTAGTAAGTTGGGAGTTAAGTCCAGATGGTCAACTCAATATCATTCATAGATTGGATAAGTCATCCATATCTTTTGTTTTCCTTCAGCAGATTCTTCATCTTGTAAGTTATCAGGATTTGGTCACTCTACATGAGTTGGTTACTAAGTTTTATGCCACTCATACTCCTGAAGGTTATGGATTGTATTTGTTGGGTGATCTTCAAGTATTGTTTGATTCTTCTACTCCTACTGGTGCAAGTTATGATATATGGAAGAATAATCAGAAATGGAAAGTTCAGAGTTGGAAGTTCTATCCTATGTCTTATGTACATTTGGCATCAGAGCTCAGGGGGCTTGATATCTAGGGTTTATTCAAGGTTTTCATTGTTACATGAGCAGTAGTTTTGCAGCAAGTCTGATCGGCTGGTTAGGGTTTGTCTTTTGATGAGGGCAGGCGTACTGTTGTTGAATTGAAGCAGATTTGGTAAAAGTTGTTCGAATGAAGCAGTTGTGAAAAAAGGATTTTTGAGGTAATTGTTATTATTATTTTTTTAAGGGTATCGGATTTGTTAGTTTGATTTTTATGTGGCGAAAAAGGTACGGGTATACATTCAATTTAAATTGCTGAATCTCGTACTGATATTAATGAATCATTGGGGACATTAATGAGGTTTGTCGTGTTCCTAATTATTATTGATCATGGGTCAGTGTGATAGTAATATTGTTTTCATACTTTGTTACTGCTATTGGGAATCACAACTGACATTGGAGATATTAGTACTGGTTGGTTTTCGTTAATGGGTCAATGGTCTTATTATGGTGTGTGTTTATGACATTGATTACCTCATATGAATTGAATGTGGGAAGGTGAATTTTATGATAAATGGAATTTATTTGTTGTCGGTGGAGCATTAATAAGTGAGCATTGATGTTATTAATTGCGTGAGATATGTTATTTCATTTATTTCTAGGATATCAATTGGTCGGTGTGAATTTATTTACATGGGTCGATGGTCATATATATTCAATTGGTCAAAAGTTTGGAAAGTGGATTTGTTATTGATTTTCGCATGTGGTACTGTTTGGACTGTGTTGTTGCTGCTGTTGATCAAATTAATAGGTGACAATGATGGGTCGGTGCTAATTAATTGCTGCAAATAACCTCGTATCTGTTTAAGGTTGTGGAACAGGTGTACAATTACAGATCGTGGCTCACATTTATTATTTCTAAATCTTTAATTTGGTTCTATAATGGGTCGGTGTGAATATTTGATTTTATCATGGATTCTACACTGATCATCTATTAATATTGGACAAGAGAGTAGGAGCTGAGTACTGTTACATTGATCTGGTGCTTTCTATGTAAATAATCATGGGTCGGTGATGGATCTTAGTGCATGAGAAGTTTTGAATATTGATTTGGTTTATTTCGCTAATGGATTGGTGGTCAAAGATTCGCTTTCTTTATCACATGAGATGTTTGTACGTAACGTGATTGGTGAACTGAACAGGGTATACATTAGAGTAGTTTTCATAGGTATTTAATACTGGTGCTGTTTCTGCTGGAGTATTTCCTCCTGGTTACTTGTGGATTCTGCTATGCTATCATGTTTCTGCTGATAAGTTGGTTCTGATGGTACTCTATTGTTTGTGCTGACGGTTATTTGGTTTCTCCTGATTGGTTCATACTGATCGGTTCCTTCTGGTGGTTTCTACTGATGGTTCTTGCTGACTTATTTATGGTTCCTGCTGACTTGTTGTATACTTTTTCTTTTGGTCGGTTTTGGTTCCTACCAGTCATGTGAGATTACTAATGGTTAGGGAGGACGGAGTTATCAACCATCATTATTTTGTTGAGAAGATTACTTGGCGAAGACATTTGATTATAATTTATTTGATGTTGTAGTTGAATTTCACAGGTGCGTGTTCTTATCATATCTCAAAGTGAGTGGAACACTTTGGAGATAACTTGTTCGTGCGTTAACGATATGACAAAGACTTGATGAATCTAGCGAAGGGGTACGATCCATTTTATTGTGCTTAATGCGTACATTTGCTATCACTTTAAAGAGTTACGTTATTGTGCTCAGTGTCTCAGTGGATAAGTCAATGAGGAGTTTGTCAAGAGGCCGTCACGTGGATAGTGCAAGACATAAGATGCAAGGTTGGGAGATTCCATTTCTTCATCAAATCAGTTATAGTTGATTTTCTTCATCAGTGATCACTCCATGGAACCTACTGGATTCAAGAGATGGCAAGTATACTTTTAAGGGGAAGCTTATTGTTAATATACTTGGCCATTCTCTTACACATTGTGCTGGTGTGTTTACTTGTTTCTGTTGTTCGATATTGCTGCTCGTTCCTGCTGCTCAGCTGCTCGTTACTGCTGCTTGTGTGATTAGTTAAAAAAAAAGTGTTATTATTATTATTATTAATTATTAGTTGGTTCCTGAGATGGTTAGTCTATTCTTAAGGGGAAGCTTGTTAACCATCTACTTGCATCACTTGAGGGAAAGCGTTTACGAAATGCACAACACCCCTATTAGAAGATTACAAAAAGGGGAAGAATAGTTATGATGTGCAGCTTATTATTGGTGATGACATTGTTTCTTCATGCAGATTGTTTTGTAATATCAAATAGGGGAAGATTGTTGGGAATTATAGATTTGAAGATTACAAAACCTACAAGCAAGAATGAAGAATGAAGAAACAATGAGGGCCTAATATGAAATAGATAGCTTTCATAGGAAGCTAGGGTTTGTAACCTCCCTCTATTATATAAAGAGGGTAGGCGTCTAGGTTACATTCATCTCATTCATAGAGAACTCTTCCAATGAGAGTCTAGACACACGATTCATAGCGTGTGTATATTAGTAGTTAGTAGTTTATTTTATGTTTTAATAAAGAAAACCTTATTAGTAATGTTGATTATGTTCTTGTTCTTATTCCGCTGTGCAATCAATATTACTAATCCTAGAAGAGCTTAAACGATCTATAACAGTTTGGTACGTAAATAATCTTAAATCACGTTTGTACCTTCTTTTCTTACTCACGTTTAATAAACGTTTGACCTATGTATTAGGTACGAGGTGGCGGCGCCCCCATGGGTAGTCAAAAAAGTTGCGATGTTAGTGTAATTTTTTTTTTAAATTTTGACCTTTTTATGAAAGTGCACCCCACTCAAAACTCAAATCCCCCCTCCCCCCACCAACATACTAAAACACAACATTCAACACTTTAAAACTGTATAAATCCTCAATCTCTAAGCAATAATACTCGATTTATCATTTTAAATCTAATTTTTTTTCATCTGCGTATTGCTGCTATCGTAAAAAAAAAAAATGCCTTCCACATCGGATTTTTCTGGGTCCGCCACTGTGTATGTTGGTGCCACTCGGCATTAAGGGAACATAACCCTTTGTCGAGTTCTTGTTGAAGTTGTTATTGATTCATGATTCCGCTCTAGAAACCCATTTGATGGATTTATTCCAACATATATATAAGAGTAAATATCATAAACCGTCTCTGTGGTTTACCGGGTCAATCAAAAATCATCCATGTGGTTTATTTTCCTCGGGTTTGGTCCCTGTGGTTTTGAACCCATACGGGTTTGGTCACTGAGACTAACTGTCGTTAGTTTTTTCCGTTAACTAACGACCGTTTGCAACAAATATTTGCACCTCATTTATACTTAACTCATTTTTTTTTCCTTTTATAAAAATTAAAAAAATAAAAAATAATAAAAATAATTAAAAATAATTAAAATAATTAAAAATAATAAAATAATAATAAAATAAAAAATAAAATTTTGGCTTTCTAATAATTTTTTTTTTTCTAAATATCTTTAAAATTTATACACGTTTTTATACACATTTTCATACACATTTTTATACACACGTTTTTATACACGTCTTTATACACATGTTTTTATACACACATTTCTATACATGTTTTTATACACACGTTTTTATACACGTTTTTGTACACACGTTTTTATACACACCTTTTATACATACGTTATTATACAAACATGTGTATAAAAACATGTGTATAAAAACTATAAAAACGTGTGTATAAAAACGTGTATATAAAAACGTGTATAAAAACGTGTGTATAAAAACGTGTATAAACATGTGTATAAAAACGTGTGTATAAAAACATGTATAAAAATGTGTATAAAAACGTGTATAAATTTTAAAGATATTTTGGAAAAAAAAAATTATTAGAAAACCAAAATTTTATTTTTTTATCATTATTTATTTTTTATTTTTATTTTTATTATTTTGAAATATTTTTATTATTTTTTATTTTTTTTAGTTTTTATAAAAGGAAAAAAAAATTGAGTTAAGTATAAATGCTCGTTAGTATAAAGGACTAACGATGCAAATATAAGACTAATGGTGCAAATATTTGTTGCAAACGGTCGTTAGCTAACGGAAAAACTAACAACGATTAGTCTCAGGGACCAAACCCGTATGGGTTCAAAACCACATGGACCAAACCCGAGGAAAATAAACCACAGAGACGATTTTTGATTGACCCGGTAAACCACATGGACGATTTATGATATTTACTCTATATATAACATATTATCTATGAAATGCAAATAACACACAAATTAAAAGTGCAAACATGTCTAACGAATCTCACATGTTTTTACATAACCCAATTTGACCCATTCCCTGGCTCGTGTGACTTGCCGGTTTTGCCATCCCCAGTTAAGAGTAGATTTTAGAAACTGAATTGATAATGATCAAAATACACCGGGCATCAACCAAGAGTTTGTGGGTTGAAATCTCGTTTGAATCATATGTGAGACTGAGATATGATATCTGACAAAATATCCACCTTGGCAATCAAATGATTAAAAGGCACCAAGATTTTCAAACAGTGCTTATAATAAATGATTGAATGTTAAAGGGATGGGTTGTATGCTGTTTCTTTACATATCTATACTATCTATAATAGAAAAATGGTCAAAAGTGAAATGTTGAGTTTTCAACAATGGTCAAATAAGAGAGAGAGAGTGAAATGTAATTAATACTCTTATTAAAACACCCCAATACTTAGAAGTACAATTATTTATTCACATTGTACAACCAAATTAAAGCATATCTACCAAATTAAATACAACCAATCAAACACAAATCGGGTTGACCCGGGACGCTTCAAACCCAGCGGGTTGACCCAGTTTAATTTGACCCGTTTTTGCCTCAACATAGCAAGTTGACCCGGTTTAACTCGACCCATTTTTCGACCGGAACGGTTCAACCGGTTGAACCAACCGGGTCAAACCGGGTTTCAAAACATTATCCATTACTTAAAAAAGTACAATGATTTATTCACATTGTACAACCAATTAAAAACATATCTACCAAATTAAATACAACCAATTAAAACACAAACCGGGTTGACCCGGGACGCTTCAAACCCGGCGGGTTGACCCAGTTTAATTTGACCCGTTTTCAACCTAACCTAGCAAGTTGACCTGGTTTAAATCGACCCATTTTTCGACCGAAACGGTTCAACCGGCTGAACCACCCGGGTCGAACCGGGTTTCAAAACATTATCTATTACTTAAAAGTACAATGATGTATTCACATTGTACAACCAATTAAAACATATCTACCAAATTAAATACAACCAATTAAAACACAAACCGAGTTGACCCGAGACACTTCAAACTCAACGGGTTGACCCAGTTTAATTTAACCCGTTTTCAACCCAACCTAGCAAGTTGACCTGGTTTAAATCGACCCATTTTTTGACCGAAATGGTTCAACCGGTTGAACCACCCTGGTTGAACCGGGTTTCAAAACATTATGTTTAATTCCCAAATCTTCAAACTTTTATTATTTTTCGTTTATAACCTATAAACTTTTTTTTTATTAATAAACTATTTGTCGCTATAAAATCCCGTTGCTATGCACGGGTACTCGTCTAGTAAAACAAGATGCAAATACAAATAACCACCATTAATTTGCAATACAAAAACAAAGAAAGAATTAATTCGAAGAGATAGTGACTCCAAACACACTAATCCTTTAATGGCTCAATTTGAAATAACACAAGAAAGTGAACAAAATCTTGTAAATACTTGTCAACACAACTTAGCAATTAATTCACATACTTGTCAACAGCAAGTAACAAAATAGAGCTACATCAAAAGACACTTGAGCATATTCATCTCATTATAATATGTATCATAAGATATGTTGTTCTAATCGAATATGGAGGACGGAATAACGGATGGAATCGCAAGATGGAGGGTGGATTCCTTGTCTATGTGGTACTCAGCAAGGGTATAGTTGTCCTGAAGTAGCTTTCCGCCCCATACGAGATGTTGCCAGACCGCGGGAGTACCATCCTTATCCTGGATCTTGGCTTTCACACTGCTGATGGTATCTGAGGGTTTGACTTCCAGCGTTATTGTCTTTCCGCTGAAGGTCTTGAGAAATATCTGCATCAATCCCCTTGATTTAATCGCAAGTGTTAGGATAGACTCATTACCGATGTGGAAGTCGGACAGGGTACTCTTGTCCTCAAGAACCATTTCATTGAAGATTAGCACCTGTCTGTCGGTAGGGATACCTTCCATATCCTTGATCTTTGCTTTCAAGTAGCCAATTGTGTCTGAGGGTTTGACTTCAAAAGTTATTGTCTTTTTGGTGAGGGTCATGACATATATCTTCATCAATCCCCATGATTTAAGCATAAGCGTGAGGGTGGATTCCTTTTTTATCTGAAAGTCTGAAAGGATACCACTGTCCTCAAGAACCATTTCGTTGAATATCAGCGCCTGCTGCTCAGCAGGAATACCTTCCGTATCCTAGATCTTGCATTTCACATGGCCAATGGTGTATGTAGGTTTGACTTTTAAAAGGATGGACTTTGTTGTGCATGTCTTTACGAATATCGGGATCAATCCCGTTGATTTAAGCAGAAGTCTGATAGTGGATTTGTTGTTGATGTTGAAGTCAGCAATGGTATCACTGTCCTCAAGAACAATTCCATCATGGATCAATGCCTGCTGGTTATGTGGAGTACCTTCTTTTTTCTGGATCTTAGCTTTCACATCGCCGATGTTCTCCGAGTGTGTGACTTCCAGAGAGAACGTCTTTCCATTGAAGGTCCGAACAAATATTTGCATCAGTCCCTTTGATTTAGGGATAAGTGTGAGTGTGGATCCATTCATGATGTAGAAGTCAGCGAGGGTAACAATGTCATCAGGAACCATTTTGTTGAATATCACCACCTGCTCATCTGGAGAAATACCTTTTTTGTTTTGGATCATGGCTTTCACGTTGCCAATGGTGTCTGAGCATTTGACTTCAAGAGCGATTGTCTTTCCAGTGCTCGTTTTGACAAATATATCTGCAGAAGTAAAATGAACATGATAATATTTTAAAAAGATTTAATCACTAATAAACATAAATCAAGGGACCTAGCACAAATCAGCTACTCAGAAACTTAATATATACTGATACAATATGGAATGTTTGTCATATGTTCACATATGTGAATTACGGTTGAGAAACTTATACCAAAATGTTTATTTTGCTTATTGCACTATTCTTTGGTTCATTAGACTCACTATCTTAGAATTGATAATTAAACCTAAAAACACAGTCTAAGTTGCTCATGTATCGGCTTTCTCATCCACCTCATCTCCATTTCATTTCCAAGATGAGGAATACAAATCCACCTCAATTCAATGTGCCATACATGTAGAAAATACATGATGCACTAGTGATTCATTGCATTCTTCAAAAAAGTTAAGCATGGTCATTGTTTGTTTTTGTTTATTCAGGTGTGAGCTAACTATCCCAATTCTTGTAAATCTCTCATGTAGCTTCTTTCTTTTTTAATAAATTTGCCGTTCAAAAAAAAAAAAAAAAAAAAAAAAAAAAGGTGTGAGCTAAATGTCTAACCATTGGCGAAACTAGTTGAAGCTAGAGCTAATGAAAGCTCCATTAGTGCTTGAACTTCTTTTTTATTGATTTTTGCCTAAGTAGCTAAAGCTAGAGCTTATGGGTGTAAAATGACATTAAAGGACAAACCAGATAAATAAAAAACAATGTAAAATGACGTTAACGTGAGATCACCACCAATTTATTCAGGTTTATTTTAATTTTAGAGATTTCATTTTATTTAAATTTGAAAAAGCCGATAAGCTCCTTTTAGGCATACAAGCTTACCAAGTTAATAACTATATACGGCCCCCTTTTTTTCTGGACAGCAAGGGGGGAATATACATCAAGCACCCACAGCCAACAAGAAGCTAACCATGTAGAAAGCAGTTACAAAAGAGTACGTATTACAACGTGAAACAACTGACTTTGGAGAACAGCCCTTAAACTGTCCTAGCTGCCTTTTATATCATACATATCAATATCAGTGATGTGTTGTGTTGTGTAATGTATTTACAGATAATTTAAATTTAGGTTTTTCATATAAAATTTTAGGTCTTAAACCATGCAAGCAGCAAAACACAGTAAACTAAAATATAAACCCTAATTTATTATTATTATTATTATTTTTTAGAACAAATATAAACCCTAAATTACAAATGAGCCATATATCGGTTGTCATTCATATGCGGTATTTAAATGGATAAAATGAGGATGATGGGTGGAAAAATGATACTTACTATATCGGTTGTCATTCATTAAATTATCTTTACAGAATCTTCTTTTGGACCTATCATCCGCCATTTTTCTTCGGATTTTCCCAAATACTCTATTCTGTAGAAAGAGTGAGCTAAGAAAGGTTTTTAATTGATTTAAGGCCAGAGGTTTCGTATTGCAAATTTGGGCAGCCAAAACTGCACCTTTTTTAATTGACATTAGGCTGCCCGCACCAAGGAGGTCGAGCTCAAGGTCGACCAATTGGGTCGTCGGTCACTATTGGTGTGGATACTCAATCGACTTAGTTGGGCCGAGTTTTTTTTTTTTTTTTTTTTTTTTATCCATCGTCTGGTCGACATTTTTAAATTTAAATACTTTAACACTATAAATAACCCACTCACTTCACAAATTCACAAATTCAAACTACAATTCTCTATACACATTCAAACACATTTTCTCTATACACTTTTACACATCTAATCTACATAATGTCTTACGAGCTATTTTTTGGCACTTCATCTTCGGACGATGAAGATGAAGTTAATAGCGAGCTTGCTCTTTTTATGAAAGCCTGTTGAGAGGCCTTTCAAGCGTCAAAGCCAAAAATCTCACGAACCCACATAGCCAAGGATCATTGCGGTGCTCATAATCGTTTGGTAGTATGATGAAGCAACATTCCATACGCGTTTTCGAATGAGCCGAAAACTATTCACACAAATTGTTCGAGAGGTAACCGATCATTCCCGTTATTTTCAACAAACTACTAATTGTGCGGGCACACTTAGTTTTTACCCATTGATGAAGTGTACTTTGAAAATTCGTCAAATGGCATACGGAACCAATCTTGATTCTCTGGACGAATTTTTGCAAATGGGTGTGACAACAACTCGTAAATGTCTCTAAATTTTTTTTAAGGCCATCATGGAGTTATATGGTGAAGAGTTTTGCGAAAGCCGACATATACTGACAATTGAAAGAGTCTATGCTCATCACGAGCAAAAGCATGTTTCATGGGATGATAAGAAGTATTGATTGTACAGATTGCCCGTGGGAGAATTGCCTAAAAGCTTTAAGAGCTCAATTTACTAGAGGTGATCACGGACCAAATCCTTTCATTTTATTGGAAGCGATCGCCTCCGAACATTTATAGATTTGGCATGCATTTTTGGTATCTCCGGGATGAATAACGACGTGGATGTTTTACGTCAATCACATCTTCTCAATAATCTCAAAGCGGGGAGAGCACCAGATGTTTCATTCGTAGCTAACAACGTGACAGATAAAAGGGGATATTATCTTACTGACGGGATATATCCTGAATGCTCTGTTCTTATGAAGTCCATTTCAAATCCGGGTACAAATGATCACAAAAGAATATTGTATAAGACGAAGCACGAAACAGTAAAGAAAGATGTGGAACGAGCTTTTGGTGTATTAAAGAAGAAGTGACTAATGATTAAACATCCGGCTAGAGGGTTCGACCGAAGTTGACTATCGGATATGATGTAGACATGCATCATGTTACATAATATGATAATTCATGACAAAAGGCGGGCGATATCTCCTACATTTTTTGGAGACGACCAACACCGAGATTAAGATCCCATAAGAACGCACGAAGAATCCTGGAAGTTACTCGGGAGATAATCAATAGAGCTCATCTAAGCTTAAAATTCGATTTGGTGGAATACATTTGACATCATGCAGATCAAGACTAGTTTAGTCATTTTATTATTGTAATGATTTAATGTTATTTGAATTATTATGTAATGTTTTTATTATTAATGAAATTTAGTTTTGTTGTTAAAACAATTGGAAAAAAAATGAAGGTTGCCTTAGTGTGGTAAAAAGTCATTTGTAGGTCGCCAGAGAGAGAAAGCTGATGTAGCATGCAAAATGAAGGTCGTTGGTGTGCCCAGCCTTAAAGAACTTTGGGCACGTTTGGTAGAGAGAAATTTAGGAAAATGAAATGGAGTAGAGATTAGAAATTCAGAGAATAAAAATCAGTAGAGAATTTTGAAAGATTCCACTATTTGATAACAACATAGACTTGACCCGAAAAATAAGCAATAATTCTTTTTACCAATTTTTTTTTAACTACACTAAACACATGATAATTTTGTATGAACCAATCAAGACACAAAGTACCCAAACCAAAGCATCATCAGACCTCATATTACGCTTCCTGTGAATCTTTTCAAATGGTAGTTTAAGTATCTTATATGTATATAATTTTATACCACTACCACCACAAAAGATAAATCTCATAATAAATTACATAACAAACTTAATAATTTGAAACAATTTTGTAATAAAAAAATTGAAGTTTAGGCAGTGACCATTTACTAAACAAAATGACAATAAGCTTGGGGTACCCACCAGTGACGATGGAGATCGGAAAAAAATGGGTTTGGGGAAGATTCATTTTGGGGGTTAGAGGCAGGGTGTGTTTAGTTGGAGAAAAAAATTCTCTTGTTTTTCATCTTTAATTTTGTAAAAATTTGGAATGGAAATCTATCTCCACAAAACACTTGAAAATATAAAAAAACACGTTTAGTGGATGTTTGTATTTTCTATTTTGAAGAAGGGAAGGAGGGTTATGGGTTACAAAAGAAAACAAAGAAAACAACTAAATTTGTTTTGTAGTTTTCCTTGTTAGATTAGGAAATAGGGTATTTTGTGTTTTGCAAAACATTTTGTTGAAAAACCTTGATTTGAACGCGATCTCTTTTTTCTTGTTTTTCACAAAATATTTTGTGAAAAACAATGGTGTTTTCCCCCAACTAAACGCACCTTTAGAACTCCACTAATTTATGATGATCTATACTATCTTATAATCTATTTAGGACATCTATATTTAGAAGTCTTAAAATGTTTAAGACCAAAAATATTTCTTTATTAAGAAAGATGCATGTACACCACTTTAATGCACATAATTTTCAGACTTACAAGACAAGAAACATAGTGTACACCACTTTATACACATATTAAAAAAAACACCACATTAATGATATCTAATGTAGTCAATTAATTAATTGGTCAATAAATATAATTAATACAATTATTAAAACACCTCTTACATCACAAATACAAATTATCAAGCATATTGTACAACCAAATTAAACACAATTCCTACATTAAATGTCACTAATACAAATAATAAAGCACATTATACAAATATTCAGGCACGAACGGGCAATGAGCCAAATGGGCTTGAGCCCGAATGGGTGCGGGTCAAACAGGCTTGAGCCCGAACAGGCATGGCCTAAACGAAATTCTTGATATCCGTAAATTTATGGTTAAAAAGAACATAATAAACTAAAATACATGATTTACCGAAAAATTTAATTTCAAGGTACCCACCGTGCAACGCGCGGATACCCTGCTAGTTATGAAAATGTGAGAGGCACGTGATGTAACCGTTTTATACCCCATTCTCTATTTGACATTTGACCATTGAGTAAAAAAGGACACGACGAATTTAAATTCTATACTTATTGGAATGGAAATCAATTTACACTAAAACTAATTCCCGAGAAAATGAAATTCTCCGCCAAACAATATCCGTGGACAACCAAACAATGAAATTGGCACTCATTTCAATTCTTTTCTACAATTTCTCCCTACCAAACACAACGTTATACTAGTATTTTTTTGTTCACATAATTTACAGGAAAATGTTGCTAGAAAAACAAGTGGAGTCATCTCAAGTTTCTATTAGACAATATTATGTTTGGGCCAACTCCGCTTGTGGGTTAGGTCATTAAGGTTTGTAATCTATAAATATCGATCAGTAATAAAGTTATACCTACGGGTTTCAATATCTTACATGGTATCAGAGTGGGTATGATCCTCAGACCTAGGTGTTAATTCAGGGTATTAATTCTCGAGACGACTTTTGCTGGTGTCGAATCCAGGGTATCAATTCTCGAGACGACTTTTGTTGATGTCGAATCCAGAGTATCAATGTCGGTGTCGAATCCAGGGTATCAATTCCCGAGACGACTTTTGTTGGTGTCGAATCCAGGGTATCAATTCCCGAGACAATTTTTGTTGGTGTCAAATTTGCTTTCTTAGTTTATTTTGGTTTATTGTTTTAATTTGCTTTATTAGTTTACTACTCAAGTTCGAGCTTTCACAATTTCGCCGCTCGGACTGCGGGGGAGTATTAGGCAATATTATGTTTGGGCCAAGCCCGCTTGTGGGTTAGGTCATTAAGGTTTGTAATCTATAAATATCGATCAATAATAAAGTTATACCTACGAGTTTCAATGTCTTACATGGTATCGGAGCGGGTCTGATCCTCAGACCTAGGTGGCTAAGTTGAGCCGCCTCCCCTATATCACCCCGTCAAACCCCGTTACACCTACCTATCTAAAAAAATGATCGGCTACTGTTGGAGATGTGCTGTACTCAAGAAGATGTGAAGAAGCCCATGGATCTGCTCATATCAATCTCAAGGTTAAGAGTAGGATGGGAATGATGTGTTCTTTAGGATCAAGCACATGTTATTTATTTATGTCTCTTTTCGATTGATGAAAAAGAAAAAAAAATATAGTTATTTTATTATTTGTTTGTTAGTTGATTGTTCGTACGGTTTTGTTACCAGTCGACCAAAGTTGACCGTTGGTACCAGTCCCTAAAGTCGATCGTTGGTACGGTTGTGTTACCAGTCGACTTAGCTGACCGTTGATACCAGTCGACAAAAGTCGATCGTTGGTACGGTTTTGTTACGAGTCAACTAAAGTTATGTTTTTATTATGTTAATGTTTTTCTTTTTCTTGTCTAGTTTATTACTCCAGTTCGAGTTTTTGCGATTTCGCCACTCGAACTGCGGGGAAGTATTAGGGAATAAATAGGCCCAAGCCCGATTTGTGGGTTTAGGCATCTAGGGTTTTACCATTATAAATAATGGTAAATAATAAAGTAATACCTATGGGGTTTTATATTGTCTTACAGTTTCTTGAAAGTCTAAAGCCAAAATTTAAAGCAAGGAATTTCGGATAACAGTATTTGCTAATTCTTCAAAAAATAAATGTACATGTTTTCATTTTAGGATGTCTCAAAACAATGAATAGAGTTATTTGATATATTAAACTTTTCTCGCATACCAAGCGACTTATCCTTACCATCCATCTAAAAAGAAATCAATTACTGAGATTAAAATTATTTTAATATTTCACATATTTTTTATAATTTAAATATCTCATAAACCACTAATCGCTAGACAAAAAAAATATATACATTCCCAACCAGCCTTTAATAATCTTTCTATAGACCGCCACTTTGATTTACTTTCGACAACCTTTTTTTTTTACATTTTTTCGTCTTTTTTCTTCATTGTTGAAACTTGCATGAGAAATCGCATGTGATTAAACACTAATTTGAATATTTTAATAAATCACATGTGATATTAGTATTAAATCACATATAATATATAATAAATCATATGGAATTTAACACCAATATCACATGTGATTTTATTAGTATATTCAAATTAATGTTTAATCACATATGATTTCTTCATGCAAGCTTCAACAACGAAAAAAAAAGAAGTAAAAAACAAAAAAAATGAAAAAAAAATGTCGAAAGTATATCAAAAATGCTCATCTATAGAAAGATAATTAAATGCTCGTCGTGATGTATATTTTTTCGCTTAACGATTAACGATTTAAAAGATATTAATATTTGAAAAAAATGATGAAATTGAATTTTTTAAATGTTGGGTTTAATCTCATCAATTGGATCAAATAGAGATGGAGGGTTAGGATTGGTCCCTTGGTATTCAAATAAAGTTTGATATGTATGATCTTAAATCTAAAACAATTGTTGATTTTACATTTCAACCAATAAAATGAGAGTTTAGTGGGTATCTGATTGGTGAAGAATGTAGTTAGTGAGATTTCCTAAAACTTTATGTATTTACAAAACAAACATTTATTTTGGGATGGAATGAGTATTAATTAAAGAAGTTCAAGGTACTTGGCAATAATTATTCTTATCACAAGTCACTAAATTTACACGATGATAGCCACAATTTGTATAAAATGATTCAGGAAATATCTCTCAAATATGTACTTGTCTTGTTTTTTTATTAGACATTGTATAGCTAGGGATGTACAAATTCAGATATCCGAGATTTCAGATAGTGGTTGTATGTATTCGAATATCCAACAAGTTAATGCTCACTCCCTGCCACCTCGATGGTGCATATGGATCGTCTCTGAGAGACCACCATTATTCTTTTCTCTCTTTTTACATGCTTTAGTTCCTTATCAACTTCGAGACGTGATACTTCTTTTTTTGTTTTCTAAAGAATTGATCAAAATCTCTAAGAAATTTTTACCATTCTCCTTTGCCGACTTTGGCATAAAATTTTTAGCAACATCGGTTGGAGTCATGTTGGTCTCGTTAAGCAATTACAAATTCTCACAGATAGTTCATATGATCTGAGATCTGAATAGTGGCTTACAAGAATCTTAAACATTTAAAAACAACAATACGACAACTCAATGAGAATATCTATTCTAATTCTGACGAGAGTATGATCAAGATTTTCAATATTGTTTATAGAACGAGATCAACCATTCGCTACCACATGTTGGCCATAGTCCACCTCTAAAATTGAGCAGCCCGGATAATGTCATGGAATAGCCTTTTTCTTTGTACCCTATTCCATTTCCAGATTCTGATCTTATTATTGTCCATCTTCCTTTATATTCTTTTAACGACTAGTCAAATCAAGCAAAAAACCAATATCCTCAATCACAATTATCAAAAATTATGTGTTCATTGTGCAACACATATGAATTGTAAGATATTCATAACAAAATGCATCATTAATTAGTATTTCTTAGGCGTATAACTTATAAAAATAAGAGTAAATTGTCAATCAATGTGATTGATATGATAAGAATGAGTTTATTTGATTGATTGATTTGCCAATACATCGTACATTAATAAATATACACAAACCGAATATTCTAGATATGGGCTCGGGCCCTTTACACAAATACAAATGATGAGTGTGTAAATACTCATCATTTTTGTCTTATATGAACTGCCAAAACATCCAAAAACACCCAATAATGCATCAAAATACTGAAATTATCTTAAAAGTGTGTTTTATATGGTTTAGATGCAAAAATGTTTAAAAACAAATGAAAAACGAACAAAGTTTGCACAATTGGCAGTTTCAGTCCCTCAAGTTTCAAAATTTGGCAAAACTAGTCCCTGGAAGTTTAAAATGAAAGAAAAGTCAACCCAAGGCAAAGAAAAGTAAAAAATTATCAAAATAAGTCCTTCGGAGAAAAAGTTTGAGAAAATTACACTTTTACCCCTCAAAATCCAAAATTGGCATAAATGGTCCCTGGAATTTCAGAAAATGGCAGAATTGGTCCCTGGTGGGATAAAATTGAAAGAAAAAATCATTTTTGTCCTTGGAAGGTAAAAATATGTTAAAAATGGTCTATGGGTAAAATGTTTGTGGAAATTACAATATTAGTCCCTCGAGTTTGGAAACTTGTCAGTTTTGATCCCCAGGATATTCAAATTTGGAAGTTATTCAATTATGGTCCTTGGGATATTTTAATATGGCAAACTTGGTCCTTATCACATCTATGGGATAAATTCATTTTCAGTCCCTCAGTTTTTGGTTAATTACAAAAGTGGTCCTTGTGGTTTTGTAAAATAAATAAACAATCAAACAAACCAAACCAACCTCTGGTCTGATCCACAAACAGCCCACCCAAACCCATTTTTCCTTTTACCCAAGCCCACCACAGCCAAAGCCCAATTCCTAAAATAAATAAAACCCACCCCGTCCTTATTACTCCTTCCTCGTTGACCCGGTCAACTCACCCTTTCCACCTCACCACTGCCATCCCTGCTACACCAGGGCTACACTCCACACCCTCACTCATTACCTCCCCTGCAACACACAAACTCCCACCCCCCTCCTACACTCCAAACCAAGCAGAAAACTCCAAGACTTCCCCACTTGTTTCAATAATTCAAAGAAAATGCCAAAGAGAAAATTGGCGCCAAAATCCATTTGGACGGCCATGATTATTTCAAGCAATCCAAGGGCTCACAAGTTGGTGGGAAAGAACAAGAGGGTACCCTGGAACCCTAATCTGTTATAAAAAGAAAGAAGAGAAGCAGTGGAGGGTGTGTAGAATTTGTAGTTTTTAATTTAATTTCATTCCAAGCATTGTAATTTCAATTTTAAGTAAACTCAGTTGTAATGTGTTTCATCTAGTATTAATACAAGTTATTGTTTCAGAAATTCAAGCATCTATTTAATTTTCAGTTTACTCAGAAATAAAAAATAAGTAAGAAATAAATAAAAATAAATTGAAAAAGGAAAATACAAATCAATGAAGTTGAAATGCAGAAAGGAAGCTGAGAATGGAGAAAATGGGTAATAGAGATTCATGGGAATCAATTAAGTTGTTCATGGTACTTCAGTTTATGCAGGATTGCACACTGTGAGCTTATTTCATATTCCTTTGTATATACTCTATTTGTCACAGCTTCTATTCTGCTTATGTTTGGTTATTCTTACTAATTCTGAGTTGGAAAGTGATAAAACATGGTGAAATCAATAGTTGTTAATTAAATTAGATAGTTGCTCACAATTTCCACTTGAACTGCCCAAATTAGTTTGTTTAGGTATAATACATTTTTGAGTTGATTGCTGTCAAAAGTTGGCTTAATTAGCTGTCATTAGCTTATTGGATCATCCAGAAATAGTGGAATTGCTCAAATCAGTGTTATACATTCAAAACACAAAACAGTCATTGCATAAGGTAGTGTTTGGAATAAGAGGTTTACCTAAGTTCTTGTTGATTTCTTGGTGTCTAAATGATACACACACACTGCTTAGGTGACAAATAAACCATAACAAGCATTAAACTTGCAGGTTCATAGTAGAAAGTCAAAATTGAGAATGTGAGATCATATATGTCCATCTGTTAGAATTTTAGATAAGCAAATCCCTCAAATCACTATACAAGTTGTTGATTCAGCTTAATATAGTCTTAATCTACCTTATTCCATGTTTTTCAGTAATTAGATTAGGTTTTAATCTCAATAAAGTCAAAGTAGCAAGTTTTCTTCAAAAGTCAAAAAGTACCCATTCCAGATTTTTTCAAATGTCCAAGGATTTTTATAGAATTTTGTAGGGTGATTCAGACCATGAGTTTTTGAGGATTTGTAGGCTACCATCTCACCTATTGAATCCCACATTGATCTTATTTTTGTGATTTTTTTGGTAGGCCCCACAACCCTCCAAAGAGGGCTGCAGGGAAGGGTCTGCTCTGTCTCAGCAGCATACACCACCACGACCACCACTTGGTGGTGGTTTTCCAGCCACCATAGTGATCCCCACACCCTAGAAATAGGTTTTCCCAACTCCCCTCCTACCAGGCTTGGGATATTGACTTTTGGTTTGACCTGAATGCCTGTGGACCCCACCTGGATTGGCTCCCAAACTCTGTCCCAATTCTGAGTGCATACAAGGTTTGCAATGTGCTTAATTCAGCTTATTTGCTTATTATGTGGACTCCTTGAGCTTTTTCTTGTTTAGAAATGTTCATTGAACTTATTTAGATCTGTTTTAACCTTTGTGGGTCCCACATTTCCTGATTTGAGCTTATTCTCTTCCATGGTCAACTAAAGTCAACTGTCTCAACTCTTGGCCTTTTCTCAGCTTATTTTTAAGTTCCAAATTAATTTTTTTTACAAAAGTTTGTAGTTTTAAGGTATTAAATAGTTTGGTAAAAGAAAAATTCCAAAAATCCAATTTAAATTTTAAGTGATAGTTTCTATTTAATGTAATTTAATTTTCATTTTCATTTTTAAATTTTAATTAAGTACTTAGCCTTTTTATATTTTTATTAAATTCCTCATATGTTAAAGTAGTTATAATAATTTTTTCAGATTTTTATCTTTTCATTTAGTATTTATTAGAATTAATTTTAGTTTTATTAATTATTAATTAATAATTAGTTTAAAATAGCATAATTAGTTTTTATTAAGTAAAACCTAGTTTTTATATTTTTTATAACTTTTATATGTTATAAAATAATTTTAGAAATTTTATTAGAATTTTTACTGTTCATTTTCTATTTTTCTTAATTTAAAATAGTTTAATTAGTTAATTAGTAAGTAATTAGTTATTAATTAATAGAAAATCCACAAAAAGACAAAAACAATTATTTTTAATTTTAAAACTTATTTTTAGTTATTTTATAATTTTAGGAATTTTATTTTCACCTTTTTAGTATTTAATTAATATTATATTGTATTAAAGTGTTTTAAATATTAATAATAAGTATTAATTAGTTTTTATTTAATATTAAATAATTACATAGTGTAAAAAGTAATTTTAATTTTCTAAAAAGTTTCTTTTATTATTAGGATTGTAAAAATGTGATTTTCACTTTTGTAAGTATTTTATTTTGTTAAAACTCGCGTTTTATTTCGTACGTTTACGTTTATTTAAACGTAACGTACGCGTTTTTAGGTTTTAATCATTTCGGGTCTTTCCTAGCTTCCCGTCTTATTCAAATAGCTTGTTTAAGCTATTTCATTGTAGATCCCTTAGTTCAATCAATCATAAACCCCTTTTCATCCAAATTCACCCGATCACGAAACCGTTTTGTTTACAATTCACACCTCGTCGGGACATAACGACCCGGGGAAACCTTATACTTCCGCGGAGCATTGATCTAGGCTATGTGACTTTGTTGACCATTATTTGGTCAATATAAGTTAGGTGGTTTAGCATCAATCAACTTTTGGCGCCGCTGCCGGGGAGGTTGTGCGCGTTTATCTAAACGGTTTTTCTGATTAGTGTCTTTGGAATTCGTTCCATTGTACATTTATCCATCCCTTGTTCATATTTTCCTATTTTCAAAACAAAACCGTTCACGAAAACTTTTTAAATCAAGTTTTCAACGAACACAAAAACACAAAAACATTTTTCTTATCATTTGTACAAAATGTATTTTCAAAAATCCAAAAACATTCTCCTTTACCCTTTCACATCTTTGATTCTTCATCCCTACCCCTCCCTAGACTTTTGATTCTTTCTATGTCTCATCCACACTTTCTGGTTTGCCAGTGGTGTGGTAATCCTCATAATGGTGGCAATTGCCCCAGCTGTGGCATGGTAGAGTCGGGAAACGGGTCTGTCTATAACCAGAATCCCTATTCCTACCATGACACGACTGATTCATTCCATCAGTTACCACACCATGAGACTCAACAGTTTTACTGTTGTGAGTACTGTGGTGGTTCACATTACAGTTCCGATTGTCAATCGGGAAACACGCTTGTCTATGAGCAGTTTCCTGGTAACGATTATAACTCTATCACACACCACCCACAACCAAATCAGTTTCACTATTGTGAGTATTGTGGAGATCCACACTCTAGCTCGGATTGTCAAACAAGGAATCCATTTCCTTGTAACAATTACGACTCTTCGTTTTCAGACCCACAGTACGATATGATTCACACAACTCCTCGAGAAACCGAGCAAGACCTTTTACTTAAGGCTCTTGATATTTTAAAAGAACTTAAGGAGGAGTTGGTCACTACACTGTTTCGAGACTCTCGTGAGAAATCTATGGCAGAATTACTTGCTGAAGAACGAGAGGCTAAAAACGAATTGAGTAGGGAAGAATTACTTGTCTTAGAACAAGCAGCTATAACACGTGCCAAATTTCGTCAAGCTGCTCTTCTAGACTGTGATAATGATAGTGATATTGAAGACACCCTTGATATCCTTCAATTTTATAAGGGTTCGTCAGATTCATCACTTGTGATTCCTTCCATTGGAAATCGGGGAGAAAATAATGAGACGGAGAAATTACTAGCCGTTGAACAAATGGAACTTGAAAATTCCATGAATGTTAGCTCCTCTCATCTCCCTCATTCTGTTGTTATCACACCCGAAGTTCACACTCACTCTCTAAACATGGGGGATGAGCATCTTAGCACTGTTCCTAATAAGGAATCGGACGAATTAATAAAGTCTAGTGTTGAGATCCTTGTCCCAATCCCGAGAGAGTCACAGGGGACTTTTGATCTTATGTGTGATATTCCTTCCACCCCTAATAATCCAAATGATCAAATTGAGACTGTCTCTGATTCCAGTGATGATTGTTTATCTTATGGAGACATTGAATTTATTGATGCATCACTTCTACACTCCGATGTTGACTTTCTTCTTGAAGAGTTCGCTGATGAACTCTCTCATATGGATCCCATCCCACCAAGGGATGAAAATGAAGTCTTTGACTTTGATGCGGATTTGAGAGAGTTAGAATTCTTACTTACTCGTGATCCTTCGATTGAACTTACTCAGATCAATCCACTTACTCCGGAAAGTGCTAATGATCTGGACGAATTCGAGGCTTTTCTTACTGAAGATAGTTCAATTTCATATGAAGTTGATGATAATTATCTTGATCCTGAGGGGGACATTCTTTTTCTAGAGAGTTTGTTAAATGAGGATTCATTCCCCCCTCTCCCACCCAAACAACTTCATAATGAGGAAATCGAATCAGTTGAGAAAATGCCTCCTCCACTTGAATATACATTTCTTGAGGAGGAAGTTCTTATCTTAATTGCTATTCAGATCTCTCTTCTTTCCTTCACCTACCAGGTGATTTCTCCTCTTCTTCACTCCTTCGGGAGTGAGGACACCATATTTGATCCCGGCATTCTCATGTATCATTATCTTGAGCCGGATACTTATCTCATCGGTGTGGAACTTTCACATGCTTCATATGTTTGTCCAAACATTTTGAATGAAAGTCCGGTTGAGATTGTTTCTTCCACATCATGCTTCCCCAAGGACAAATGAATTCAGGGTCGAGTCAAGCTAGAGACTCGGTAAACAAAAACAGTAGCACGCTTATAGGGTTTTCACCCTAAGTATGGGGGAGTCCCTCATGCTATGATTACAAATGAGTGAAAATACAAAATGGTGTTTTCCACGCTTAGCTTGTAATGTTGCCCTTTTACGTTCAAAATGTCGGCATAATAGCCGGGATTTTGAATATTGAGGACAATATTCATGCTAAGTGTGGGGGGGTATTCGCTATTCTAGCGAATTTTATCACATATTACTATATAATACCCCCGTTTTTGCCAAAATTTCAAAATTTTCAAAAAATTTTCACTGGTGCTTCAAAATTTTTGTGGTAATCAGTCCGCCTTGTCTAAGCGACAAAAGGGATTGGCTAGTCCAGGAGCAAACGGCTCTTGGTAAAGACATATCAAATCCGTTTACGGCTGGCAATTTGCCCAAAATTGTATGGTTCATCAACTCCCCGAAAACAAATGAGTTGGCTAGCCCGCAAGATTATGGCTTGTGGTAAAGGCCGTGAAAAATCCATAATTGGTAATCAGCTCACCAAGATGTTGACTATTCCATCAAGAGCTGACTAGTCCAGAAGCAAACGGCTTTTGGTAAAGACTAATCAAATCCGTTGACAGCTGGTGATTTGCTTAAAATCACACGGTTATCAGGTGTGCCACAGTTCTTACACCTGGCTACTCCAGAAGTGATGGCTTTTGGTAAAGAGTTTCAAATCCATTAATTTTTCTCAAAAGATTGCTAGGGACTAGCAATAGTTTAGTGTGGGGGATTGATGAGTGTGTAAATACTCATCATTTTTGTCTTATATGAACTGCCAAAACATCCAAAAACACCCAATAATGCATCAAAATACTGAAATTATCTTAAAAGTGTGTTTTATATGGTTTAGATGCAAAATGTTTAAAAACAAATGAAAAACGAACAAAGTTTGCACAATTGGCAGTTTCAGTCCCTCAAGTTTCAAAATTTGGCAAAACTAGTCCCTGGAAGTTTAAAATGAAAGAAAAGTCAACCCAAGGCAAAGAAAAGTAAAAAATTATCAAAATAAGTCCTTCGGAGAAAAAGTTTGAGAAAATTACACTTTTACCCCTCAAAATCCAAAATTGGCATAAATGGTCCCTGGAATTTCAGAAAATGGCAGAATTGGTCCCTGGTGGGATAAAATTGAAAGAAAAAATCATTTTTGTCCTTGGAAGGTAAAAATATGTTAAAAATGGTCTATGGGTAAAATGTTTGTGGAAATTACAATATTAGTCCCTCGAGTTTGGAAAATTAGTTTCATCAAAGGTTACATGGCGAGAAATGATGATTTTATTTGTTTTTAATTCAAGGCAACGATATCCACGGTGATTTGAGGCTTGTCCCAAATAGATGGAGGGTGTGGCACGAGGTTCAAGTTTATGATTAGGGTATAGGTGGGGTTATCATAGGCAGCCAAACATGCGTAAAAGGTTATAATCCGGTTTTTGGCCAAACAAGCGGGTATAAGGGATTTCATTGGCGATAGCAGTGGAGGGCAGGATATTTAATAAGTGAATAGCCGTATTAAGGGCTTCAACCCAAAATGTTGATGGTAGCTTGGCTTGAAGAAGCAAGGTCCAAATAAGATTATTGATGGTGCGAACTATCCGTTCAGACTTGTCGTTTTGTTTTGATGTTTTCGGGCATGAAAAACGAAACTGAATACCATTGTCGGCAAACAGTTTATGAAGGTTTCAGTTATCGAATTCTCCGCCATGGTCACACTGAAAAGACCTGATTTCGCACTTAAATTGAGTGTGAACATAGTTGCGAAATAGAATAAATTTAGACAAAACATCAGATTTGTTAATCAGCGGATAAACCCAAACAAAATGAGAATAATGATCCAAGAATAATGCATAATACTTAAACCCTGAAAGACTCGGAATTGGTGAAGTCCAAACATCCGAGTGAATAATGTCAAAGCAAGCATTAACTACAGTATTTGAACTAGTTAATGGAAGTCACACTACTACACAAAAGGCTTTAAACACCTCTAAATAGAGACTGGTTATATAAAACCCTATTCCTTTAAGAAAAAACTAGCGGGAATGGAAGGAACTGAGATTGGTTTTCTTGAAAAAACCAGTTTTCATAATACAAAACGCATAAACACTGGGTTTGTAGGTAAAAACCGGTCTTTTTACATAATCAAAGACACTGGTGTGTAGGTAACAACATATCTCTATGTATTTTTGTTATAGAGACCGTTTTTGAAAAAATAACCAGTGTAAGTATTCTTTATTTTGAACTTCCAATTAATGTGCAAATAATTATTTCAGAAAAATAGTCGTTTACTTGAATAAAAGGTAAAACACACCATAAATGCTTATAAAAGAATAAATTAAAACCATCATAATTGTTCAAGAAAACCTAAAGATAACATATTTTGTGTAAGACCCGTTGTTTTGATATTTTCGTATATTTTTACTTTTTCTATAGTGAATATTATTGTGGAGGACTCTGCCACAAGTGTATGATAAGCAAAGGACCGACTTTTTAGCATTTACCAAAATGGAATGGTTGGTCGCGACAAATTCATTTTGTGTCACGTTATAATTAAAACTGCGGCGAAAATTTAAAAAAAAAAAAAAATGTTTGGTCGCGAATAAAATTACGGGACCAACGAAATTTTTCGACCAAGGGTAAATCTATGACCAAATGTAAACATGCCTCCATTTGCATTGATTTCACATTATATTCAATCAATGGTATGTGTAATTGCTGTTTTTTTATACAAATAAATCTGAGTATTTTCTCTTGTTTATTAACCATGTAAATCTTATATTACTTGCACGTGTCACGTTTTTTGATTTTGGTAGCGAAGATATAGTTGGTCCCGTAAATCTATTCGCAAACAAATAGTTTTTATTTTTATATTTTTCTAATTGTATTTATTTATTATTATTATCTTTTTTTAGTTTTAGTTTTCGTAGTAGTTTTAATTATAACGTGTCACGTATTGAATTTGTTCGTCCCATAAATTTATTCGCGACCAACTAGTTTATTTCGGTAAATGGTAAAAAGTTGGTCCTCTGTTTATCACACACTTGTGACAAGTCCTCTACAATAATTTTCGCTTTTCTATAACCTGTTAAGGCTTTAGATATGAGTAAAACTATAAGGACTGTAACAGTATAATTACTTCAGAATTAGTAGAGGGGATGGGCTCAGAATGTCAGCTTAATATATATGCCCATACTTGGTTATGTATTCCGTACACTACAAAATTTATGACAATTACCAACTGATGTCGTTTATTTTTTCAGAGTTTTTACCTCCAGAAGAAGAGGCACATCTAAAGTCTTCATTTGCATGGAAGAAGACCGTTATTTTTTCTGCAATTGAAGTAACTTTCTTTTCTTTTCTTTTTTTTTTTTCTTTTTTTTAACTAATGTTTTGTGATTTGAGAATATAAACCCTTTTCTCAAATGATACTAAAATGTTGAGTATAAAACAAGCAATCGCTTAAAATACAGATTATCAAATTCAAGTTCTCGTCCGTTTTACAAGTTTTCGTCCGTTTTACACATTTTCATCCGTTTTATGCGTTTTTGTACGTTTTCGTCCGTTTTTATACACTTTCGTTCACTTTTAAACATTTTCATCCGTTTTACACGTTTTCATCTGTTTTTATACATTTTCGCCTTTTTACTTACGTTTTCTTACATTTTAATACGTTTTTTTTTTCATACGTTTTCGCCCGTTTTATACGTTTTCATCCATTTGTAAACGTTTTTATCCGGTCTTATCTATTTTTATACATTTTCATACGTTTTTATCCGTTTTTATATGCTTTCGTCCGTTTTTTAACGTCTTCATACAATTTTATATTTTTCCGTCCGTTTGTATACGTTTTCATCCATTTTTGTCTGTTTTAATACGTTTTCATATGTTTTGTAAGTTTTCGTCCATTTTTATATGTTTTCGCCCGTTTTATGACGTTTTCATCCATTTTTATATGTTTTCATCAATTTCTATAAGTTTTCGTCTGTTTATATGCATTTTCATCCGTTTTTATACGTTTTCGGCCATTTTTATACATTTCCGCTCGTTTTCTTACAATTTCATACATTTTCTTACGTTTTGTCTGTTTCTATACCTTCTTTTTACGTTTTATCCGATTTTATATGTTTTTATACATTTTTATCCGTTTTATATATTTTCGTCCGTTTTATACACTTTCATGTGCTTTTATACGTTTTTATATGTTTTTCTTATTTTTATACATTTTTATCAATCTTTATACATTTTCATCTACTTTTGTATATTTTCTTGCATATTGTACTTTTTAGTACTCATGAAAATGGTTAAAAACAAATAAAAATTTATGAAAATGTAAAAAAATGTACCAAATGTATTAAAATGCATAAAAACTAGTGAAAGGTCCAAAAACGTATAAAACATTCAAAAAGTATAAAAACGTATAAGAACGTATAAAAAACGGATAAAATTATATTGAAACGTAATAAAAACGGATAAAAGTTGACAAAAACGGATAAAAACGTATGAAAACAACGAAAATGTATAAAAACGGATGAAAACATATAAAAACGGACGAAAACGGATAAAAACGTATGAGAATGTAAGAGAACGTATAAACATGAATAAAAACGGAAAAAAACGTAAGAAAACATATAAAAATAACAAAAAGGTATAAAAACGGACAAAAACGAATAAAAATGTATGAAAATGAACGAAAACATATAAAAACGGACGAAAACGTATAAAACGGACAAAACACTGGCGTCGATCACCGTGATCATCTTCGATCACTTTCTGATGAGTGGGAATTGCACCAGGCTTTACCTCTCAAGGAATCTTGAGAAGCTTACAACCCCCACCAGACAGTGTACCTGATCGTTGTAGTATAGTATAGTGACAAGTACCGGGGGATTGATCGTTCAGCTAGGAATAGTGTCGCTAGGATTAGAAAACCTAAATACTAGTTCTAAAGGTGAGGGATGATTATTTTTGTATTTTTATATTTTTTAGAAAGCAAATAAAAATCTCGGGTTTGAAGGATTTGAGCGGAATTAGTTGCTAGTTAACTAACCCAATACTAAAGATGTAATCAAAATAAAATACTAAAAATGAAAAATAAACTAAATTAAACTAAGGTTGTGAGCAATAAGTGGAGAAAATGTATTTACTTAGATTTCACTACTCCCTATACATCTTTTACACGTTAATTACTTGTTATAGTTGCATGGATGACGGATTGTATTCCTTAATACCATTCATGGGGTGGCGCACTTAACTCACCAATCCTATGAGCTCTTATCTCCTCCTATACCATGCCCAGCACAACCATAGGGATTATAAACAGTGGCTCATGCATTAAATACAACCAATAAAACCTAGTGCACATCAGTTCATGTTTCCTAAGACGTTCAAGCATGTTACCAATTGGAAGTCTGCCAGTTTTCTTAAGCCTAACATCGAATTCATTCATCCAATACAAATATAAACAAGTAATCAACACATAATTAACATCTACGTTTCATTAGATCTAAGCAAACACAAGATAGATCTAGCCTAGCATGATGGAATTAAGACAAGAACAAGATATAGACAACCAACACATAGACATATTGATTGAATTAAAATAATACTTATCTCAATTACACATGCAAGGTATCAAGGGCTTAGAACCCTTGAAAAACCTGTAAAATTCGCACCAAGTTCGTACTTAGGGTTTCTCCAAAACTTCTCTCCTTAATGTGTAAAAATTAGAAAACTATATATAGGAAATAGGGACTGATGGCGCAAGACAAAGCTTGTGACGCCGTCACCTCGCCGCCAAAATAATTCTCGGATTGCCTTGATCTACTTTTGACGCCATCATGTGTTATGCATTTCCAGGCCGTCATGAATTTTACTCTTGACGCCCTTCCTTGTGACGCCGTCAAATCTGTACTGGGTCGTCATGGAAATTACTCTTGACGCCGTCAGAAATTACTTCTTGACGTTGTCACCTACTGTTCCCAGCAAGGAAAATTAAGACTTTGTCGTTTTCTTCACTTTTATGCTCCAAAAACGTCCGAATTGCTTCCTTTTCCAAATTTCACTCTCAAAGTACCTAAAATCACAAAAGGGACGATTTAGGGCAATATTTGATCAAATAAATTCAATCCCGGGCTTAAATGACCCTCTAAAAGTGGTTCATTTTTCGCCTCATCATATACCCTTACACTTGAGATTTGCTTGTCCTCAAGCAAATGCGCTTTTATTCTACTGAAAAGACAAGTTAGGGGTCATTTAACACTAATATAAAAGTAATTACAACAAATAATCGTTCCACTAAAGACCAATAGACAAGCACGGAGGTCATACACTAGCACCTCACAAATAGTGTTTAGATACTCACATCTCTCGGGTGTAATAAAGTATAAATTAATATATGGAAACGGAAGATATCTCTCACTACCTGTCATAGCAAAATAGATTACCATAGGCTTGGGAAAGGATCAAACCTCCACCATATGGCGTAAGCACCTAGGATAAACTATCAAAGAGGTCTTTTAAAGGGTTGTAACGTTAGGTGTAGGGATATGAAATACACGGTTTTGTTGGATAAAGGAAGTTTTACTGGTGGCGAGTTAACAATCTTGGTTAATTACATGTAGAATATGGCGTTGCTAAGCCAAGACTAAACTCGACTTAAGCTAATAAATGAAAAATAACAAAAACATAAAATGAACATAGAATGAAACGGAATGGTAGTCCGTATGTTTTTTCTCTTTTCCTTTTTTTCTTTATTTTTTCTTTCTTTTTCTTGAATTTTTTTTTTTTTTTTTTTTTTTTTTTTTTTTTTTTTTTTTTTGCATACACTCTTACCCTACCATCCAAAATAATACATCATAGGGAATGAACATTCCCCTTACACTTGAATTTTTATATACTTTACAATAAACTAATCTATTGACTCGAATTAAGATAATCAAAACACTTGGAGTACTTTTAAGATTAATGCACATACGGGGGTAATAAATGATGTTCTTCCCCATTACTCCATAAAATAAGTACTTACCCATGAGTCTCAATCGTCCCAAAAAAATATGTACAAGGATATGACTCGACTTAGCAACCATGTAATCAATTAGATAGTTAACTTAGGGTTTAACAAATAACAATAATGCACTAAAAATGAGCGCATACACGGAAGGCTAAGGCGATTTGGGTGTACATTTAAGTGGGGTGTAACAAATTCTTCCTTTAAGTAAGATGCTTAAAGTTAGAAACGAAAAGATAGGCTCGGAGGGGTGTACTAGGGGTTTCGTGTACTAAAAATGAGTACAACGCTAAGGGTGTGGGAAAAATTAGTTGACTTAACTAGCCAAGTAATATGACTTAAATGGTCAAGTAATTATGATACGGGTTTAACACAAGGGTGATCATAATGCCTCTTATCATGTAGTAAATCCTACCACACGAATGTAGTCTCACTAGCGGTCTCGGGATGCATCACTAACGCAAGTTCTAGAATCTAAATGCTACCGGTACACTCATAAGCACTAATAGTAAATGCTTTTCCTATCAAATCTAAAGGCGAACCTCGCATATTTGGGTGGAAAATTTTTCTGAATATACGGTTATGTGCTAGTCATACAATCTCCTATCCATGAGACGCTTGCTATGGCTAAAGTTTCACTCCTAAATGTTGTAAAAAATTTTAAATTTGGCGCTAAAATTGCACTAACAAGTATTTCTCATAGTTTTATTACACATCTACCATTAAACAAAACAAACTCAAGCGAAAGTGCATATGTAAGGTATCATCATTTTACCCTCCCCTTACACTTAAGATGAACATTGTCCCCAATGTTTAAGTAAAGAATGTAAAAGTTAAAAAGTAAAAAGAATGAAATCAAATACTCCCCTGATTCGCTCGGTATGGATAATAAGGTGGTCAGGTTAAATCTTCCTCCAAGAAAATGAACAATCAAAGCTTCCCTTCCAGAATGTAGATCATCTTCTTGTCAAACATAACATGTAAATCCTGAAAAAATAGACAAAACAACCTCGCGTAAAATCGGCGGCATCCTATATAAGTTACTAAATCCTAGAAAACAAGATAAGATATAATGCTTGTGGAATGAAGTTTGCAGATTTCCTAGAGATTATAAAACTTAATAATTCACAAAAACCATAAGACTCCGTTAGAAAAACAAAACCGGCAAAATTTCCAGATTTTTTACACGTAACGCCGTCAAGAGTTAATTCGTGACGCCGTCAGAAGTGACCTGCAGAAATTCTTATGTTAAGTTTCCGGAAAATTTCTGGAAAAACTTGGTCCTACTTCCTGGAAAATCCTGCAAAACTTCATTATGACTCAATACAATCATTTGACTCTAACAAATACGAATATACATGTTCATTTAATATTGTGGAGAATCATGATCGGTTTGTTTCTTAAAAACATATTTGGGGTTTCCCCTTACACTTATCTTTTGCAAAAATACTTTTAGGTGGAGTTAAGACTAGGCCAAAACAACAAAGTAAAGTATTTCCACTATTTAGTTTAGAAACATGATCTACCAACAATAAAAATAAAGCATGCATACGGAAGCAAATAACAAACAAGCAAAATAAAATCACACGAAACATGGGTTGCCTCCCAAGAAGCGCTTTTCTTTATTTACGAGTCTTGTAGCTAGACTCAAAGTCATGGGTTACTACGTGACCTCATCATTGGTTCCACTCTCTAGGTCATCTTCTAAACTAGTATCGCTTTCATAGTGTAAGTACTTCGGGTCTTCGAACTCGAAGATATCTTTTCGATACTTAGAACCAAGCTTACTAACATCCTTAAAGAATCCACATGATAAATCAGAAGTGTTCTTACACCCTCTCCGAACATCTTCATCGCACAAAATAAGTTGGGAACTTATCTTATCAAGCCCGTCACAATCGATTTCCTTAAGGTCTCTTCTCTTGTATGGCGTTTGGTATGAAACCCTCCTAATTCCATCAGCGAAGGTCATAATTCCGTTCCGGTCATCAATTATCAAATTAGTGATCTCGCAAAATGGCGCCCCAAAAACAATTTGTGATAATCTAGGGTCGACATAGTCTTCGATGTTGTCCACGATCGTAAACTCCATAGTAAATGCCATATTTCCTACAAACACCTGGATTTCATGATCCTTACCAACCACTTTCTCTTCTTTGTAAATCATTCCCCATCTGCAGATATTGTTATAATGGAATAAAGACATAAAATTCTTCGGCAGGAATACGTTAATGTAGACGTTATCGAAGTACTTATGACCGATCATGCAAGGGATTTTGAGATTATTCGGATTACGCCGTCTTATCTTCCCCGACTCTCCATCCTTCGACCCATATATATTCCCCTCAAGGGAAGGACGATACTCGTACACCTCCTCATTACCCCTACGAAAAATTACCTTTTTAACACCATTGGTGAATAATGCACTACCATCTTTCTCATCAAGGATCACTCCCGATTCATTGATAAATGGTTTCCCAAGAACAAGGTTGGTTAACGTTTGATTGGTGAGAGGGTCCACGTCATCGAACACGGTGAGGTCAGTATTGTAAACAAGCTCTCCAATCCTGATTGATAAATTTTTCATTACCCTTTCGCACGCAATGCGTTTTGGGAAGGCCTCATGGTATAAGGAAAGGGGGATTATGTTGACTGGGAAGCTAGGATCTATATGACTATCGGTTAGGAGCTTTTCCTTAATGGTGCAGGAGATCTTGAAAACTTTAGGGTTACTTTCCTTAGTCCTATCGCTACTCCCACTAGTAACATCCTCCATTTTTCTCTCGGGTTCTTCTATAATAGATTTACCCAAAATGGTTGGATTTCTCTCATGCTCTTCCGATCTCTCTTTCTCTTCATCCGATTTGCTAGATTCTCGCGCGGTGTACTGCTCGGATGAGTCGGTAGGTTTTCTGGCCGAATCGTGGTCTACCCTTAAGGTCTCATCTTTAGCTGTATGACCAAATTTGTTAGTTTTGTTGTTGGGTTGGGTTGGGTGTAAAAGCAGATATCGTG
This sequence comes from Artemisia argyi, assembly GCA_030686995.1. Lineage (NCBI taxonomy): Eukaryota > Viridiplantae > Streptophyta > Magnoliopsida > Asterales > Asteraceae > Artemisia > Artemisia argyi. The sequence goes on along the minus strand of CM060709.1, from coordinate 121,051,088 downwards.
GTGATGGTGTTTACGAAATGGATTGGTCCTAGGGGGTTGACAGGTTCTTTTCCTTTAGGGGATAGATGTTTGAATAACTTGCTAGGGCTTTTTATTTTCACAGGGGAGGTTGGTGGACTCACGACGGTAACAGACGTAACCTCATCAACATGAATGGGTTTATTAACAACATGCTCTTTGATAGCAGTTAACAGATTACAAATCTTGCTGTTCATATCAGCCTGCTGTTGTCTAAATTTAGCCTCGAGCGTAGAGAGCTGTAATTCTTGAGATAGAATGAATTTTTTTAGAGCATCTTCACAGCTTTGCCTAGGAATGCCTTGTGATGGAAAATGCTCGGACCAAGTGAGTGGTGAGGAATCATTGAAAGATACGCTCCGCGTTTGGTACCCTCTGAAATTAGGTTTATCCTTCCATGCTTCATAGGCCTCGTCAGAAGTTCGAGGACCCCGACCCACGTGTGACGACGTGAATTCGTTATAAGCCCGTTTTGGAAGCTCCATGCAGTTATGAGTCTCGTGAGGGCCATTACATAATTTGCATGTAGAAGCGATTCTGCTTACTTGGCTTGAGGATTTTTGAGCTTCGTAAGGTTTCATGAGAGACTTGACTCGACCTTCAAGTTCCATGATCCTACGGTCGGGAGTGCTAGAATTGTTCGACGGCAAAGATATTGCCTTGACCATTTTGTTCAAATCACGGGGATCATTCCAACTTTCGTTGTCATAGAGAGCAAGATCTTCTATGAGTTCCCATGATTGTTCCGTACTTAGATCACGTAGCTTACCACCGGCCGATTGGTCAATGGCTCGCCTCGTGGAGAGATCGATATGGTCATAAAAGATTTGGACTTGGAGCCAAAGATCTATGCCATGATGAGGGACTTTTTGGAGTAAGTCCTTGAAACGAGTCCATGCTTCATAAAGAGATTCATTTTGACGTTGTTGGAACATCAAGATGTCATTTCTAAGCTTAGTAGTTCTCCCCGGTGGGAAAAATTGAGCAAGGAAACGAGTGGTGAGATCATCCCATGTGGTGATGGATCCCGCGGGTAAACGCTCAAGCCATTGACTAGCTTGATCCCGTAGAGAGAGTTGGAATAGGCGTAATCGGGTTGTCTCGCTAGTTTCAACACCTAGGTCTATGGAATCTACGATTTTGAGGAAGTCCTTAAGATGTTGGTTTGGATCTTCGGAACGAAGTCCATGGAATGCACATCCGCTTTGCACCAACCGAATGGTGTCGGATCGCAAGGGGTTACATTGGCTTCGGTGAGCTCAATGGTGTTTCGATAGCCTTGGTGGCTAGGTCGGGAATACTCTCCTAAGGTTCAGGGCCTAAGGGGTTCTAGTGGTGGGTTTTGTTGTGGTGGGATGACGGGTTCATGAATGTTCCCATCGTCCATGATGTCGGGTGGTGAAGAGTTACGAACAAAGACACAAAGAAATAAGATAGACTAAAGAAAACCTAAAAATAAAAATAAAATCTTACTAGAAAGGAATCTAGCAAGTAGACCTAATAAAAAGAGATACTAACCTAGACAATAACTATTCCCCAGGCTGCGGCGCCAAAAACTTGATGAGTGGGAATTGCACCAGGCTTTACCTATCAAGGGATCTTGAGAAGCTTACAACCCCCACCAGGCAGTGTACCTGATCGTTGTAGTATAGTATAGTGACAAGTACCGGGGGATTGATAGTTCAGCTAGGAATAGTGTCGCTAGGATTAGAAAACCTAAATACTAATTCTAAAGGTGAGGGATGATTATTTTTGTATTTTTATATTTTTTAGAAAGCAAATAAAAATCTCGGGTTTGAAGGATTTGGGCGGAATTAGTTGCTAGTTAACTAACCCAATACTAAGGATGCAATCAAAATAAAATACTAAAAATGAAAATAAACTAAATTAAACTAAGGTTGTGAGCAATAAGTGAAGAAAATGTGTTTACTTAGATTTCACTACTCCCTAGACATCTTTTACACGTTAATTACTTGTTATAGTTGCATGGATGACGGATTGTATTCCTTAATACCATTCATGGGGTGGCGCACTTAACTCCCCAATCCTATGAGCTATTATCTCCTCCTATACCATGCCCAGCACAACCATAGGGATTATAAACAGTGGCTCATGCATTAAATACAACCAATAAAACCTAGTGCACATCAGTTCATGTTTCCTAAGACGTTCAAGCATGTTACCAATTGGAAGTCTGTCAGTTTTCTTAAGCCTAACATCGAATTCATTCATCCAATACAAATATAAACAAGTAATCAACACATAATTAACATCTAGGTTTCATTAGATCTAAGCAAACACAAGATAGATCTGGCCTAGCATGATGGAATTAAGACAAGAACAAGATATAGACAACCAACACATAGACATATTGATTGAATTAAAAGAATACTTATCTCAATTACACATGCAAGGTATCAAGGGCTTAGAACCCTTGAAAAACCTGTAAAATTCGCACCAAGTTCGTACTTAGGGTTTCTCCAAAACTTCTCTCCTTAATGTGTAAATATTAGAAAACTATATATAGGAAATAGGGTCTGACGGCGTCAAGACAAAGCTTGTGACGCCGTCACCTCGCCGCCAAAATAATTCTCGGACTGCCTTGATCTACTTTTGACGCCGTCATGTGTTATGCATTTCCAGGCCGTCATGAATTTTACTCTTGACGCCCTTCCTTGTGACGCCGTCAAATCTGTCACACCCCCAAAATCGGGTCCAGCGGAAGCATACGTGTAGCTGGGGTGTAACACAATTGGTATTACAACACTAGTTCAAAAATGGTTTTCACTTCAATCATTTAGAATAAAATAGTTAAATCAAAAATATTGAATTTACATCGTTAAAAGTAGTGCGGAAGTAAAATGAGCATGTATTCTCCCCCAAAGAGTTTACCAAAACAATTGAAAAAGTAGGGGCTATGACTCACCTGGAGCGATAACTACGATGACAAAAGTGGTTACACAGAAATGAGGCACGATCTCTAACCGCAACCTAATATGAGTAAAAACGATCTTCCTTAGATCATGACATGATGAAATGAATGCACGTGCACATGATGCCTATACCACTCGTAACTTGGAAATACTAGTTATTGTCAAAGTAAAATAGTTTCCATACTTAGGAAAATAAGTCCAAATATAGAGGTATATAACTTGTCGTAGTATATCGTATAAAAATGTTAGTGTTATATTCCTCGTCTTAAAAACCTTAAAATAATGTCTAGTAGTAGCGTAATAAACCTTGAGTCGTACGTACTTCGTTAGTTAAAAATAAACTCCTTGAATAAGAAATCTAGAAAATATCTCATTTAGTACGTAGTTATATTATTTTTCTATTAGTGACTATATATATATATATATATATATATATATATATATATATATATATATATATATATATATATATATATATATATATATATATAGTTTTGACGATTTTAAAACGTGTATAGCTTGGTCGTTTTAAACTCATTTTACTCGTTCTTTATATCCACGAATTCGTTTTAGTATATACTAATATATTTTCGATAGCTCGGCTCCTCTAGGTTACGTTTAACGCCTTTATTTGCCCGTCGAAAACTGTCAAACAGCACGCAGTTTTTCAGAAATTAGTTTTCGTCGTTAAATTCGGAAAATCACATCTCCTTCGTTATTAACTCGTTTTAATCCGTTCTTTCGCCAAAAGTTTCGTTTTTAAAAGTATTTTCTAAATCTTGGGTCAAAAATTAACCTTGAGTTCCTGAGTTTCCCACGTTTTTAAAATAGTAACAGTAGGTATATGTATGTTTTCCAAAATCATTTTCCTAGTTTCAAACTTGTTCCAACTTCAACCAAACCACTTTCAATCACCACAAAACTAGTCTAATCCTACCATACACCTTCTTAGGGTGTCATGGGTTCCTACATATCATCCATCACAACAATCTACCAAGGATTCACCTATATAATATACCTAAGGCTTGTAAGTTATAAAAAGTGTATATAGAGTGGTATAAATCAACATATGCATATATATCTTGAATAAAAGTGTATGATCATTGAAAGATACTTGAGGAAATTATGAAAATGAGTTTGACAACTTACTTGAAGGATTAGTGGATTAGTGGAGATGAAAAACTTGCAAAACCTTGTGTTTAAACTTCCAAACCCTAACAAGAAGTACTAAATAACCTTGATTATCACTTGATCTTGGAAAAATTGATGTTTCTTCTTGTTGTTTTTGTTTGAGCCGATCCACCCACCAAGAGAGAAAGAGAGAAAATGTTTTCTAGTTTGTTTTGAAATGTATGAAATGTAAGAAAAATGAAAGATTGAAATAGATATATTTGGTCTAAAAAAATCTTGAAGTCTTGGTCCTAGGGGGCATGTGGCCGGTTTTTAGGAGAGAAATGGGGGAAAGTTTGTGGCTAATTAAAGCTTATGTCTCCCTAGTATGCATTAGTTAGATCTTTTGTGTATTAGGTGTTATCGGGTACCGAGTTAACTAAAAAAAATAAATGTTACCGAGGTGAAATAAAATACGACGAAGTTGTAAAATATTATTCTTTGAAAGAATTGGGTGTTAAAATAATTATTGTGTTGAAATAACGCAAACCGACGGAGTGATAAGCTCCGACCGTAGAATGTAGCCATTGGTTTGAAAACACTGGTTAAATTAATATTATAATTTTTATATTATTAAAATGAATATAAAAATATATTGGGATCATAGTCGGGAGTGTCGGACATGTTAGACACATTTATAGTTCGCGTATTAGTGTTTATTTAAAGTAAACATACGTAAATCGTTAATTATACCAAAAGTATAAATTTAATTATCCTACGAGTGGAATAATATGCAAGTGACACAATGATGATACGTAGACTATTTCTAGTCTGTATGAGATGTCCCAAAGGATAATGCATGAATTCGCACCCGAACCAATACGGTTACGCGAATTTGAATATTCGTAAACTAAATTTACGATGGAATGAGTAATGCACGTGAATAGTGAAATTTCTTTCGGAAAATGAATAGTGTCAAGTGAATAGTAAAATTTTTGAACGCTTCTCGGAATATCAAATTGACCTCAAAAATGATGAATAGTACAATGATGAATAGTAATCGGTGAATAGTAACTGATGAATAGTAAATTGTCGAGTTTGGAAAATGACCGGAAATTACGAGTTGTGACAAAATCTGTACTGGGTCGTCATGGAAATTACTCTTGACGCCGTCAGAAATTACTTCTTGACGCCGTCACCTACAGTTCCCAGCAAGGAAAATTAAGACTTTGGCGTTTTCTTCACTTTTATGCTCCAAAAACGTCCGAATTGCTTCCTTTTCCAGATTTCACTCCCAAAGTACCTAAAATCACAAAAGGAACGATTTAGGGCAATATTTGATCAAATAAATTCAATTCCGGGCTTAACTGACCCCCTAAAAGTGGTTCATTTTTCGCCTCATCACTTTCACCATCACCACTCCACCATTGCTATAGACCACCACAAGTGAAACCTAACATCGGTACTGTCGTAACCATCTCTGTCTCTATTTGATCGTTGATCGAAACCCAAACTTCGACACCGTCGTCACGGTAACCATCGTCAATTGTCGTCATCGTTATCAAGTTAGGTGTATTACAACATTTCCCTTACATATTATTTTGAATATTACATATATGTTATTTACAGTTGATTATGTGTAAATATGTGATTATTAGGCAGTGTTTTGAAACCCAGGTCGACCCGGCCGGTTCCGGCCAAAAGAACGGGTAAAAAAACCCGAGTTTCTAAAACCGGGTTAACCGGTTAGACCCGCCGGTTTTTGAGTCACCCGGGCCAACCCGGTTCTCGAAACCCGGTCGGGTTTCACTTTTTCAAAATTCTTTAATAAAAACCCGGGTTGACCTGGGTTGACCCGGTCAAAAAATAATCATAATAAATTGAAAACCGGGTTGACCTGGCAGTCGAACCGGTTGACCCAGTGCCCGGTGATTCGACCGGGTTGATTTCAAAACCGGTCTTCAAGACATTGTTATTAGGTTTTAGAACTTTATCTATATTATTATATAAAGCAAGCATAAAGTGGGTCTCATCCTAAACTAAGATAAGAATAACCAATTAAATATTGACACGTGTATAAAATAATTTCACTCCCTTTCCTACTCTACCTAATTCAAAATTCCAACGAGGGGTGTTAGTAGGATCCGGTTGACTCGATCTGAACCTTGGCCCAATAAGCCTTTTAGAGTTAGATAAATCAGGTTAGTTTAACCCGATAACCCGACATTGTTATCGGGTCGGGTCGAGTTAGATGATTTTTGAAATCGGGTTATTGGGTCAACTCAATAAGACCTAAAAATGAATATTTAACTTTTTTTAGTACAACTACGATTTATTTTGCTTCATACCTATACAATGTTTTGAAAACCGGTTTTGAAATCGACCCGGTCGAGTCACCGGGCACCGGATCAACCGGTTCGACCACCGGGTCAACTCGGTTTTCAATTTATTATTATTTTTATTTTTTTGACCAGGTCAACCGGTTGGACCGCCGGGTCAACCGGTTCGACCACCAGGTCAACCCGGGTTTTTATTAAAAAATTTTGAAAAAATGAAACCCGGCCGGGTTTTGAGAACCGGGTTGACCCGGGTCACTCAAAACCCGGCGGGTCTAATCGGTTTACCCGATTTTAGAAACTCGGATTTTTTTGACTGAAACCGGTTGAATCGGTTAACCCGTCCGGATCCACCCGGGTTACAAAACACTGAACCTATAGGTTGTTGATCTTTACTTGTTAGATGTTTATTAAATATACTTTTATTATGAGTTGATATTCTTAAAGCACTAGAGGCTAGAGCCTATTACACTAAATTAAGCATAGCTACAGGCGGTGTAGGAAGTAGAAAATTGTACGAGTTAAGAGCCTATCACACAAAATTAAACACATAGTCGACACCTTCAAAACACACACAAACTCTCTAACATCTCTCATCTCTTCCCTAATCCAGTCTCCTCCGCCACAACAATTGTCGTCACTGCCGCCAATATGCCAAAAACCATCATCATCAATAACCTCCACCGTAATCACCATCACCTTTAACTGCTTTTCTACGCAAACCCAAACTGCCATATCCAATCGAAAGTCGCCGGAATCAACGATCCGCCGTTCACCACTGGAAATCATGTATGCGTCATCACGGGCATCTGGCAGGAAGCCGCTACCTTTCTTGTTTCGGTGTTTTTTTTTTGGTAGATCTATAGGCTTTTAGTTTGATTGTATTTTTCAGATCTATGTTTCTAATACGATTATGCTTTGAGTTTGATATTATTAGGCTGCATATACAGTAGCTAATTGAAGGGGTGTTTCAGGCGCCTATATTTGATTTAGGGGTGTTTGGGGTAGCTTAAACTCTGACCAAGTGTTCTTGGTTTTGCTTATAGACTAACATTGGATTGTTTTGCTTATATTCTAGCATAATCGACTGATGTTATATTAACTTATACTACATAACAACTATTTCTGTTTTTAGATGTATCAATTACGTAAAGTTAAGTCTAGAAGTTGTTAGTTTGTTTTCGTAGATACTCCATTACTTTCTTAAGTATGATACAAATTTAGATGTAGATAGTTCTAATAATGCTTAGCAATATTTGCTTGATTAAAGTGAGTTATTACTATTAAATTTGATTTAGTAAAAGTCATATATGCTTATAGATTTACTTATTTAAGTAGCAATTTAGTTGTATGATGATTTATTTGTTTTTTTCATTGTAGTAATTTGTAGTTGTATGGTGTATATAAGACATTAGTGATAGTAATTTGTAAGTAGATGAACTATGTTGAGTACTTAAGTTGTTATACTGTGTTCATTTGTTCGTTTATTTAATCGAGTGTTCATTTAGTTGATCAAGTTTAATGTTAGTTGGTTAATTATTGTGTGTTCATGTCGTGGATCTTTTTAGTAAAAGCAGCACTTCAAACAGAATATGGCTATTCTTATTTAGTTGTTACTATTATCCTCAATTTGAGTTTTACTTTGTCTAATACTATTTAGAGATTTGGGGAATACGTTTTTTAAATAAATTCTTTATTCTGATCTTCATTGTTGGATTGGGATGTGAGTTTTGTTTGGCATTATGAATCAAATGGTTGCCACTAAAATATATGGATTTCTAATGAATACTATGTACATTGTTAGGATGCGCTAGCATAGTGTGATTTTACACAATTGGCACTTGCTAAAAGCATATAGGTATATCACTAATTTCTAACTTGTTGTCATTGCTATCGACTAATGACGTGATGTTAATAGGTCAACAGAGAAGAAAGTAAGTGCATTTGCCATAAGTGACAATGGACGAGCTTAGCGATAATCAAGCATTAGTCCAAAAGAAGGCATCACCGCTTCTTGCCCACTATTGAGCATCATCACTAGTCTTGTAAGTGTTTTTCTTGATGTGTACAGTTCTTAAATTAAACAAATTTACTAATGAACGTATCACACTATAGGAGTTCTCACCCGATGGGTAGTTAATTGTTACTGCTGATCGTGGTTTCAAAATTCGTGTAACACACTTTTCATACTTTAGTTAGCATTATATACACCGTAATACCGATCTGATTAAACATGATCCTATTTTTTTTTTGTGTATCGCAGGTTGCATTTCCACAGAAACTTTTAGATGGAGCTCATGAGACGGACAGTTTCTGTCTTGGCCATACAGAGTTAGTGAGTTACTTGAGGTGGCATAGTTCTTTATTCTTTTAGGAAATTTATGAATACATAATGTAATCAGATTCATATTATATGTATGCAACAGTATACTTTTTGTTCTCTAATAGGCGTTTTGCTAACCGTGTGATTGGTTTATAGGATAAAGAAGGTATTTCGCCAGACCAACAAAGATTGATATTTGCCGGGAAGCAATTAGAGGATGGTTGGGCACTTGCTGTGTACAACATCCAAAACCGTCTTGGTTGTTGTTTAACCATTTATTTCATTAATTTACATGTAGATACCTTGGAGTGACGAGCGTCCATTTGAGAACAAAGAGTTGAACACCATCATTGGTGCATGGTTTACATTGTGGCGCGATTAATCCTAGATAACGATGTTCAATTATGTTGAATTCTAGTGTTTTTCTTTATAGTTTGTTGGACTAGTGTTTTAATATAGATTTTGTCTACGATTTATGTTTAGTTGAATTGACGGATTACCTTAATTTACTTTGTTGATTTCGACATTTGTAGTGTATTTTAGTCACTTTATATATATATATATATATATATATATATATATATATATATATATATATATACATTATATATAACAGGAGGCATTTGAAGGATATGTCCAGTCATTGACCAGTAATTCAATTTCAGCCATGTCATCTGGCCATGTCATCACATGTAAACTATTTTTTTAACATTTATTTAATTTTTTAATTTTTAAATGAAGGATTTACTTTTTAAAGCAATGGATTTATTTTTCAAAATTTCATATTTTTTTTACATTTATATTAAAATTTATTTTTTATTTTAAAAAATATCATGCATGAAGCTGGATTCGAACCTGGGTCTGTTAGTCCACAAAGAAACATGATTACCACTAGACCAACACATTTTTTGGATTATATGTTGCAAAACCAAATCTATAAACTTACAAAACCGATTATTATCTTCAAAAATTATATAGCACATATCCATTCCTTAAGCTAATCGTAACTCCTCTACAACATAAAACCCTAATCTCACGTTTTTTATAATATACTTTTTCTCCAAACCCTAATTTTATTTGTTCCTCAGCCTTTTTTCCCCTCAATTCTCTCACGATCTTCTTTTTGTGCAGGATTGAGAATACCAGGTGTTCTTTGGAAGTAGCATGGTGAGTTTGTTCATGAGTTTTTTGTTTTGTTTACTGTGATCATATAAATAACAAGAAAACACAACGTACATCATCAAACAAAGATAGGTTATCCTATATTAGTTGAACCATTCATATAATGAGATTTTCATTAATAATGTAATTTTTTAAGTTATTTTACCCACTGATCACTTGAATAATCCGAGTTTTCACACATTGCATGTGCTTTTGACAACACGTTATTCTTTTACTTGGTTCAACTGATCGATGAGATTTATTTATATTAAAGATTTGGATTTACATCATAATATGCTCTTATATGTAGTTCTATTGTATGAACAAATATTTTTTTGTTGAATGACAATATTCGTCATGAACTATGTCCCATAGTTGTTTATGTTGTCCCATTTGTGTCCCATATTCTATGTCATTTATTTTTTGCACAAATGAAATCCAAAATAAAAGCTGTTGCTAGAACCAACTGCAGTAACTCTTCTGAATCTGTAGTTGGTGAATGTCTCGAAACCTCGGGGATTAATGTTACGTACCTCGCCATTTCACGTTGACCCTTTGTCTATTGCTGTTAATGTAGTAGATGTAACAGAGGTAGAAAACAACAATGCTAAGAGGAAGGAGATATGTGATACTGACTTATCTGAACCACCAGCCAAAAAGAGGTCTATAAGTTTGGGTGCTTGTTCGGAAAGTTCCCACAACGCTGTTAGTCTGCCATTAGTCGTACTCCCTTTGTCTATACCTGTTAGTGTATTGGATACAACTAAGGGTGAAAGGTGTACTGATAATACCGAGGACGTGCATGTTGGTGGCTTGTGTGGATCGCTGGACACGAAAAGCAGAAAACAATTGCAAGCTGTTGATGTTGGATGTTCAGGTAGATCGCATGCTACTTTATTTTGTTTCACATTGTATCATTGTTCGTTAACATTTTCATGTGACATGCAGCAGGTTCTTCTGATAAAACAACCGTTCATCCAGGACATGACTGTGTTGGACAGACATGGCAGGCATGTCATTTATCAACCGTTGGTCTACTTTTAAATATTGGTCGTTTGATACCACATTGTTGGCTTATTGGTTAGCAGCTATCATCGGCAATAGTTGGTGACTGTGTCGATGTACCTGCTGCTCACACCACTCCGAGCCCTTGCACCGGACAACTGACTTATTTACTGGCCGTGTGTCTTTTGTGGTGTGTCATATGACCTATTTTTAATGGCCATATTCTGCGTGTGCACTCACTCATTCTCCTACAGATTCCCTGTCATGGAAAATGAAAGTAAGCTGCCATCATCATCTTCATCATCATCATGTGGTACTATTAACATCTCTTGACGCTATTAATTATACCTCATAAGTAGGTCAGATGTTATATATTACAGGAACGTTGGGAATATGGGCAGGATATGTAACATCAACAATCGCATAATATCATGCTCCACATGCAAGTCTATTATTAACCTACACAATATCATGTTTTTCTATTATTTGTAAATTTACACAGTTAAGTTAAGATGATGGGACATGTTTTGTAATCCATCTCTCTGTTTCTTCCAAAACCTTTTTAGGATTTTAACAATGGCTGACATGTGATTCAAATGGACAAAGAAGCCGTAAATTTGGGAAGCTCAGTTCTGTAGTAGATTAATTCATTGTTATAAGTGGATTTTTTTTGCAGTGGTGGAGGAAGAGGTTCAAATATGAAAGAAAGCCATGGAAGATCGAGAGGGAGAGTACATGTGTAACTCTTCATGTTGTCAGTAAAAACCTCCTATGAACAATGGAGGGAATAATGTGGCTTTTCCAGGTATGATGTGGAGAAAGGTGTTATTACAACTGTTTGTAAATCAGCAATGCATTATGATCTGCAAAACGCGCATCAAAACATCCACTTAATTTTGCCACATTATTACTGTCCTGCTCGCAATTGACACCAATATCCAATTATTATTTTTATCTTCCTATTTTATCCTTCCTGTAATTTAATATTTCTATTTTGAAAGACGAATTCAAAGTGCAAGAATAGTAGAGATGCCGGAAATCCAAATCAACAAAAAAGTTGTTTTTGACTTTATTGGTCTTGCTTTCACATATCTCTTCTTTTTCTTACTATATCGTGATATAATATATTCAGCTAAGAACTCGGATCAAGTGCTACTTCTATATCTTCAAAAAATATCAGAAATGCAATAAGTGCTTGATTTACTGCAGCTGCTTTATGATAATAAACTTTGAATATGTTTCTATGATGCTGAGATGTCTCATTTAGATGCATCACACATGATGTATTCATAGGTATGTGATTCGTGACTATCGAATCCTACATTTAACAGGTATGTGATTCCTAATAATATGATACCATTATCAAAAAAGGTCAGTCACAAACCATCTCCAGGGTACGTTTTTATTGCATTAGGTAGCCTTGGTTTGTTCAACTTAAATGATATGGAGTAATACAATTTTTGTTGTTATTTCTGAAGGATAATCTGATTAGTGAGAAATGGCCATCCAAGATCAAGAAATTGGCGTCTCAAGTTACAAATAAATTGTTTATGTCGAGGGGAGTTTAAGTTTAAGGGGAGAAAAACGAGTGGTGAATGAGCATATGAAGAAAGAACTTGGAGTGAGGTTGCTTCATCCAAGTTATAGGTCTTGCTTGCAGACCATTTGTGATCAGATGCACAGTTATTCTGCAAGTTAACAAACGTACAATCTACTCCGGCTTTAAGTTTGTTCATCATGCAAGACTCAAGTTAACCTTTGAATCATCTCTCGCAGTTTCATGGTTCTTTAATAATGAGGTATGGATATAATAACATTATATATAAACCTTTTCTATGATATCCAATCACTTGCAGAGAAACCTATTAGCACTGGGATTCCGAGTTGTAGTTCGTAAGTATCACCTTATGTATCTGTCATAACTGATTACCATTTGTCTATGATCTTAGCAATATATCTAATTCGCTCCTCTGCAGATATGCTCCTACCTTGACATTGCAAGGGGTCTTTGTTAAAGTTTCTGAGTCTGAGTCTCGAGCAAATTGATTAAGTGGATACACTTTTCTTTTGGAGTCATCAGGTAAGGTTGAGTTTTCCAGTAAAGTTTTTTTTAGGGCTACAATCGAGGAACACTTTAGGGAATATGGTAAGATAACAAGGTTATCTATCTCTAAAGATTATCAATCGGGTCTGAATGGGTAAGCTTTATTTGTAATTTACGAGTCACTATATAATTTTAAACTTTTGAGGCTTACACCTTGATGCTTTATTTTTAGGGTTGCTTTTATCAGTTTTACTGATAACAAGGCCCTTTAACTTAGTGGAACGGAAGTTGGTGGAGGTACAATAAACTGTAAAATAAGCTAATCCTAGAGATAGGGGCATTTTGATGAGGGCAGGAGTGGAAAAACGAATGGAGGCAGGTTTAGTGGTGACATAGATGATGGACGCAGCGGTCACGGGTTCAGTGGGGATTGTTCAGGTATGTTATTCATGAACAATATGTTTGAACCTTTTGGCACAATCATCGTTATAAAATTGATTTGTGTTATTTTAAAGTATGGTCAGAATACGTGAGAGCTATTTATATAACTTAATTCTTTGGTTCACATCATTGTTGGCATTTGTTAATGGCAATGATTAACTTTGTTTTGAAATTGCAGGCTGAAAATTATGATGATGTTGGAGTTGTTTATAGTTTTCTTGATTCAAATAAAATTGGCGTGACATGTTCTATCTATTATATAGCATATGCTAATCACTTGGAGTCTAAGAATAAGATCAAAACTGCAATGGTTTGTTGTTTTACATGGCTTTGTTTTATGAGGACGGGAGTATTGAGCCAAAGGTATTGTTATAAAAGTTCTGGACATGACGACATGGTCATGGTTTCTATAAGTCTGAGTAGGTGGTAAAGGATTTACATATGATGGTGAGAAGAGTTTATTTACAGTAGGCCCTTTGCTCGAGACTTAGCTTGAGTTCCATGTTTTATTGCAGAATCAATGATTAAACAGGTAGGCAATGTGTGATATATTCGTCATTATTAAGAAGGTATGTTGTTTGGTTCATAATGGGTTTGGTAACATATTTATCATATATAAGATGAGGAATCTGAAAACTGGCACTAATGGGATCGACTACTTCAAAAGACCCTTTTGTGTATTTATTTTATTACTACCCTTTTGTGAACATATATAAGAGATTGGCCATGAAAAACTATAATCACCTCTCATTATAATTTCATAATGTTAAGTGTATTCCGACAACATTCCTATCATCCGAAATGGTATTCAGAATGCTTTGTAACTCTATGTTATTTTGTTGTACTTTACTAATTCTTTGCTTAGTGGCCTTATTTAAAAATATTTGCAAAAAACTATACACTACAAAGATATCATCATAAAAACGTTTAGCCACAACGCTAAGGTTACATGACCTGATCTTTGTGCAATCTAATATTTGTGTTGTTTTTTTCTTTCTTTCAAGTACTGGGCGTTGGCACTTCCATGTTACGCCATTGTGACAATTGCAACAATCTTTGTATTCTACATCGGCCTCAACTTTAAGGCAACTCCACCTCCGACATCCCTGATGTCGATATTTGGTAAGTTAGTTTTCCTTTAATGCAGTAATGTTTGAGAAAACGTATTGTATCTTGCTACTCCTTTTAATACTAGGTAGAGAGTATTGATGTAAGCAAGTGGAACTAAAAAAACTTGAGGTCCCTCTTGAGTTGTGTTATAAACTTTGTTCTGGCCTTAAATCCAGTTGACCAATTACCAACCACGCCCATTATGCCACTTATAGATTAAAGAAGTATTATGAGTATGCAGGCTACAACTTTTTACAGGATTATGAGTATACAAGCTACAACCCCGTGGCTTATGATCTGGCAAATAATTTCTGTGAAATGGCAGCAAACTATCACACCGATAAACCACATGTTTTAGATTATAACGTGTACCCAAGTAACATTTTTTTTTTTTATCTTAAGCCATTCTTATTCTTTCCTATTGCCCTACCGCTTTCTTTGTAACTTTTGTCCCGAATAGTCCACATGAAAACTATAACATAATAAGGCAATATCTAAAATAGAAGTTACCAATCTTCCTGTTCTCATCCTTTAGATGGACTTTCACTTTTTTGGTGTTTTTTTTTTTTGTACAGAGAAGTCACTTGGACATAAGTACGCATGTAAGTAAATATCAAAAAAGAAGCTTGTGACGAAAAGTGATAAGGATGATATGAGGAATGAGATAATGCATATTTGGTTGGTTTTAGCCTAATTATAATTAAATTCATTTCTGCTAATAGTAGTTAATTCAAAGTTGGTCTCATATGAATAACCACCGTGTACTTGATTTGTCGTACTATTTACGATTATTCTTTTTGCATATAATACATGATAACTTATCCATTATTTATTTTAAGTTTAAACTCGCCCGCCCATTGGACGTGTTATGCATCTCTAAACATTGTGTATAAAGAAATGTTATATCACATTGTAGTTTAAATTATATATTATGTTATCCCAGATAACATTGTAACACACAAACAATTTAACAAATGTTAGTATTATTCTTCCAAAAATCTTCATATAATAAACAATTATTAACAACAATATTTATCTAAACAAAAATAATATAAACTAAAGTTATAAGTTATGCCCGCCCATCAGGCGGGCTTTAAAGTCTAGTATATATATATATATATATATATATATATATATATATATATATATATATATATATATATATATATATATATATATATATATATATATATATATATATATATATATATATATTATTTATTCATAAAAAAAAGTGTTTCTAAAATTTTCCTATTTCTAAAACATTGGAAAATTTTAGAAATGTTTATTATTATTATTATTATTATTATTATTATTATTATTATTATTATTATTTAATAAAACAGATTTACAAAACAGACCGGTTTTGAGATAAAAACATATCTTTTTACTCTTTATAAAGATAGGTCGGATGCTTCTATGTAGACAGGTTGTGCGAGAATCGATATTAATGTCCAATAAAACTATATTTGTTTACTCTATAATGGAGACTGATTTTAAGGAGAAAACCAGTGTCGATGCTTCTAATAGAGACAGGTTGCCAAACCGGTTTCTATATGTTTCGATCATGGAGATACCCCCTTAAGAGAGTGGTTCCAAAAACCACTTTTCATGGGCCATTTTGACCGGTTTCTGTGAGATTTTTTGTAGTAGTGTCAAACGTGTTTGCCAAGCTGGCATGCATGGCAAAGCACGGGAGGCTTCTCTTTATTACAGGAAATGAAATTATTTGAAACTAGACGACATAACACTTCGCTTCCTGGATGTCCAAGATGCTGATGCCACGTATGCTGACTGACTAGGGGAGCTTGAGGAATTGGATATGGATCCGTTACTGGATAAAGATCCCCGGTGCTATCACATCGGAGAAGCACCCGACGCGTTATGAAATCCTTAACAGAAAAACCAAAAGGATCAAATTCAACAGTACAATTATTATCGCATACAAATTGATGAAAAGATATTAAATTTTTGACAATATGGGGTGTAATAAGCACATTATTTAAGTGAAGTGGTCGAGTGGGAGTTGGCAAGATGCTATGACCCGTAATGATGACAGGAATAGAATGCCCGTCACCAACCAATACGGACGGATACATGAACATATTTAAAACATCACTAAGACTACTAACAGAAGAATTTAAATGTAGACTCGCACATGTGTCCATATTCCAAGCACCTATTGTAGGGTCGTGAAGAGTCTCGGCCGCGAATGCATGAGGTTAAATGGTTTCCTGTCCTAAAGTGACCGATTGCCCTATTGGTGGGGGCATGTGGGGCTTGATGAATAGTGTTTGGTGCAAGAGGAGGGGTTGTTGCATTGGTGTGGGCCTGATGAATAGTAGTATGTGGTAAGGAGGGGCTATTGTGGTAAGAAATCGGGTGGGCTTGTTGTGGCAGCGTTTGGATTAATCCCATAATATGTCGAGGGGCTGGGTTGGGCTTGGAGTGAACTGAAACCTGGTGGGGCTCGAATTGGGCTGTTAGTTGAGGGATAACAGTTTAGGGGATTAAGGGTGATTGGGTTTGGTGAGGTAAAGTAGGCCGAAGGCCTAACTGATGTGGTGTGTGGGTTTCTAGATGTTGCAATGGGTCTAGGTGATTGGCCTGTAATTCCTAGTTTACTCAATAGGCGTAGTAAAATTTCATCAGTATTGTTTTCATCCCTTGGTTCAACAGTACGCCCCATATGTTTTGTATTGCTATTATGGACAAATTTGATGTTGGGAATTCTGCTAAGAGAGAATTCTGCTGAAGAATCTGCTGATGGTTTCTACTGAAGACACAGATTCTGCTAATAGTTTAGTTTCTGCTGAAGTTTAGTTTCAGCATTAGTTGTTTCTGCGGATATAGTTTTTCCGTGTTTTATGTAATATAGTTAGGATATGCATGAGTTTATTTAGGAAGTGATAATGCATATCTTTTAGAAGTTTTAGAATATACGTTTCTTGGGAAACGGTTTAGGGTTCCTTGTGTATAAAAGGAACACACGATTATGTATTGAGTTACATTTTAGAAAACACTTTGATATTTATTAAAGATCCATAGAGGATCAATTGTTCTTAGTATTAAAACTTGTGTTTGTTTCCGCTTTAAAATACAAGTTACAGAGATTGTCTATTAGTGTGTTGGTGATTACATTAACATAACTAACGATTCTAGAGTGCTCAGAAGATCTATCAAGGTCTAAGATTCAACAAGTGGTATCAGAGCCTCGGGAGAGTCTCTGTGATACTGAGAAACACAAATCTTACACCATCAAAATCCAAACCAATCAAGGAAAATGCCTGGATCAGACGATGAAGTTGATACAACCCAGAACCTAAACACCACTTCTCTCCAACAACTCAACCTCTCCAACAGTAATGCTAAATTCCCATACTTGACGAATGCTGAAGACTATGATTTGTGGTCCATGAAGATGCAAAACTGGATCACAAACATTGACTGGAATCTTTGGGAGGTTGTCCGAAAGGGGAACAGCCTGAAGAAGCATGTTAAAGATGCTGATGGGATAGTTACAATTGTAGGTCCCAAAACTGCTGAAGAGGTTCTAGCCGTGCAAAGAGAGAATAAAGTAAGGACAATTCTGCTCCAAGCTATACCAGATGACCACATGGGTGACTTCCACTTTATGGAGGATGCCAAGGACATTTGGATGGCAATCAAGGCTAGATTTGGTGGGAATGATGAATCACGAAGGTTGAAGAAGTCAATGCTGAAGCAGCAGTTTCAAGAGTTTCAGATATCTGAGGAAGAAGGAATCCACAAAGGCTATGACAGGTTCCACCAGATCTTAAGTCAACTTAATCAGCTGAAGGCTAGGCCAGATAATGAGGACTGCAATGCTAAGTTTCTGAGATCTTTGCCACCATCTTGGTTGCAAGTTAGCATTGCTCTCAAAACAAAGGGTGGATTGGACTTGATCTCCTTTGATGACCTCTACAACAAGCTTAAATCTCTTGAGCCTGATGTTAGAAGTCCCATTCGTCCATCCACTCACTCAGCCTTTCTTAGCACCACTACAAAACCTGTGCACCATGCCTCAAGTTCTTACACCTCAGGAGCATCTTCTCAAACCGAAACAAAATCAGCTCCTATATCAAAATCCAATAGTGTAATGGATGATATTGTTCATTCATTTGTGGCTGAATATGAACATCAGCAGTTTCTTGCTTATGAAGATTTTGAACAGGTGGATCCATTGGAAATGGAAGAGATGCACTTGAAATGGCAGCTAGCAATGATTTCTATGAACATCAAAAGGTTTGAGACTAAGTCTGGGAGAAAGTTTGGTTTTAATGGAAGAGAGGCAGCAAGGTTTGACAGAAGGAAGGTTAAATGCTACACTTGTGGTCAAATGGGCCATTTTTCAAGAGAGTGCAAGGAAAGAAAGTCTGGTGATGAAGTTAGATATTGCTCATATCCATTGGAATCAGGGACTTCTAAGGCTACACCTTCCAAAGCTTTGGTGACTCTGGATCACCAAATTGATTGGGCTGAACATGAACATGCTGAAGAGGAAGCTTCTACTTCTAAACAAGTGAATTTGCTGGCATATTCACCTTCAGAGGACAAGAAGGAACAAGTCTCTTTGATGGGCATCTCTCAGGTACAAAATTGTGTGTTTGATGTAGTGTAAGATACAATGAACATAAACAAGAATATGATGAATTGAAACCTAAGTACAATGAGTGTTATATAGAAGTTGAGGCCTATAAAAAGGCTTTAAAAACTTTAGAAAAACAAAAGGTCTGGTTTCAAAAGAATCAAGTTAAATATGATGAAAAGATAAGAGTTCTAGAAAGTGATTTAGAATGTGCAAAGATAGATTTAAGACGTACTGAAAAGGAAAAATCTGATTTAGAAAAAGAAAAATACGAATTACAAGTTAAGTTAGATAAAGAGGTAGCTGGTCGTATGAAGTGGCAGGAAGGAGCATCTAATTTGAATAAATTGATTGATGGTCGCCAATCTGTTAGGTCTAGAAAAGCATTAGGATATGAGAAATATATAGATCCTGAAGAGTTAACTTATCCTGATATGTCTAGTGTTTTTGACCCTGAACTAGCCTTAGCATATCAAACACCTGTAAAATTTGTTAAGGAAGGGGGAATGAATGTTGTCCCTGGACCTATAAGAGGGGAACATATGCCTATAGACCTGTCCATACCTGTTGACTTTGATGGATCACACCATCTCTATGGCAAAAAGTCAAGTAACTTGCCAGACCCTATTATTAAATCTACTGACTTTGTCTCTTGTTGTGACAGTGACAAGTCTTCTGATGAAGGGTCTACTTCATTTGCCAGTTATGATTCAAGTGAGAAGTCAGACCTGCCCAAGACCACTCCCAAGACCACTTTCAAGACCACACCCAAGACATCACCCAAGACTCCCCACAAGCCTGCTAGAGTTACTGCTGATTCCAAGACAGTTTCTTCTGAAGACTTGTTTTCTAATTCTTTGCAATACAATATTTCTAGTTCTGTTAAAAACAATTCTGTTAATCATTGTGGTTTGAATAGTTTTTCATATTATGGAACTTCCTTTAGTTTGAATAAATCTTCTAAAAAGAAGAAATGTTTTGTGTGTGGAATTAAATTTCATTTGATTAAGGATTGTACTTTTCATGAGCAAAGAATAGGTGTATGTTTTAGTCAAAGAAAACCTAGGCAAATATGGAAGAATGTTAATGATATACCCTCTTTTATTCCACATCAGCAGAAATCCAATTCTGCTGAACCACATTCTTCATGGAGAAAAACCAGTACTAGACCTTATGTTCGACCCACTAGTTCTTTCTTTTCTAATGGTTATTGGCCTAGTCACTTTGACTCAATGTATTATGGTGGAGGGTATTGGGATACTGCTGTGAAGCCCTCAGCAGGTTGTTCTTGGACAAAGAAGGGACCTAATTTGCATTACAGGCCCAAGAACAATGGTGGATCTAAAACATCTACATGGCCTATCTCTAATGATCCACAAGGCAGGCTCAAGTCAGCAATGACTTGAGTCTCCAATGTGTACTAACTTTTGTATATATCTTTTGTTGTTGTTGTAGGATCATCCTTTGAAAAGTACTGAAGTAGGGATAGTTGATAGTGGTTGTTCCAGAAGTATGTCAGGGAACAAGGACAAGATGCATGACTTTGTACCTATAGAAGGAGGAGGCAGTGTAACCTTTGGTGGTGGAGATGGCAAAATTACTGGGAAAGGAACTATTAAGACACCTCTGTTAGATTTTGAGAATGTTTATTATGTGAAGGAACTGGAGCATTTTAATCTGTTCTCTGTATCACAAATTTGTGACACTAAGAATAAGGTTTTCTTCTCTAAGGATGAATGTCTTGTGCTCTCCAAGGACTTCAAACTTCCAGAAGATACAACTGTTTTGCTGAGAGTTCCCAGAACCTTCAACTTGTACACATTCAATCTGAATGATGTAAAGCCAGAAGGTGATCAACCATGTTTGGTGGCCAAAGCTTCCCAGGATGAATCTACCAAGTAGCACAGGATAATGGCTCATGTAAACTACAAGACTATCAATAAGTTGTCTAAACTTGGTCTTGTTCAGGGCCTTCCTTCTAAACTCTTCACCAATGAACACAATTGTATTGCTTGCAACAAGGAAAAGCAAAACAGAGCCTCTAACAAAGCCATAAAAGCTGTGAGCACCATCTCAAAACCTCTTCAGTTGCTGCACATGGATCTCTTTGGTCCAACTCCTATCAGAAGTATTGATCATAAGTACTTCTGCTTGGTTATCACAGATGATTATAGCAGGTTTTGCTGGGTATTCTTTCTAAAAACTAAAGATGAAACAACTCCTATTTTGAAAGAAATTATCACTTTAATTGAAAACCAGCTAAATAAAAAGGTTAAAGGCATTAGGTGTGACAATGGGACAGAATTCAAAAATGTTGTTTTCATAGAATTCTGTAAGTCTAAGGGGATTAGAAGGGACTATAGTACTCCAAGAACCCCACAACAAAATGGGGTTGCTGAAAGGAAAAATAGGACCTTAATTGAGGCAGCAAGATCCATGCTTGCAGACTCTAAATTACCCACTATGTTTTAGACTGAAGTAGTAAGTACTGCTTGCTATGTCTTGAACAGGGTATCCATCACTAGACATCATGTCAAGACACCTTATGAACTTCTCACAGGGAAAGTTCCAGACATTCATTACCTTAAGCCTTTTGGTTGCAAAGTGACCATTTTGAATACTGCTGATATACTGGGTAAGTTTGATGGGAAAGCTGATGAGGGATACATTGTGGGTTATTCAGCTCATAGCAAGGCCTATAGGGTTTATAATTTGAATGCCAAAAGGATAGAGGAGACCCTAAACCTAAGATTTCTTGAAGATCAGCCTAATACTCAGGGACAGGGCCATTCTTGGTATTTTGACCTAGATTATTTGACTGATTATTTGGGGTACACTAGACATGCTTCTAATCCTAATTCAGGTACCAGAGATCCAATTTCTAACCCTGTAGGTTCCATGGATGATGACTCAGAGAGTGACTCTGAGCCAGATGAACATACCATTGTTGTACCTTCTTTTCCACCTAACCATTTTGTAGGAAATCATTCTGCTGCTGAACAAGATGATGAGTCACATTATGCAGAGGATCCTGCTAGACTTAAGAAGAAAGAACATGCTGCTACATAGGAAGCTCAGAGACTCAGTGAAAAGGTTGCAAAAGAGACTGATGCCATCCTTCACCAATCAGCACAAGCAGTCAGTGGAAACAAGGATGCTGCTGACAGTTCTACTGAAGGCACTCCTATTCCCACTGATGAGCTCAAAGCTGCTGATACTCCTGCTGCACAATCTCCCATTTCTACTGAAGCTTCTAAAGACTTTGAGAAGCCCTTTACAAGATTTCCAAGTCCTTCTGATCTTGGCAATTATCAGCCCAAGCCTGGTCTGTTTCACTCAGCTTCTTAAGATACTGAGTTTGGGCCTACTGTTAACAACCTTGATGCCACAATTTATGTTAACCCTACAGCAACAAAGAGGATTCATAATGATCATCCCCTTTTAAAGATTATTGGAGATCCTCAAGCACCTGTTAGAACAAGAAGCACTGTCAAGAATACTAAATATGGTGAAGTTGCTTTCATCTCCTATGTCCAATCAAAAGAGGGACAATCACACAGACTTCAAACATTGTTTGCTTGCATGCTTTCTTTCTCAGATAGAGCTAACCAGTGTTCCTCAAGCACTGGCTGATTCAAGTTGGCTTGAAGCAATGCAAGAAGAGATGCTGCAATTTAAGAATCAGCAGGTTTGGATATTGGTTCCTCTACCTGATGGTAAATATGCCATTGGGACAAAATGGATTTTGAAGAATAAAAGAGATGCAAGGGGTATTGTGGTGAAAAACAAAGCAAGATTAGTGGCTCAAGGGTTTAGGCAAGAGGAAGGCATTGACTATGATAAGGTCTTTGCACCAGTGGCCAGAGTTGAAGCAATTAGGATATTTTTGGCCTATGCATCATATATGGGCTTTATGGTTTATCAGATGGATGTCAAAGGTGCTTTCTTATATGGTGAGATTGAAGAGGAGGTTTATGTGACTCAACCCAAGGGATTTGAAGACCCTGATCATCCTGAGTATGTGTATAAGGTTGTCAAAGCTCTTTATAGACTTCATCAGGCTCCCAGAGCTTGGTATGCTAGACTTTCCACATTTCTGCTGAAGCATGGCTACAGAAGAGGTGCCATTGACAAGACTCTATTCCTCAATAAAGATTCCAGGGATATTATTCTTGTGCAGGTTTATGTGGATGACATTATCTTTGGTTCAACCAAAGAAGCATGGTGTAGAGAGTTTGAGGATTTGATGAAGGGAGAATTTCAAATGAGTGTCATGGGGGAGCTCGCTTTCTTTTTGGGTTTACAGGTTCAGCAGAAACCTGATGGTATTTTTATTCATCGGGAGAAGTATGTAAAGGATATGTTGACAAAGTTTGATCTGGAGAATGTCAGGACTGCTACTACTCCCTATGAAGCTCCCAAACCAAAGAACAATCTTGATCCTGATCTTCCTGTGAATGTTCATTTATACAGGTCAATGATTGGTTCTTTGATGTATTTGACTGCTTCTAAACCTGATATTACATTTGCTGTGAGTGCATGTTCAAGGCACCAAGTCACTCCACTTACCTCTCACTTGAATGCTGTCAAAAAGATTTTTAAGTACCTGAAAGGCCAACCCAAATTAGGTCTTTGGTATCCAAAAGAATCTCCATTTCAGCTAGCAGCTTATAATGATAGTGACTATGCTGGTGCCAATATGGATAGAAGATCCACAACTGGAGGTTGTCAATTCCTTGGAAGGAGACTGATTTCTTGGCAATGCAAGAAACAGACCATAGTTGCTACCTCTACTAATGAAGCAGAGTATGTTGCTGCTGCCAATTGTTGTGGACAGGTTCTATGGATTCAGAATCAATTGCTGGATTATGGGTATAATTTCATGAATACCACCATTTTTATTGACAATCAAAGTACCATTTGTATTGTTAAAAATCCAGTTTTTCATAATAGAACCAAACATATTGAAATTCGACACCACTTTATCAAGGATGCTTATGAGAAACATTTAATAAAGGTGGTAAAAATTCACACATATGAGAATGTGGCAGATTTGTTAACCAAAGCATTTGATGGACCAAGGTTTCAATATTTGGTGGTCCATATTGGTATGCTTAACCCTTAAATGCAAAGTTTAAGGGGAGGCATAAGCCTCAGGGGAGGCATATGCCTCAGGGGAGGATTGTGAGTGTAAACTTTGTAGAATTTGTATAATTTGTATACTTTTTGAGTTTTTAACACTAACTAACTAATGTATTGTAAGTATGTTTGGTCTTTTTGTTAGTTTGTGTCTGTTTTGCAGAATGCCATTACAAGTTGTTGATGAGTTTAATCATGATATGTTAATATGGTTGCTGAGATGTGTTTCTTCTGAAGTCTAATGGAGGCTAAGATTGATTTCTACTGATTCAAAATATACAGAGATCAAAATTAGCAAATGAGTTTTCATTCATTCTGAGAACATATTGTAGCTTACAAACAACTTAAAATGAAATTACAAGATGCAATCCTATACAAGTCTAAATTTGTCTAGCTTCTATCATCTATTACAAAAGCTGGTGCATAACTAGTATGATGAAGAAGCTGAAGCTGAAGATGAAAATGGAAAAAGAAGAGGAGAAAAAATGGATTGATGAAAACGACGATGAAGATGCTCAAGAACCGAGTATTTTGGTCCCTAGCAACATCCCATCATCACCTACACCATTTTTCCTTTCCCCTTACCCACGACATCTGTCCTCTTCCCTTTTCCCTTGCTTCCATGGCATGAAGATCCAGGTCCTGAAGCAGGAAGACCTTGTTTGAGGTCTCTCTAGTGTGGAAGGAGGAAGAAATGAGGGATCTTCGTCTTCATCCTCTGAAGAGTCTTCATCAGATGTGAAAATGAAGGGAGAGACATATTGCCTCTCAGCAGGAATGGGAGCATTACTTGCTTCCCCCTTCTCCAAGGCATTCCATCTCCTTTCCAACTCACGTGCATAATCAGAATCATCGATTTCTGAGGGATATGGTGGACGATCATCGGATGAGGAGGAATAGGAGGAGGATATGTCTATGATTTCAGGCTTGGAAGACATTATTTGAGGGAAAATTGAGGTTAATTGGGAAATTAGGGTTGTGAGATGATTTGGGGTTAATTGATGTCTGAGAAGTGTTATTTGGGGGTTATTAAATAAGCAAAGTTTAGGCGTTATGATAATTAATGCGAGTTGGGTGGCACAGTAAAAATCAAGATATTCACCGAAGATATTTTTACATTTGCTTGGTTTCTGCTGATGTTGACCATTCCTCAGCAGATTTGACCTTCATTTCTGCTGAAGGGTAATTTTGAATTTGGAAGTTTTTAATTTACACGTCAGACTTGGTCAATAATTAGTTCCAATAATTTTGACCATGATTGGGGAACTTCCAAATATAACCTACTTCGCATATCTCTTCCTAAACAAAATTATTTGCTTGTTACTCCATTTAAACCCATAATTCTTTGAGTAATTCATAACCGTCTCACACAAATTTATTTAAATGGCGCAACTTGAATTGAAGAGAGATCATAGCAAGTATGCTATTCTGAAAAAGGCTAAGGGACATGAAGAATTTGATTTAATGGTGGAGTTTCTACAGAGATCAAAGATTCATTATGCTTTGACACATTGTCCCAATCTGATATATGAATCAATGGTGACGCAATTTTGGGCATCTGCTGCAAAGAGATCTAACACAGAGATTTTTGCTGTAATTGAAGGTGTAGAGTATGTGGTGACAGAAGGTTTGATCAGGACAAAGCTTCAGTTGGATGATGAGAATGGTGTATATCACTCCAACACTGCAGAGATTTTTGCTGGGCTAAGGGAAGCTGGATATCAAAGTACTGAAACAACTAAGTGGCAGAAGAATCAATTTTGTCCTAAGTGGAGGTATTTGGTGCATTTGCTGCTCCAATGTATAAGCAACAAGTGTGGTGGATGGGACCAATTCTCTCTACAATTGGGTTGTGGTATTGTCTGTCTCTCTAAGGGTTTAACTTATAACTTTTCAAAGTTTATTTTTGAAAATATGCTAGAAAATATTGATAAACAACAGCATAAGTTCTTAATGTACCCTAGGTTCTTACAAATTATTTTAGACATAACCACTGAAGATAGGACACATGTGCCTATTAAAAGTCTTGGTTCTAAGTTGTTTGCCTCAATGAAAACAAATTATACTGGGGAACATCGCCCTATGTTAGATGCTATGTTGCCACATGGCAATGATAATGTAGTTAAGGGTGATGTTGCTAGCAATGTACCTACTCAAAATGCTGCTGATGATGGTAATCCATCATCTTCTGGTATTGCTGCTGATGGTAATCCTTCAGTGGTAATTGAGGAAGAGCCAGCTACAATTGCTGAACCATTACCTATTTCTTCTGACCTACCACCATCTTCCCCTGCCCATATGTCACCTAGTCCTGTTATTTCACCATCCCAGGTTGCTCCAGTTGAGCAAACTCATGAGATTGAAGATACATTTCAGTCTCTTGAGCCTGAGATCACTAGACTCCCTACACCTAGCCCTATGAGAGAGCCATTTGATGAAGGCTATCCCAATGTTGTACATGATTATATTTCTCCTGCTGGGTTAAATGAAGCTCCACTTACCACTGAGCAATCGACTGGTGGAGCAGAGGACCCTGTTACTCTCACTTCTGTATATGATTCACTTTGCAGGTATATGAAAAAGACTGATGATCTCCAAAAGGAGCTTGCTGATACCAAGTCTACTCTTGGTAGTGAAATTGAAAGGCTGAAAAGTAAAGTTAAGGATTTGGAGGCACAGTTGAATCAGCAGAAGAAAAGTAAGGGTGGAATGGATACTACTGAAGTGCCTCAGGAGGAAAATTTGGACTCTCTTGAAATTCTAGCTGAAGTTGCTAGACAATCACATGTAGCTCCTCCTAAAGCTATTGAAGTACTTCCATCTAAGCCAACAATTCATTTCAGCAGAAGAAGAAGTAGAAGACAATATCTGGCAAAGAAAGCTGCTGAATCTTCCAAGGTATCAAGTGGTGATGATATTCTTATGGCAGAAGATACTGATACTCTTCAGGAAAAACAATCATCCAGTGCTATTGCTGCTAACAAATCTGCTGATGGAGCTCCTGCATCAGTAGATACATTCTTTATAGCAGGAAAAGAGTATAAGGATTCTCATGTTCATAATTCATCTGGGATTAAGCAAGTTTCTCCTGATGACATTACTGAAACCCTCAAGCCTCAAGGATCTGCTGATGATATACTTAATTCAGGTATTCAAGAGTTAAATGATGATCCTATTGAAGATTTGGATGTTCCTCATGATGATTTTGCTAAAAGGGTTGAAGTGGGTAAGGATGAGATTGTTACAGCTGAAGAAAGAAGTGCACAAGAAAAACTCTTTAAAGAATGGGAAGATTATAAGAGGAGTTCAGATATGGCTGAGGCAGAGCAAGCCAAGTTTGATTCAGAATATCAGTCTGCTACACAGAGATATATTTCTACCTTGCCTATTGAAAGACAAAAAGAATTGGATGCTGCTGCTCAAAATTTTGATGAGTCAGATTGGCAGCATATTGGAGAACAAGTGATTGCTAATCCTGATTTAGCTGCAGAAATTCTTGGTGATAAGGTGGATAAAAAGGACTGGGTTTCTGAAATTGTGAAACAAATGAAGTTGAGGAAGAAAGCAGCAGATGAGCAAAGAGCCAAAGCTAAAAGAGATAAACCCATGACTCAAGCACAGCAAAGGGACTACATGAGAACATATGTGAAAAGTCAAAGTAGTGCTTTATATAACAATGCTTGGACTAGGAAACAAGTGTTGGCACTTCCAGATGACAAATTGGTTCAGATGTATAATAGAATTAAGTCTAGGTGTGACAAAGATGGAATGGGTGCTTCTAAGAATGTTCCTATCACTCTTGCTAATGCTGGTTCATCTGTTAATATGGATATTCTTGTTGTTGCTGATAAGGTATCTTTACCTACCACTTCTGCTGATGTACCACCTGTTGCTGCTTCATCTTGTATTAACAAAGGTAAAGCTAAAGTGATAGCAGAAGATCCTCCATCTAGAAAGAGAACCAGGAAACAAATGGAGGAGGAAAGGTTGGGTGAAGAGGCTGCTAAAAGGTTAGATGATGAACAACAAGCTGACCTGGAAAGATTTCATGAGATTAAGGAAAGAGAGGAAGAGCTTCAAGCTGCTAGAGCCAAACAGATGAGGAAGGCTATGGATGAACAATATGCATATGTTGCACTTGAATCTTCTCAGGATTCTACTGATGAACAATTGGATAATCCATCAGTGGAAACTGATACTGCAGAAGGTGTATCTATTGAAGCTGAAGTTCCTGATGAATCTTCTTTACCTCATGATGCCATTTATGTTCCTGGAAGAAGAGCTAAGAGAATGGCTAGAGTCAGAACTTCACATTCAGCACAAAGACTAATTGATGTGAATGCTTCTGATGCTTCATTTATCATAGAAGGATCCCCTGATGATTGGCCTGAGGCAACTAGAGATGTTTTGGTTCACTGGGAGTGGACTAAAAATGGACAGATCAATACCATTTATAGATTAGATAAAACTTCTATATCCTTTACATTTCTACAAGAAATACTACATCTTGTGGATCATCAAGATTTGCTCACTCTCAATGATTTGGTTCACAAATTTTATGCAAATCATACTCCTACAGGGTCTGGATTGTATTTATTGGGTGATCTCAGAGTGTTGTTTGATTCTTCTACTCCCACTGGTGCTGGTTATGACATATGGAAAAACAATCAGAGATGGAAGGTTCAAAGTTGGAAGTTTTATCCTATGCCATATGTTCATGTGTTGGAAACTACATCTGGACTAAGGCTTATTATGGATCTTGGCAAAAGATATCCTCTGACAGTGTCTCTGATGGAGAAAATGCTTCAACAAAAATTGGAGATTCCTCCTGATCCAGTTGGGAATGCAAGGTTATTTGCTGAATCTTTGGTGAAAGTCTTCAAACTCAGAATTAGGACTTCCAGAGCAGCTTCTGATTGATGGTATATTGTTGTATATTTATTTTTTAGTATTAAAAAAAAAAAAAAAAAAAAAAAAAAAAAAAAAAAAAAAAACTAACTAACTAACTAACTAACATTTTTGTCTAGTATTGTGTATACTGTATGCAGGTTTGGTGTTAATCACACTTTCTTGGGTTATCAACTTACCTGATGCTGACTACTCCATCAAAAAGTTGGCTAGTCCAAAGGGTACAGCTTTGGTAAAGACACATCAAATCTGTTGATAGCTGTAATGGTTTGCTCAAAACCATAGGGTAATCAACTCACCCATGCTTTATTGCTGAGAGTTGAAATGGTTGTCAATTGACCATGGATTTTTTCCTTTATGGATTCCAAATAATTGGCTAGCCCACATGTATATGGCTTGTGGTAAAGGCAGTGGAAAACCATATTTAGTAATCAGTTGACCAAGATGATTTTTCATCAAAATAATTGGCTAGTCCTGAGCAAACGGCTACAGGTAAAGACATCTCAAATCCGTTTATAGCTGATGATTTGCTAAAAATCATGTGGTTATCAGTGTACCTTAAAACATTTGGCTACTCCAGTAGTGATGGCTATTGGTAAAGAGACATCAAATCCATTATTTTCAATGATTCACCTCTCACAAGAGTTAACACACCTGGATGTTATGAGAATAGTATGAAACTAATTTGTTTTGATGTACATTTAGTCATTTGTTGCTGCAAAGAATGGAGTTTTCAAGTATGTGCTGATCATAGAGATCCTGCTGATGATGATTCTTTGCTGATGATGTTCGACTTCAATCCTCTTGGTATGTAACTTCAAAGATCTATCAAGAATCTTGAACTTAACCATGTCAAATTCAAGATTAGGGGAGGATTGTTGGGAATTCTGCTAAGAGAGAATTCTGCTAATGGTTTCTACTGAAGACACAGATTCTACTAATAGTTTAGTTTCTGTTGAAGTTCAGTTTCAGCATTAGTTGTTTGTGCGGATATAGTTTTTCTGTGTTTTATGTAATATAGTTAGGATATGCATGAGTTTATTTAGGAAGTGATAATGCATATCTATTAGAAGTTTTAGAATATACGTTTCTTGGGAAAAGGTTTAGGGTTCCTTGTGTATAAAAGGAACACACGATTATGTATTGAGTTACATTTTAGAAAACACTTTGATATTTATTAAAGATCCACAGAGGATCAATTGTTCTAAGTATTAAAACTTGTATTTGTTTCCGCTTTAAAATACAAGTTACAAAGATTGTCTATTAGTGTGTTGGTGATTACATTAACATAACTAACGATTCTAGAGTGCTCAGAAGATCTATCAAGGTCTAAGATTCAACATTTGCAACCCCCCCCCCCATATCGACACATCCCTTTAGCAAAGTTAATGCATGGTTTCCAAGATTTGACTTGATGATTAATGGGATTGCGAGTATTACCTTTGTCGTCATAAGTACCAAAGGAGACGAGGATGAGGAGTCCACGGGCAATGCAAGAGATTTGGACTTTAACTGCATCTCCTCGGTGATGAGCATGGAGCGGGCTGTTTTGAAGTCAGGAAACGTATCTTTATGATGCATGATCCCACACACTTGATCGTATTTCTATTTGCTATTTGAACATAATTTCTTTCTCAAAAAAAGAACTGCTTAATTTATCAGTAAGACCCGCAAGAGCATAATGAACCAAATCCTCATCCGGAATGGGAGAGTCAAGGCTCGCAAGAATAGTAGCAATCGACTCTAGTTTACCACAGTACGCTTCCATGCTTAGGTCCCCAAGTCGTATGGAGCGTAACTCGGCTTTCAATGCATTGGTATGAGACCTCTTATTATCTTTGATAATGGCTGTGAGAAGATCCCACGCATCTTTAGCTGTCTTAGGGCGGGCCACCACTAACTATCTTTGGAGGGGATCCGAAAGTGCTGTAAAGATCCATGGGATAACAATTTTGTCAACTTTAAGTTCATCTTGAGTGAAGGTTGGGCTAGCACTGGTCGATGTATCTGTGGAGACTCCATGGATGAACTTGTCCACTTCGTAACTATAACAAAGTTGCTCGAAGAAGAATTCCCACGAACCGTAATTCCAATTATCTAGGTCAAGTTTCACGGGAACTCTTGTGAGGAGATGATGATGGGTAACTGCCGAAAGCTTTTCAGAAAATGGGATAGTAAGAGGACTTGGTGAACCTGTCATGGCGTTGTGACTGTTTTAATGATGTGGTGAGTTGTACAGGTTGAAAAACAGCAACGTGGGACAAGAAAAGGATGTATGCAATGTTTGATTCGCGACCTTAGCACGAATACGACAATAACAACGTGTGGATTAATGACCTAGCACAATCACCAACACGTTTATAGATGATTAACAGATTAGTATAAAGGTGTTTATTTGTTTGTTTTGGTAGGGTTTTTACAAGATATGGTTGTTTTAGGGTTAAGTTAGGAAAGGAGCGTGGTGAGTTGAATGGCCTGATACCATGTCAATCAATGTGATTGATATGATAAGAATGAGTTTATTTGATTGATTGATTTGCAAATACATCGTACATCAATAAATATACACAAACCGAATATTCTAGATATGGGCTCGGGCCCTTTACACAAATACAAACTATATGGGCTAGGATAACATAAATTACATAAATCATCCTTGTGGTTGTAGCAAAATTGCATGTTTCCTACAACGCATATAATTACACCAATGGTCCCTATGGTTGTCCCAATTGGGTTGACCGGTCCTTTAACCTTTTAATCATCCAATTGGACGTTAAGTCCATTTGCACCGTTTGTCCCTAACGACACCATGTGTCAATGTTAGTCCATTTAGCCAATGCTTGTTTGCAACGTTGGTCCTTTTTATACTAACAGTTGTTTCTAACCCTACCACCACCATCACTTACCACCACCACTCACTACCACCTCCAACCACCACCTGCCACCATCAACCACTACCACCACCATCACACAACCTCACTACCACTTGCCACCACCGCTCGCCACCATGACCAACCACCACCACCAACTACCACCCACCACCATCGCCACCAGCACACCACCGCCACCAGCACACCACCGATTCAGTGGTATACATCAGTCAGTGGATATCGAGGAAACGTTGGCGGCGACACAAGATATTCAAGAGAAAATAAATAGTGGGAGTTGGTATGGTTATGTTTCGATGCTCAAACGTAAACTGATAGGATTTGACGAGCGATTGAAGGATTTGAAGCAGATGTTGCTGAATGATGCAGGCGGTGATGAATGTTGTGTTGTTACTATTTCTGGTGGACCGGATTGTGGAAAGACTACTTTGGCTACCATGCTCTGCCATGATGCCGAAATTGAAGCTATGTAACTTTCATTCAACCTTAAACTACCACCATGTTGTTTTGTAATTGATCTATCTTGTTTATTACAATCATATCATTAACTAAATCCTAAGAAAATCTAAAAACTAATTACTTATTTGATGTGTGCATAATCATGTTCGTTGCTATGAAATCATTTCGGGTATGTATTTGATAGTGGTGAGGAGTGTTTAATTTGAATAAGCCGGATGTGTTGTTTACAAGTTTACTACATATAGGATTAGGTATCGTTCTACTGATGCTGATAGAGTCCTATTTTGGTTCCATGATATTTGGGTTTACAGGTTTACCAAATATGATATTGTCATATCATATGGAGGCAAAACTTATTAACAAAAGCAAGAGAACACTTCCTAGTAGGCCTTTGAAAAATACCCCTGTCTCACCACGATTAGCACAATCTATGAGCTATGTTAACCAATGATGACACACATGGTTTGTCAATGATTAGATTGACAATGAAAATATAATTTACAACCACAAGTAAGAAGAAACGTAAAACTCATTAAAGCGTTGCTAGAAAGAAGAGAATAAACACTGAAATTTAAAGTTTGTGAACTTGGAAATGAATGGTTATAGAATCTTCTAAGGGTTTAGGGATGTATGTTGAAATATTGAGTGTTTAATCGAAAACCAATTTTCCTTCCTACCTGATTTAGTGAGAAATATTATGGTGAACAATTTGGGAAGGAATTTGCAAACCCACCCATATAGGCAGCTTTAGAGAAACCTTGATTTGATTGTTTTGCTTAAATCCATGCATTTTAATCTAATGCTTTCAAACTTATATTTGTAAACCAACGGTTTGTTATTTTTTTTGTATAACTTGAACATGGATATTTGGTAGCAACATCTACTTTGCTTCCATCTCAAATACTCCCAACTTAAAGTGGAGCATTAGAGACTTGCTTCCAAGTAGCCAAATTCGTAACGACGCTGATTTTGCTGCTAATGAAAATGCAATCCGCAAATGGGGGGGGGGGGGGGGGGGGGGGGGGGCTTCTTGAATGCAAATTGTCAATCACCCGTATTATTGGCACTTGATGACGAGTGGTTTAATTCCATTATACATGACTTCGAATCCAGTTACCCAAATTCTGGTTACATATCAAACCACTTTTCCTTAATTCATTACATATAAATTGCTCCCTTTGGACGACCAAGATACCGTTGACTTGTTACGCTACTCTGCATTTTCCGAACGTACAAGGAAAGCTACTCATAATAATGATAATGGCGACACCGATGAAATACCGGTGGACCTTATTGGCAAGGTATTTAAATATAAATTAGACACAAATTTAACTTTTTCATTTTCTTTGTTATAAAACACTAATAGAACAAAAAAAAATCTGATGTATTAGTTATCCAAGTGTTGCCACAAACTTCCACTTGCCCTTAGCGTCATTGGTCGTTTGCTAAATGGAGCGCGTGTTGAGAGCTAGGATCTTATGCTCAGGAAACTTGCTCAAGGCCCACAAGCTGTTTTGGACCTCGACATGGACAAGGTTATGAAAAGCCGTCTTGCAGCGTGTATGGGAGTGTGACACGACCCATTTAAATATCAAACTTTATGGTGGTAGAGGTGGGTAGCGGCGGTGGAGGTGGTGGTGGTGGGTGGTGGCGGGTGGTAGTTGGTGACAGTGGTTGGTCATGGTGGCGAGTGGGGGTGGGTGACGGTGGTGTTGGTGGTGGCGGGTGATGGTTGGAGGATGTAATGAGTGGTGGTAGCGAGAGGTGGTGGTGGGGTTAGAAACAACCGTTAGTATAAAAAGGATTAATGTTGCAAACAATTATTGGCTAGATGGACTAACATTGACACATGATGTCGTTAGGGACTAACGGTAAATGGACTCCAATTGGATGATTAAAAGGTCAAAATACCGGTCAACCCAATTTGGACAACCATAGGGACCATTGGTGTAATTGTTTGCATTCTAGGATGAAACATGCAATTTTGCTACAACCACAAGGACGATTTATGTAATTTATTCTAAAAATAATGTTGCTCCAAAAATAAGAAAGTCATCTCAAGGTTTTTGAAGGCCTAAAAGCGAAAATTTAAAACAAGACATAAATTTTGAAGGTGTTCGGCAATGATTAGTATTATCACAAATCACTAAATTTACACAATTACAACCAAAATTTGTATAAACTGATTTAGGATTTATCTTTAAAATTTGTACCTTATGCGCACTTTATATTAGACCTGTTATTATAGCTATTGATGCTTAAATTCAAATATTTGAAATTTCAGATATTCGAAATCTCGGATGGTTGTGAAAAATTAAAGCAAACTATCTATACTACTATATAATGCATTTGGGATTATTCTATAATTACAAAGGCTTAAAATTCAGACTTTTTTTCTTGCTTATTATGGAAGGATTTCAAAATTAATTGGTTAGGAAGTTGGTTAGTAAGCAAGTTGGTTAAGAAGTTTGTTAGGAAGCAGGTTGGTTGTTCAAGAACTAAAATTATTTGGCTTAGCTATCTCTAGCATCTCTACTTTTAAAGCATAAAGACAACTAAATGTGTAACCGAATAACGCAAAATATAGTAACAGGTATCCGCCGCAGCATTGCGCGGGTACCGTTCTTGTATTAGTAAATGATCTACGATTACTAATGCATGAATACACGTTGAGATAAACCAAAACTACGGTAGAAATGAACTCTTTGGCTTATTTGTACGACATTTAAGTTAAATTGATTAATGAAAAGCTCTCTGCCATCTACGTTGTCAACCCATATATATTATGACTTAACTTTTTGATATATTTATTATGACATAATCTATTACAGTATTAAACAATAACATAATCCTTCTAAACACCATCCTCACTTACGTTTAATGTGTAATTATACAATTAGTTAATGTTATATTGTGATTTGCAAGATAAAACTTACGCAAAGCTGTTCATAAATATAGATAAAAGTATAGTCGCCCCATGTACCACATCAACGACATTCGTACCATTTGATTGGACCAGGATCAGGTATCTCTTACAAGTCAGCAAAACAGTAGTATATTAAGAATGGTGGATTGAAAAATAGGCGAAGGCACCACACCAACGGCATTCGTACTAGTAGATTGGATCAAGACCAGGCATCGTCACTGGATCAGGCACCACTAGATCAAGCATCACTAGATCAGGCGTAGCTTACAACAAAAGAGTAATGCAGTAGTATATATTGAGACTGAGAGGTGGATTGAAATTGAAAGATAGGAGAAGACATGCACCGCTACTTATAGAGCGGATAATTTCAAATTGCACACTTTTTAAATTGAGTAAAGTAATCTTTGGTTTTAAAAGATTATGAAATGATTTTTTTTTTTTTAATCTCTTACAAGTTATGTTTACTAAACAAATATTATATTTTAAGTAGTTTATTTTTTTAAAAAATAAGCATAATCTCTCAACATTTTTTCTTTTTTTTAAGTGGTTCGGGCCAACTGAGTTAGCCCAGTTGGTTGATCTCTCAACAATCTTGTATGCGAAACATAACCGTGCTGCGCCTATCATTTTTTCAATTAATTTCTTTTTTTTTTTCAATGACTTATAGAAAACATCATCTTTTAATTTAGGGTGTCTCATAATTTTTGGGCCAAAACGCTGTATCAAATTTTGAACTCTTTTTTAATTAACGTTTGAAATGGAGCTTCTTTTACCAAACGCTAGCTGTTTAAAGCTCTTAACCAAACAATATGCAACAAGCTTTTATATAAAACGTTAAAAGCTTTTAAGCGCACCTTAGTACACAGTATACCGTGTACTGTGACTTCCACATCAGTATGAACTTATTTTCTGGTGAAATTTAATTTAGTATGACAGACATAACTTTCATATTGGCAAGAGAACATGTAACATAGACACGGTTCATATTTTTCGCAGACAATATGATGAAACTCATGAAAGTATCAAAAGTTCAAAACCGATAAAATGTCAGTAAGTTATCTATTACGGTAGAAAACTTGAATTAAACACAATGGAAAGACCAAAGTTTAGTTAATTCAAAGTTTTCATATACATTCAGAACTTGGTCTTCTTGACCTATAGTTATCTGAGCTTGTTACAATTTGCTTCAGCAAAATAAGTGGTAAAATATGCTAAAAACAACTTGTGAATTTAGCAACAAAAGTTTTACTCCATGCAACCGAATCGAACCCCTTGCAACAAAAGTTTGTACATTCGATTTCACCATTGATTTATTCAATCCCAAAACACCAAAAGTCACTCCTGTACAATCAAAAGCCTGTTCTTTCTTCAAGTGGTAAGTAGACACGACTGGATCGGAGGAGAAGGGTTTGTTAGCATGTGAACAACTTCCCTCATGGTTGGCCGAGCCGTCCTTTCGTCCTCAACACACATCATTGCAATCTTTAGCATGTCAACAACACTAGAGAGAATGTATCCACTCAACCTTGGATCCAGAATCGACAGTGCAGCAACAGTGTCCGATGACTGAGGGATCTCCGAGATTGTTTCCCTTACCCATCTTACAATATCTACCCCATCACCAAATTCCCCTACTGCTTTTTTGCCGGCTATTAGCTCAAGTAGCACCACTCCAAAACTGTAGACGTCGCTCTTTTCATCAATCTTATTTGTGTATGCATACTCTGCAGTCAACACAAAAAAGCATCAACATTAGATCACACAAACTTATCATCTGAGAATTTATAAACGAATAGGGTCTTCCAAACATTTTTGCTAAACTGGCCAGACAAACGGAGTCAATAGCAAAATGGTCTCTAATAATTAATGCATATATAAAACTACTTCTTTGATACCTTCTATGCTACTATCCCTGCTTGCCAACTTCTTGAATTTCTTACAAAATGTTAAATACCATAACAAACTATAACCTCACATAACATTTAGTCAAAATAAGAAAACAGCAACAACTAGAAAAATATATATAAACTGAAATCAATCATTATTGGCATCTAACTCAAATATTTTGCTATGCAATTCTCATCAATCACTAAATATGAGTATCTTTGCAATCATGTGAAGCAAAATATCAACTACTACTAATATACTTGACCTTATGAATAAAGTAAATTCAACTTACAAATAATGTAACTGAGAAACAGTGGATGGTATAAAAGTAGTTCTAAACTCCATCCAAAGGCAATCTAGGTGTTATGATTAAATGCATAAAAGGTTGTACTAAAAAGATGCTTTAATAATTGTACTTAAAAATGAATTGTAAGAGTTTGCTTAAAACACATGTGTACCTGGAGCAATGTATCCGTATGATCCAGCAATAGTAGACATGCTCTCCGAAGCACCAGTAGCATTTCTCATGAACTTAGCCAACCCAAAATCAGCAACATGAGCTTCATAATCCGAATCCAACAGTATGTTATTTGATTTCACATCTCGATGGATGATATACGGGGAGCAATCATGGTGTAGGTAACACAATC
Organism: Artemisia argyi; assembly: GCA_030686995.1. Classification (NCBI taxonomy): domain Eukaryota; kingdom Viridiplantae; phylum Streptophyta; class Magnoliopsida; order Asterales; family Asteraceae; genus Artemisia; species Artemisia argyi. The sequence continues at coordinate 121,013,141 of CM060709.1, read as the reverse complement.
CCTTAGCAGACTCCACTGCTATTTTATACCGTGTTTCCCATAGCAAATGTCCACCTTTTGATCCATGCAAAATCTCGCCTAAACTTCCATGAGACATGTACTCGTAAAGAAGCAGGTTGTTTTCTCGATTTGACACATATCCAAGTAATCTCACGATGTTCCGGTGCTTAATCTTTCCTAATGTTTTGATCTCGGCATCAAATCCATGGTTTCTTCCCATTAAGCGTTTAATAGCAACATCGACACCATTTGGCATTGAGCCACGGTAAACGACACCAGCACCACCTTTGCCAATAACATTCTCATCCTTCAAGCACACGAGAACGTCTTCAACATTGAAATCTAACTTTTGAAAAGCGGTCAGCTTCCACGTTTTTGATCTCTCCTTTCGTTTCTTGCTTCTATGTTTTAAAAAAGCCACAGTGATCAATAATGATATTACAATAACGGTCATTATAATGATCCAGAGTTTCGATGTGGTGAAAAAACGATTCTTGACGTTAGATTTGGATGTACAATGAACAATATGTGGTGAACAAAGGTTTGGGTTTCCAGAAAAGATAGTATCATTGAAATCCTTTAGCTGCCCATCGGTCGGGACTCTACCAGAAAACTGATTGTACGAAAGATCTAAAACCGTCAAGCTCTTCATGTGACCTAGTTTGCTCGGTATCTCACCAACGAGTTCATTTCTAGACACATTGAGAATGTTTAAATTTAACAAACTCAGAACACCTTTAGGAATATCACCATGCAACTCATTCCGGCTAAAATCAACCGAAGTTAGCTCGAGACAACTTCCTATCGTATCAGGAATCACACCACTTAAATTATTACCACTGAAGTTAACCGTATACAGCTTCTTTAGATTAAACATCTCCTCAGGAATCTCACCAACTAACTTATTTGACTCTAGTGAAAGAGTCGTTAAGTTCACCAAACCAGATATCCCGGAAGGTATTACCCCGGTGATCAAGTTGTCCGATATTGAAACACTTTGAAGTGACTGACTGTACATTTCGGTGGGAAGTTCGCCGCTAAAATAGTTATCGTCTAGCTCGAGCATTGTGAGTTCTGGTAAGTTGAAGACACCTGGTGGAATAGTACCGTTGAAAAAGTTCTTCATGATTCGGATTTTCGTTAACGACTTGCAACTGCCGAGCTGTTCCGGTAGAGGCCCGAAGAAGTAGTTTTGCATTAGGATCAATGTCTTTAACTTCCCTGTGGTCAATGACAGAAGTCAAACAGGTCAACTATGTTCTAAGCATTTATGATTTGTACAATTCATCAGGTATACTTGTTAAATTGTACAACATTTATGTTAGCTGTATATTAGCTATGTGATTAGCTAAAGATAAGAAGACATTTATGGGTGATTACCATTTACCCTAAATAGCCTATATGTATCCTATATATGTGTGGTCTCATTGTATCAATAAGAAACATAGAAAATATTCACAACATATATCTCTTACATGGTATCAGAGAATTAACCCACGATCCTTTCCTAAACAGCAGCCACCTTAATTTTTCTTTTCCGGCCGTCGGCTTCGGCCGGCGGTCCGGAGCACCTTAGCAGCCATCGTAGATACACAACCCTAAATCACAAAAACTTCCGCTCTAAATCTCGTTGATCATTCTATTCTTGTAGCTTATTATGATAATGTTGATGATGTCCTCCATTCTAAATCTGTTGCGTAGTTGTTGAAGATGATGATGATGATGACATCATCGTTTCTAAAGGCATGGTTATAACCGAGTAATAATTTGTTGAAGTTGAGTTGTTTATTGCTAGTAGTTGAGTTTTTTAATTAATAAAGTGTAGTCGATCAAAAAAAAAAAGGCTACATTGGGGGTTGAAGTTTATTTGTGAGGTGGATCTTTATGTTTTTCTAGAGAAAAACACGCCCCGTTTGTTCGGAAGGTTCTTTGGGGGTTGAAGTTTTAGAACCAACTTTTGCTTATTTATTTTTTGTTTTAGTTGTAGGGGATACTTTGGGTTATCCCGTTTTTTTAGTTGTAGGGGATACTTTGGGTTATCCCGTTTGTTTAGGATACTTTGGGTTATCCCGTTTGTTTAGGATACTTTGGTTTATCCTGTTTGGTTTGGATACTTTGGTTTATCCGATTTGTTGCCTACTGCTGAAGATGCGCTTCCACTTGCTGTCGAATGTCTTCATCAACAAATTTATTTGCTTTACTTTATTTATTACTTTTATTTTACTGTTTATTAGTTTTTAATCTCAGTCCGAGCTTTCGCGATTTCGCCGCTCGGACTGCGGGGGAGTGTTAGCTGTATATTAGCTATGTGATTAGCTAAAGATAAGAAGACATTTATGGGTGATTACCATTTACCCTAAATAGCCTATATGTATCCTATATATGTATGGTCTCATTGTATCAATAAGAAACATAGAAAATATTCACAACATATATCTCTTACAATTTATTGTAGTCAAAACTTTACTTCATCACTTTATGGTAACTAGCTTTTAGCTTATAAAACATAGTTTGAAATTTTTAATGTTTGATACAGACATTACCTTCAAAGTTTCTAATAATATGTTAAGATCAAAACCCTCACACTATATGATGTTTCATAGCAAATATTCTTAAATTGGAATCTATTTTTTCCTAGCATTCTTGACTTGTACTAAAAGACCCCCATAGTCAAAACTTTACATATCACTTGATTTGCTTTGAAAAGGAAAATTTTAAGCATAAGATTCTGATATCATATCAAACATATTCTTGAACTAGATTTGAATACTAAAAAGTTGTCTTAGACTATCCAAATATAAATAAAATACAAACAGCAACATTTTTTATATAAATAAATAAAAGTATATATTGTATATTAATCTGAAATAGGAAAGTTTATCCATCTAACTAGTACAGTAACAAAATTGTGAGCAACATTCTTTTGAACCACTTAAGTAAAAATATGAATATGAACAAACAGTTAAAACATAAATAGTACAGTACCTCCTTTGCACAAATCTTTAGGAATCAATCCAGTAAGATGATTTCCGGTAACATCAAGCTCCAACAGCTTCCCGTTCGAACCAAGATTCTCAGGCAAAGAAAACGTAAAATTGTTCTCCCACAACTGAAGCACTTCCAACTTGGAAAAATCACCAAGAAACCGAGGCAAGGGGCCCGAAAAATGGTTAAGAAACAAATTCAATAATGTCAAATTCTTCAACTCAACCAAACTCTCAGGTATACCACCACTCAAATTATTATTAGACAAATCTAATGACTTCAAACTCACAAGCCCACAAAAATCTAATGGTATCTCACCACTTAAATTGTTAAACTGAAGAAACAATGTGTGCAGCCATTTTAAGTTGCCTAAACTCTCAGGTAACTCACCGGATAAGTTACTACCTCCAATATCAAGAAGTTGCAAGTTCTTAAAAGAACCAAACTCTGGTGGTATCCCACCAGAGTATTTATTATAGTATCCGAGCCAAAGCTTTTCCAGCGAGTTTATCCTCGATAAACTCGCTGGAATGCTGCCAGATAATTCATTACCTTGCAAACCCAAATTTTTTAAACTTATGAAACCCGAGTATTCCTCGGGTATCTCACCAGAAAAAAAGTTACCCCCTAGGAACAAAGTCTTCAAGTTTCTTAAGGTAACAAACTGCAAGGGTAACTTGCCACTGAAGTTATTGTTGTAAATGTCAAAAACTTCAAGATTTGTCATTTGGGTCACTATATCACCAGGAAACACACCAGTTAATGCATTAGTAGAAAAGTTTATAAACCTGATAGATGTCAAGTTACTCATCTGCATAGGTAGTTCACCACTGAGTTGGCTTGACACAAGTGTAAGGTTGACCAACTTGTTTAGTAAACCTATTTCAGGCGGGATATTTCCATATAAAGGTATGTTGGAAATGGTTAAGCTTGTTACACGAAGGTTTTGGTCACAAGTGACACCTGAAAATGAGCAATGTGAGTTTTTTGGTATCCAGTTTTGTAAGGCTGATGAGTGTGCTTGTGGTGTAACTAAGGATGATTTGAGCTTTAAAAATGCATCAAGATCAGAAAGTGAGCTTGTGAGATTAAGGGTTGTGAAGATGATGATGGTGAGAAGGTTAAGAAGGTTTGTGTTCTTCATTTTGGTATGTTGAGATTTAGTGGTTTGTGATGAAAGTTAGAAATGAAGGCATGGATAGAGGGTTTTAGTAATGGTGTTGTGTTTATAGGCTAGCTAGTGAGAGTAGTAGTAGCATATAATATGGTGGTAGAAAATATTGAAAGAATCTCTTGAGTATCATTTTGATTTGAAAAATAAATCTATCATAATATCACAATGGAACATATGTACATGGTGTTTTCTGTTTAACAATTGTGTTTTCAAAACAAATTTAACAAAATGACTACTTTAAACAATATTACTAACAATATGTTATGTTTGAAAATCATGCTTTTAAGGCCACGTATGATAGACTTCTAAAGTAAAAGTTAACGTCAATTACAAATTTCTACCGTTTGTTCTGTACCAATATTAATTATCCTCCATAATGTACATTGTACAAGACAATCTATGTAAAAAGTTCAATAAAAAAAAAAAAAATTTCTAACTTGTACTCTAGGGACACAAGTTAAGCGCACCAAAATTACATAAGGGCTCACGAAAAAGTACACGTTGATCAATATAAAAATACAGACAGATGTACTTTTATGTGATTCACTATGTATTTTTGATGTGCTTAACTTATGTCCTAAGATACAAGTTAAAAAAACTCATAAAAAAAATAATCCAAGAAGTGAAAGGTAGTACATGTACTTCAAATCCTTCGGAGATAATCTGTTTTCTGTTACTATTACCAATAAAAAGATAAAAATAGAGCTAGAATATTTTATACCAATATAAAATTAGATTTGACAAGGATAGAAGCGGCTTTTTTTCTTTTGGTTGTGAAAAGCTGAAACGAGATTCTACGGACTTAACGTAGAGTTAACGGAGGTTAACTTGTGGCGATATATAGGAGTAATAGACTAGTAGAGTGTTTGACTAGCGTGGCCAATACGGACGCTTCGACGGCGAAAAGACTTCATTTTCAGACTTTCAGTGACAGCAATAGCCTAGCTACTTATCACTAGCCGTCACTTACCTTTTTTACTTGCTTTTTGTACTTGAAATTCAACATGATGATGTTATTTGATTTCTTTTAGATCTTTGTACATTTTCTTCTATGGATTTTGATTTTATGACAACTTTATCATCAAACTGAAATACCAATATATTCCACCAGCAAGTATTTTCGTTAGGGTAAATTGCAAATTGGGTTTTTCTAAGGCACAAGTTAAGTACACAAAAATTACTATAAGACTCACGAAAAAGTATATAAGAATTCACACAAAATTACATTGTTACGTACTTTTATATATGTCTCTAAATATTTTTATGTACTTTTTGGTTTTTGGTGTGCTTAACTTGTACTCTTAGGGCACAAGTTAGAAAAACTCTTGCTAACAGAAACACACACACACCCATAACCAAAACATTATCATTCCCTTAACCAGTGACATGTCTCGCTGTCTTGATCTCGTGGTTGCCTGTAACTCATTTGTCATATTGAAAATGATGCTATCCCATTACCAGCGAGAGGTTGAGGAAGACATTTATCATGCACAAGAATTGATGAGTAGGTGCCAAAAGCTTTCTAATATGATCGATATTAGGGGTGACCTTATTATGGAGCTCCAAAACTTAATGGGCTCGAGAGTTGCAAGGTCTAATGTGAACAAGCATAGGAGGTTTCAAACAGTTGATATGAGAAAGATGAGGGGTTGTTGAGGATGCTAGGCAAACTAACGACAGCATTGTTTTCAAGATTGAGTTTGATGTGAGGCAAACGCACATGTGAAGGGGTTGGGCGCTGGAGGCTGGTATGGGTTGTTTTGTTGTGTATGATAATGTGGGTAGTAGGTGGTTGGGCGCTTATGGTTTGCTTTTGTTCTTTTTGATGCCCCAGTCGTAAGGTAGATGTAGGTAGGGGGTGTGGTTTCCCCTAGCGTAAGGTTGTCAATGTATGGTTTATGAATGGAAGGGTCGTTTGATCCCGATTTTCTTGATATACAGTGTTCGTTTCGTATCACAAACACGAACATGAAATTGAATACATTCTAACCATAACACACAAACACAAACTTGTAAATGCTATTAATCGAAGCATATAACACAAACACAAAACAAAAAAACACAAACATATTATAACAGAAACACAAAACAGAGTATTGATAGGAGTCAAGCATCAGTAAACATTTAACCCATATAAAACACTTCAATTTACATAATATCGTTCGGCATGAACAAAAAAGATGACCCATCACAATGCCTCTACACACCCTTTGGTGTATTTAAAACAGATGTAAATTAGTTCAAGTTACATTAGTCAAATTACATTAGTAAATACAACCAAATTAAAACTGTTTTTGTTTCTACACATTAGGTAATCCCAAAAGATGAACTCATTTGTCAAACTTCAAAAGCTTCTACTGGATGAACCAATAGGTGATCAACTATACCTACACAATCGAAATGAAGTTACTATAATAGGCAATGCAATGTATCCAAAAAATTTGCTAAACAATTCATTAGGCTCTCCTAGTCAAAATAACACCACTTTGTTTCCCAATGATCTTGGTGCCCTTAGACCTAGACCCAGTATGCAGTTACTGATTTTAACATCACTTCTTAGTCTCAAAAAACCTGCACCCATAGCTCCCATATTCACTTAACCAAAACATGTTGCCGTCTTCATAGAACCACCCTCTCTAATGACAATACCAGCCGGTTTGTTCCTGTTAAGAACATCATCCTCATCAACCATCTTTCCTTTTCCCTTATCCACATACCTCTTCACCATCTTTTTTATGCTTCCCGAATTCAGGTTTTGAAGCATCAACATCATCCACAACCCTAAAAGGTTTTGAAGTACTAGTCCTAAAAGGAGTTGAAGTACTAGAGCACTGCAAGCTAGCATCTTCTTCTACTCATCTGACAACCTCCTCACCTTCACCCTCATAATCAATGTTTTTTAAATAGTATTGAGATAACATCTGTTTTGTGTGAGCAACAAACAACTCTACAGAACCAGCCGGGCAACCTAGTTCGACATTGTATGCACATCATTATCTGTGTGAATCAACTTCAAACCTTCTTCTAATGATTTGCTAGACAAACAAAAGAACACAACCCATTTTTCTCCCATAATGCGTGATAACATATCATCCAGACCAAGGCTAAAGATATGTCTATCACAGACAAAGCCACAAAGTGTAGAAAGTAGAAACATTCCCTTGTACATACCTCAATGAACCAAATTCAATGACTCCATTATTGTGCTTGTTGAACATAACTTCACCCTCATAACCAATTAAACCTGCCACCGTTTAAATTCAAACGTCAATAGTCAATTAAAGTAACACACTATGTGAGAAGACATAGTCCATATAGACTTCAAACATCACCAAAAAAAAATATACCAGTACCTATGAAACTAATGGTACACATGATAAAGTCAATGCAGCCGCTATCAATGAAACAGTTATGCAGATAAGTGCAGACTGAAGTATGCAGGCTCAGGTGAAACAGAGCAATGCAATGTTCTATAACTCACCACATTGTACAAGACATCAATCCTACTTACCGAAGATGCAAAGCTATTAATTATGTATCATGTATAGTTGTAGTTTAGTTAATAAGTCAATGTGGTGATATAGAAACCAAACTTTTGTTGTTCCTTTAGTAAGAACAGACAATTATATTTTACTTAACCATCTACCTTGACAATTATACAACTCCAATTCACCTTATTATTGTACTTCACCATCTACCTACATTTCCATCTTACTTTCTCACCATGACTACTCAACCAGAACCCATAACCGATGTGAAGACTTACATAGAACCAATGTGAAGACTTACTTATAACCAACGTGATTACATATCATCCTACTTATATTCAAACGTCAATAGTCGAGACATCAATGTTAAGACTTAGTTAGTTTAGCAGTACATTTGCTATGCCAAACACTCTCACTTATGATATTCTAACAACCTACTTAGAACGATAATACTCTGTTTATCCTAAACCTATCCAATCAGGGAACTCAATCATGCCACTCAAAGAGGATGCATATAAAAGTCTATCAATAATATCATATCATCCAACATAAGTAAATTAAATTTGACACGTAAATGAAGTATAATACATTAACATACCAAGATCCGAATGCTCTTTGATGAGTGTGTGAATACTCATCATTTTTTGTTAATCTGAACTGCAAAAACATTTAAAAACACTCAGAAATGCATCAAAATACTAAAAATATCTCAAAATTGTGTTTTATATGTTTCAGATGCAAAATGAGTAAAAACAGATGAAAAACGAACAAAGTTTGCATAATTGGCAGTTTCAGTCCCCGAACTTTCAAAAATTGGCAAAATTAGTCCCTGAGCATAATTTTAAAAGAAAAGTTAATCCAAGTCTTTTACAAGTAAAAATTTATCAAAAAGGGTCCTTGGATAAAAACTTTAGAAAATTTACAAGTTTGGTCCCTACAGTTTGGAATTTGGCAAAATTGGTCCTCGGGAAATTCATTTTGGAAAAATAAACATTAAGGACCTTTGGGAATTTAATTTGTGGCATGTTTAGTCCTTGGAAAGAGTTTGGAATAATGGCAGAAACAACCCCTAAATTTTCAGCAAATTACATATTTGGTCCTTATGCACAATTATAAACCAAATGGACCCTTTATGTTATACCCAATCCACCAGCCCACTCCCACCAATCCAGTCCACTAAACCCCCTAGCCCATCTCACTTGGTCCAATCCCATATAATAAAACTCACCCCTGGTATTAAACCAGGGTCAAACAACCCTAGTCAAACAAACACCCTGGGTATCTCCCTCCCCCTCACGTGAAACACCAACACCATCATTCACCCTACTCCATCTCCTCTACAACACTCCACACCCTACACCCTTTCCACCACTAAACTCCAAACCTTGTCACCCTGCCACAATTAAACAGACACCACTAGCAAAACCATTTTCCCGCCAAAGAACACAAACGGCCAGGATCAATTATAAATCATCCAAAGGCCAAAAAGAGAGAAGGAAAAGAAGACAAGAAGCACAAGAAGGCAGTGAAACCCTAATTCTATTGTAGTATAAATAGATTATGATTGTAGCCAATTTTTGGCATTAGGTAATTTAGGGTAGAAATTAGGTTTAGTTTAATTTTTCAAGTATTGTTAGCTTTAAATCTCAGTTGTAAAATTCTTATCTTTAAAATTCAATGAAAGTCTTATTTTTCATCTAAAAAGTACTCAGCTTATTACTCTGCTCAATACCTAATCCTGCTTATTTGTGCTTATTAAGTGCTTTTCTTATATTATCTTTAGCTTATTTATGCTTATATGTCATTTGTGGTAGCTTAGTGGTATGTGTAGTTAAGTAGTTTGTGATTTCTCCTTTAAACTGTCAATATTAGTCCAAACTGCTTATTTATACTTGCTCATTTTAACTGCTTACTTTTGGTTTAAAATTGCTTATTAGGTCCTAAGTAATCCAGTTTAATTGTTTTGATCAAAACTTGGCCTCAAAAATCTGTCACTTGCTTTGGAAAAATCCAAACAGTCACCACTTTAAGTGGTGTTTGGCACAACCAAGGATTTTGTCCAAAATTCATTTTGACACATTTTCAAATCTAGGATTGGCTTCTGTTTACTGTTTGTATTAACTTAGAATTCAGATTTATCTATAGCTAGTTAGTTTACAAGTGTTGATTAGTTTTTAGAAGTTCCTTATTTAAAACTGCTTATATGGTTAGATAGAATAGAATCTAGATTTAGGTATAGCTTGTTGTTACATTGGTTTTACACTTGCTCAAAATATGTTTACACAACCTGGTCCTTGACTTCCATTGGTTAAACAATCCAAAAGTAACCCATTTGACCCATCATACCTGCTGCATCAGCTTGAACCAGTTCATACACCTTCCTTTGACCCCTCTGTTAGCTAGGTTAGTGTATCCAATAGGCTTTAAAGTTTGTTGTACAGGTGAATAGTAGTTTTAATTGCATATTGGAGAGCTTACTTCACTCTCTAGAACTTTGGTTTGGTTCATCTTTGGTCTGCCAGAAACACCCCCACATCAGGCCTGTTTCCTTACTTCGCAGCCCTTGTCCATTTGCTGATCTTAGTGCTTTTTAGCTTGTTGAACTGCTTAGCTTCTCCCACTTTAGCTTTCTAGAATTCCATTAGTAGCCTTAGCTTATTTGCATCTTTCTTTGTTAACAACTTTTAGGTGGCTGCAAGGGATGGTTTAGGTTAGTTCAGGTCTGCTTCTCACCAGATCTGTCCAAGTAGCAGCCTCTTATGCCCCATTTTTAGTTAGCTTAAGTAGAAATTACGTTGAGATTCTTGTTTTACAAGTGGCCAGTAGTGTAGATGTTATAGTTTGAAGCTTGTTTTAGATTTTAGAGTTCATTCATTTGTCTAATTTTGAGCCTGCAATTAGCCCTCTAGGGCTGCTCAGTCCAGCTATCCAAAGTACCCCCCTCATTCTCAGCTCTATTTCCTCTTTTTAATAGATGTTTATGTATGATTTTTAGTTTATAAGTAGTTAGTAGTATTAGCTTGTTGAGGGTGAGTCTGGTTTGGGTTTTTAATGTTGTTAATTAGCCTGTGGGTTGGCTGTTAATTTAGCCCTCAGCCTGGTTTACCTTAGCATCACCACCAGCAGCCCCCTTGGCTGTTTTCACCATTTGGAGCCTCCCCCCCCCCCCCCCCCCCCCCAGGATAAGTTAGATTAGTGCTCTAGGATTTTTTATTTCTTTTTCCAACTGTTTATTTATGTCCTTTGTAGCTTATTTAGGAATTTGAATGTAGCTTATAGCTTGTTTGAGCTTGTTAGACCCAAATCAGTTGAGCTGCCCTTTTGCCCTGCACCAGGTCCAACCCTCCCAACTTATAAGCTCATTCCTGGTTCATTTGTGGGCCCCACAAGCTGATACTTGGCTTACTAGATAGCTCCCCTAGCTAGCTTTTAGGATCAAGGTCCAACTTTGACTCCCAATGTCCCTAGTGGGCCCCACATTGGCCTGAAGTTGGTCGTTTTAGCCTGTGTTGAACTCAGGTTTTGGCCTAGTGCTTATTGCTTATTCCCAGCTTATTTCCTGTGCTAATCTGTTCTATTTTACTTATTTCAAGTTCATATAACATTGTTGTAGCTTATTTATCCCTGTGGTACCCTAGTCTAGCTTTTTCAAACACCTAAAAGTCCTAATAAGCTACAAAGTCCAAATCTGTTAAGCACTTTTCATTCCAGAGTGCTTATTTTTGTGATTCAACCAATGTGTCTTGATACGTGGGAATCGCACCAGGCTTTACCTCTCAAGGGATCTTGAGAAGCTTACAACCCCCACCAGGCAGTGTACCTGATCGTTGTAGTATAATATAGTGACAAGTACCGGGGGATTGATCGTTCAGCTAGGAATAGTGTCGCTAGGATTAGAAAACCTAAATACTAGTTCTAAAGGTGAGGGATGATTATTTTTTGTGTTTTTATATTTTATGAAAAGCAAGTAAAAATCTCAGGTTTGGAGGATTTGGGCGGAATTAGCTGCTAGTCAACTAACCCAATACTAAAGATGCAATCAAAATAAAATACTAGAAATGAAAATAAACTAAATTATACTAAGGTTGTGAGCAATAAGTGGAGAAAATGTGTTTACTTAGATTTCACTACTCCCTAGATATCTTTTACACGTTAATTACTTGTTATAGTTGCGTGGATGACGGATTGTATTCCTTAATACCATTCATGGGGTGGCGCACTTAATTCCCCAATCCTATGAGTGCCTACTTCACTCCTATGTCGAGCCGGCTAAGAAGCTCCTAACATGGGATCATTAGAATTTAATCATGCATTAAATACAATCAATAGAACCTAGTGCACGTCAGTTCATGTTTCCTAAGACGTTCAAGCATGTTACCATTTGGAGATCTGCCAGTTTTCTTAAGCCTAACATCGAATTCATTCATCCAATACAACCATAAACAAGTAATCAACACATAATTAACATCTAGGTTTCATTAGATCCAAGCAAACACAAGATAGATCTAGCCTAGCATGATGGAATTAAGACAAGAACAAGATATAGACAACCAACACATAGACATATTGATTGAATTAAAAGAATACTTATCTTAATTACACATGAAAGGTATCAAGGGCTTAGAACCCTTGAAAAACCTGTAAAATTCGTACCAAGTTCGTACTTAGGGTTTCTCCAAAACTTCTCTCTTTTTAATGTGAAAATTAGAAAACTATATATAGGAAATAGGGTCTGACGGCGTCAAGACAAAATTTGTGACGCCGTCATCTCGCCGCCAAAATAAATCTCGGATTGCCTTGATCCAGATCTGACGCCGTCAAGTGTTATGTGTTTCCAGGCCGTCATGCATTTTCCTCTTGACACCCTACTTCGTGACGCCTTTAAATCTGTACTGGATCGTCATGGAAATTACTCTTGACGCCGTCAAGATTTTCTTCTTGACGCCGTCACCTACTTTTCCCAGCAAGGAAAATTAAGACTTTGGCGTTTTCTTCACTTTTATGCTCCAAAAACGTCCGAATTGCTTCCTTTTCCAGATTTCTCTCCCAAAGTACCTAAAATCACAAAAGGAACGATTTAGGGTAATATTTGATCAAATAAATTCAATTCCGGGCTTAAATGACCCCCTAAAAACGGTTCATTTTTCGCCTCATCATATACCCTTACACTTGAGATTTGCTTGTCCTCAAGCAAATGCGCTTTTATTCTACTCAAAATACAAGTTATGGGTCATTTAACACTAATATAAAAGTAATTACAACAAATAATCGTTCCACTAAAGACCAATAGACAAGCACGGAGGCCATACACAAGCACCTCACAAATAGTATTTAGATACTCACATCTTTCGGGTGTAATAAAGTATAAATTACAATATGGAAACGGAAGATATCTCTCACTACCTGTCATAGCAAAATAGATTACCATAGGCTTGGGAAAGGATCAAACCTCCACCACATGGCATAAGCACCTAGGATAAACTATCAAAGAGGTCTTTTAAAGGGTTGTAACGTTAGGTGTAGAGATATGAAATACACGATTTTGTTGGATAAAGGAAGTTTTACTGGTGGCGAGTTAACAATCTTGGTTAATTACTTGTACAATATGGCGTTGCTAAGCCAAGACTAGACTCGACTTAAGCTAATAAATGAAAAATAACAAAAATATAAAATAAGCATAGAATAAAAAGGGATGGTAGTCCGTATGTTTTTTTTCTTTTTCTTTTTTTATTCTTTTTTTATTCTTTTTTTCTTTTTCTTGACCTTTTTTTTTTTTTTTTTTTTTTTTTTTTTTCATACACTCTTACCATACCATCCAAAATAATACATCATAGGGAATGAACATTCCCCTTACACTTGAATCTTTACATACTTTACAATAAACTAATCTATCGACTCGAATTAAGAAAATCAAAACACTTGGAGTACTTTTAAGATTAACGCACATATGGGGGTAATATATGATGTTCTTCCCCATTACTCCATAAAATAAGTACTTACCCATGAGTCCTAATCGTCCCAAAACAATATGTACAAGGATATGACTCGACTTAGCAACCATGTAATCAATTAGATAGTTAACTTAGGGTTTAACAAATAACAATAATGCACTATAAATGAGCGCATACACGGAAGGCTAAGGCGATTTGGGTGTACATTTAAGTGGGGTGTAACAAATTCTTCCTTTAAGTAAAATGCTTAAAGTTAGAAACGAAAAGATAGGCTCGGAGGGGTGTACTAGGGGTTTCGTGTACTAAAAATGAGTACAACGCTAAGGGTGTGGGAAAAATTAGTTGACTTAAATAGTAAAGTAATATGACTTAAATGGTCAAGTAATTATAATATAGGTTTAACACAAGGGTGATCCTAATGCCTCTTATCATGTAGTAAATCCTACTACACGAATGTAGTCTCACTAGCGGTCTCGGGATGCATCACTAACGCAAGTTCTAGAATCTAAATGCTACCGGTACACTCATAAGCACTAATAGTAAATGTTTTTCCTATCAAATCTAAAGGCGAACCTCACATATTTGGGTGGAAAATTTTTCTGAATATACGGTTATGTGCTAGTCATACAATCTCCTATCCATGAGACGCTTGCTATGGCTAAAGTTTCACTCCTAAATGTTGTAAAAAATTTTAAATTTGGCGCTAAAATTACACTAACAAGTATTTCTCATAGTTTTATTACACATCTACGATCAAACAAACAAACTCAAGCGAAAGTGTATCTGTAAGGTATCATCATTTTACCCTCCCCTTACACTTAGGATGAACATTGTCCCTAATGTTCAAGTAACGAATGTAAAAGTGAAAAAGTAAAGAGAATGAAATCAAATACTCACCTGATTCGCTCGGTATGGATAATAAGGTGGCCAGGTTAAATCTTCCTCCAAGAAAATGAATAATCAAAGCTTCCCTTCCAGAATATAAATCATCTTCTTGTCATACATAACCTGTAAATCCTGAGAAAATAGACAAAACAACCTCGCGTAAAATCGGCGGCATCCTATATAAGTTACTAAATCCTATAAAACAAGATAAGATATAATGCTTGTGGAATGAAGTTTGCAGATTTCCTGGAGATTATAAAACTTAATAATTCACAAAAACCATAAGACTCCGTTAGAAAAACAAAACTGGTAAAATTTCCAGATTATTATACGTGACGCCGTCAAGAATTAATTTTTGACGCCGTCAGAAGTGACCTGCAGAAATTCTTATGTTAAGTTTCTGGAAAATTTCTGGAAAAACTTGGTCCTACTTCCTGGAAAATCCTGCAAAACTTCATTATGACTCAATACAAGTATTTGACTCTAACAAATACGAATATACATGTTCATTTAATATTGTGGAGAATCATGATCGGTTTGTTTCTTAAAAACATATTTGGGGTTTCCCCTTACACTTATCTTTTGCAAAAATACTTTTAGGTGGAGTTAAGACTAGGTCAAAACAACAAAGTAAAGTATTTCCACTATTTAGTTTAGAAACATGATCAACCAACAATAAAAATAAAGCATGCATACGGAAGCAAATGACAAACAAACAAAACTAAAATCACACAAAACATGGGTTGCCTCCCAAGAAGTGCTTTTCTTTATTTACGAATCTTGTAGCTAGACTCAAGGTCATGGGTTACTACGTGACCTCATCCCTCGAAATGATATACCCCATGTAGTTGCGATCATTACTGTTATGGTGGTAGTGCCTTAACCTATCGATACTTGCAATCACCATTCCACCAACTTCGCTTCTCAAGTTAGCTATCCCATCTTGGCTTACGCCTTCAATTGTGAAAGGCCCATACCACCAAGGACTTGGTTTATCGGGTGGTATCTTTGTTTCCAAGTGCCTCAAGAGTACCAAGTTCCCTTCCTCAAATGGTACATAATTTTATGCGGGTTGAGTATGTTCGAATTCGACCTGAACCTTATTGCTTTTGCTTCTTTCATATTTAGCCTCCTTATAGCTTTTGATTCTTGCCTCCCATGCAAGAATTTTATTCTGAACACGAATGGGTGTCGTGTCAATGCTGTTTTTGATCTTTCTCCAACTTAAACTCTCATGCCCACTTCGCGGAGTCATTGGAAAGCTAATCTTTCTTTTTCCAGATTTGAGCTCAATTTTCCTACCTTCATACTTAATAGCAGCCCTAGCGGTGGTGAGGAACGGTGCCCCAAGGATTATTGGCACGCATCCACCTCCTTTATCATCGATGATCGTAAAATCAACAGGGTACATGAACCCTGCGACATTAACTAATACATCTTATGCGATTCCTAGGGGGTATACGTACGAGTGTCCAGCGAGGGACAACCTAACAAGAGTAGGGACTGGCATTTTTTACGTTAGTTGGATGTAAATAGTTAGGGGCATAAGATTTACTTCCGATCCTTGGTCGGCGAAAGCACTAAGATATTTCAAATCCCCGATGCTAGTTGGTATCTCAAAGTTCCCACATGCTATCTGCTTAGTAGCCACTTTTTGTACCAATAGCCTCTCGAATACTGATCCCCCAGGTAACGTATCATACTCATCTTTTACCTCTTCCTCTTTCTCAGAACCCTGTTTGGAAGGTTGGTTACGCCCATCACCCTTAATCCAATTTGTTATGGTGTTTTCGTTTATATCATGTTTCAGGTAGTGACTTAAAGGTTGGGATTCTGGTGGTTTTTCTAAGGTCTGTTTAGACGGGGCTTCTACCTTCTCGTTATCCTTTTGGACAATTGTGATGGAATTAACAAATTGGGTAGTGGGAGTGGCGCTTTCTTTCCTTAGTAGCATTCTTTCGGGGGGGTCTCTGGTTGGCATACTCCTCTAATAGACTCATCATCTCATTCATTTTCTCCTGCATCTCCTCTTTTTGCTTATAAACTACTTCCTCGAATCTAGCAAGCCGATCTGTGTGAGTTGCCATATATTCTCTCATCCTAACTTCAAACTCCGAGCTAAGCTCCTTGGGAGGGGAACAAGGTGGGGCATAGTTTTGAAAAGTCTCGACATTTTCTCTAGAGGGTGACTCAGATAATGGTGTTAAAGTTGGTTTCGAGACAGAATTGACAGTAGCCCGTCTAGGACTTAAAGGTCTCCTTTGCCTTTCCTCAAAATAGTCAACTTTTGCCTCGAGTTTGCATAGGAGTTCATCGGGGATTTCGGTGGTTCCTCCAGATGTTGAGACTGCATTGATGGCCGCTTTTATTGTATGATTAAACTCCCACATCTCATGATTATCAGTGACGAGCTCCTCGATAATTGCCCAGGACTCCTCGGCGTTCTTATCACGCAGTTTACCTCTCGTGGCCCTATCGATTGTGCGCTTAGTGTGATAGTCGACATGGTCGTAGAAAATCTGGACTAATAACCAAAGGTTTATACCATGATGAGGGCCCATGCTTCATAGAAAGTTTCACTCTGATGTTGTTCAAACATCAAGATGTCATTTCTAAGCATTGTCGTCTTCCCCGGTGGGAAGAATTGAGTAAGGAAGCGATTGGTGAGATTATCCCATGTGGTGATGGATCCCGCGGGTAAACGCTCAAGCCATTGACTAGCTTGACCCCGTAGAGAGAATTGGAATAGGCGTAATCGGGTTGTCTCTCTAGTTTCAACACCTAGGTCTATGGAATCTACAATTTTGAGGAAGTCCTTAAGGTGTTGGTTTGGATCTTCGGAACGAACTCCATGGAATGCACATCCGCTTTGCACCAACAGGATGGTGTCGGATCGCAGGGGGTCACATTGGCTCCGGTGAGCTCAATGGTGTTTCGGTAGCCTTGGTGGCTAGGTCGAGAATACTCTCCTAAGGTTCGGGGCCTAAGAGGTTCTAGTGGTGGGTTTTGTTGTGGTAGGATGACGGGTTCAAGGATGTTCCCATCGTCCATGATGTCGGGTGGTGAAGAGTTGCGAACAAAAACACAAAGAAATAAGATAGACTAAAGAAAACCTAAAAATAAAAATAAAATCTTACTAGAAAGAAATCTAGCAAGTGGACCTAATAAAAAGAGATTCTAACCTAGACAATAACTACTCCCCGGGCTGCGGCGCCAAAAACTTGATACGTGGGAATCGCACCAGGCTTTACCTCTCAATTGATCTTGAGAAGCTTACAAACCCCACCAGGCAGTGTACCTGATCGTTGTAGTATAATATAGTGACAAGTACCGGGGGATTGATCGTTCAGCTAGGAATAGTGTCGCTAGGATTAGAAAACCTAAATACTAGTTCTAAAGGTGAGGGATGATTATTTTTTGTGTTTTTATATTTTATGAAAAGCAAGTAAAAATCTCGGGTTTGGAGGATTTAGGCGGAATTAGTTGCTAGTCAACTAACCCAATACTAAAGATGCAATCAAAATAAAATACTAGAAATGAAAATAAACTAAATTATACTAAGGTTGTGAGCAATAAGTAGAGAAAATGTGTTTACTTAGATTTCACTACTCCCTAGATATCTTTTACACGTTAATTACTTGTTATAGTTGCGTGGATGACGGATTGTATTCCTTAATACCATTCATGGGGTGGCGCACTTAATTCCCCAATCCTATGAGTGCCTACTTCACTCCTATGTCGAGCCGGCTAAGAAGCTCCTAACATGGGATCATTAGAATTTACTCATGCATTAAATACAATCAATAAAACCTAGTGCACGTCAGTTCATGTTTCTTAAGACGTTCAAGCATGTTACCATTTGGGGATCTGCCAGTTTTCTTAAGCCTAACATCGAATTCATTCATCCAATACAACCATAAACAAGTAATCAACACATAATTAACATCTAGGTTTCATTAGATCCAAGCAAACACAAGATAGATCTAGCCTAGCATGATGAAATTAAGACAAGAACAAGATATAGACAACCAACACATAGACATATTGATTGAATTAAAAGAATAATTATCTTAATTACACATGAAAGGTATCAAGGGCTTAGAACCCTTGAAAAACTTGTAAAATTCGTACCAAGTTCGTACTTAGGGTTTCTCTAAAACTTCTCTCTTTTTAATGTGAAAATTAGAAAACTATATATAGGAAATAGGGTCTGACGGCGTCAAGACAAAATTTGTGACGCCGTCATCTCGCCGCCAAAATAAATCTCGGACTGCCTTGATCCAGATCTGACGCCGTCAAGTGTTATGTGTTTCCAGGCCGTCATGCATTTTCCTCTTGACACCCTACTTCGTGACGCCTTCAAATCTGTATTGGATCGTCATGGAAATTACTCTTGACGCCGTCAAGATTTTCTTCTTGACGCCGTCACCTACTGTTCCCAGCAAGGAAAATTAGGACTTTGGCGTTTTCTTCACTTTTATGCTCCAAAAACGTCCGAATTGCTTCCTTTTCCAGATTTCTCTCCCAAAGTACCTAAAATCACAAAAGGAACGATTTATGGCAATATTTGATCAAATAAATTCAATTCCGGCTTAAATGACCCTCTAAAAACGGTTCATTTTTCGCCTCATCATGTCTTCACTAAAGTCTGTTATTTTAGGTATTTAAGTAGTTTTGAAAAAGAAAATTCCAAAAAAGCCAAAAGTACAAATAGTGATAGCTTCTATTTAAGCCATTTGGCTTATTTTCGGCTTATTCAATAAGCAATCTTCATTTTTATAATTTTCCTAGGTTCCTGTAGTTATAAAATAATTTCGGTAATTTTTTCATATTTTTCTCTTTTCATTTAGTATTTTAATAATTAATATTAGTTTTTATTAATTACTACTAATTAGTTAATAATTAATAAAAATTAGATAAAAAGTTAGAAAATATAATTTTAATTTTACAATTAGTTTTATAATATTTTAGATTTTTCCAAATTTAATTTTCACATTTTTAGTGTAATCTCATAATTAGTTATAATTTAGGTTAATTTAAATAATTAATAAGTAATTAGAAAATAGTAATTAATTATTAGTAATTAATTAAATAGTGTAAAAATTAATTTTAATTTTCTAAAAATTTTCTTTTATCATTAGGATTGTAAAAATGTAATTCTCATATCCGTAAGTATTTTATTTCACAAAACTCGTGTTTTATTTCGTACGTCTACGTAGAATTTAAATTCAAACGCGCGTTTTTTTAGGTTTAACTCACGTTTTTAGTATATCTGATCATCAGTAATTGTTTAAATAGTGTTTCTAAGTTATTTTCATTCCTCATCTCGTAGTGTAATCATTCACAACCCCTTTCTGTCCGAATTCACCCGATCACAAACCCGTTTTGTTTACCATCACACCTCGTCGGGACATAACGACCCGGGAAAACCCTATACTTCTACGGAGCATTGAGCCTAAGGAGTTTGACTATATTGACCACATCCGTGGTTGACTTTAGTTGACTGCTTTTGCCTCAATCACTCTTCCTTCCCCTCCTTCTTCTTCCCACTCCCAATTTTTTTGGGTCGTTGTACCCGAATGCTCTTCCTTCCCCTCCTTCTTCTTCTCACTCCCAACAGGCCTTCCCCTCTTCTTTTCTGGTGACATTGTACTTGGAGAAAAAGTCATTTTTTCCTAGGCCTTCCCCTCCCTCTCTTTGTCTATGCAACTATCTCATTGGTGCAACCACCACCACTTCTAAGGGTAAGAATATATATCACACCACTACCACCCACACTTGGTTCATTGTAAGTTTTGTTCCAAAGCCATTGAAGAATTTCTTTTACCATCTCCTCCCCTATGTTCTTATACGAATCATACTTGGCAATAACTTGATCACCAAATGTAGCCATAATTTCCTCAAAGACTTCATTGTTTAATATAACTTTTCCCCACGACTTTTCGGATGATTCCTCCCCCTCCCCCAATCAACAAAGACTCTCCCTTATCATTATTTGTCATATCTGGCTTTCGTTGTTTCGATTTATGATTCTTTTTTTAAACTAGTGTTTGACAGTTGATTATCTTAATGTCTGGAATGAAGTTAAATGGGGTAGTTTTGGGCAGTTAATGTAATCTGAAAAAGCCACTCTACTAATCTATTTGCTTTAACGACAGAGAGTTTACTTATGTTTGCAAATATAGTCCTTGAAGTATAATCGGCGGGAGAGCAAAATGAACAATGAAATGACTATAATACCCTCAATGATGTTGCACTTAACGAGGAACATAACGAATGTTGGGTCTCGATGTCTTTTTTGCAAAAAAAAATAGAACGTTGGTGGCGTTTTTGCATGCCTTTTTGTCTCGGTGTCATTTTTGCATTTTTGCAGAATGTTAGTGACTAAATTTGCAATTTACCATTTGGTTTAAAAACACAACATGTAAAGATCGAAGTGGACGATCATACAAACTTCGCAAATTTGAAGACCCTCAAAATTTTGCGATGTAATTATATGCATATTTTAGGTAGACGTGGTATTTATCAATGTTTTCAAACCCGGATCGACCCGGCCGGTTCAACTGGTCGGACCGGTGCCCGGCTACAAAAACGGGTAAAAAAACCGGGTTAACCGGTTAGACCCACCGGGTTTTGATTGACTCGGGTCAACCCAGGTCTTGAAACCCGGTCGGGTTTAGTTTTTTTCAAAATATTTTTATAAAAACCAGGTTGACCGGGATTGACCCGGCGATTGAACCGGTTGACCGGGGTTGACCCGGTCAAAAAAAGATTTAAATGGAAAATCAGTTTGACCCGGCGATCGAACCGGTGCCCGGTAACTCGACCGGGTCGATTAAAACCCCGATTTTTTAAATATTGGTATTTATCATATTGCCTGGTGTCTGTTTCAATGATCATTTATGTATTAAGTGTGCGTTTGGTTTGCAATTCGGAATCATAGTAAATATGTTTTTGATAAGAGGGTGGAATCAAGGCTGTCAAACTCGTGAGTTTACACGTAAGATTGTACGATCTTACGTGCACACCAGTCAAAATCGTGTAGGATCGCATCTGAGGTACGATCGTAAGTAGGATCGTAGAATCGCACGTAAGATCGTAAAATCGACACACGATCCGAGTTCAATTTTTTTTCTAGTATTTTAAGTCCATCCCACTTGCTTAGGGCAAAAAAATAAGCGTGTGTTTTAGTAATGCCTAATGAGTAAACCACTATTGTTTTATATTCTAAATTGATAGTTTATACATAGTTTTCTACTTTTCTAAATAGATTATAGTCTAAAAAGTGTTCAATAGTTTAATTTACTTTACTTCACTGTGATTAAACTAATCAAATGGTATGTTTTGGAATACCACTTATGAAACATTTTTTTTTTAAATCATGTTGATGGCTCGTATGTTTTGAGAAATTTAGGACCTGTGTTATGTAATATTATTACACTAAATCGTTAATATAACAATTGAAACTTGACTGTTTTGTGTTTTATTATTACTTTGGTGTTTGAAATTTGAACTTTGTCATTTTCAAAAGGATATTATATGAACTTATCTTTGACGTTGAGTAGAAATGTAAAACAGTTTGACTCGTATATCATTTGTTTACAAAATATGACAAATTGGTAGGATCGTAGGATCGCGATCCGATCTTACGATCTCGATCTTGAAAAGACAAAAATGATCCTGTGCGGGATCGCGATCTTGACAGCCTTGGGTGAAATGCAATTTTTTATTTATTATTTTTATTTTTTTGAAATAGGGTGGAATGCAATTAATATATCAATTTCATTATTTCTGTTCGATATAAAGTTTAAGTTCAGGGTATCAACTTGGTGTTGCTTCACATTAGTAAAAATCTATTGTAAAAAAAGTATAGAAGTAAAAGATTTAATACATAAAATATAGTCCTATATACCTATACCATCGAAACCACCCTCTCCACCCATGAATGAATCTATAGGTTTCAAACTCACTTTTTAATTTCATATCCACTGACAAAACAATAACAATGGATATCAACTTATTCCTTGCTTTTGAAACCCATATTCCCAAACACACCCTAAATTTTCTTTTATGATAGGAGATTATAAGATCATATATGTGATTATCGTATTGACCCTTGTATTTTTTAGATTAAATGCATGAACTATAACGTTTTTAATACGTTATCCGTCTCAAAATATAAGTTCATTTTAACTTTTCTAACTTTTTTTATTTCAACTTTAACTCTAATTATTTTTTTTGTGTTGTATAATATTGGATGAAAAGTATACCAACGAAAATGCATTTAAAACACAATATTTATATGTATTTCATCAAGTATTATATAATACGAAAAAAATAGTTAATGTCAAAGTTGAAAGAAAAAACTTTGCAAAATTAAAATGGAGTTATATTTTGAGACAAAGGAAGTATAACTAGTTTGCATAGTATCTTATAAAATATTCCATACTAAAATAGTGATACCTTTGATGAGGGCCTCATTTTGAATTTTGCTTAAGGACCCTGTGAAAAACTAGAAATGGGGATTGAATAGTTTTATCAGTTTTTCGTTAATTATAAAAGTTTTGATTGATTGAAAATCAAGTATATTATATAGTATAGTATTACTCAAGAAATCTGCAAAGAAATACGGATAACCCGACGTCGTAGTCCGTGTGAAGGGTGAATGGAATTTTGAATTCCCCGATTCGTGAAACGTGTCGTGAAAGTGGTAAAATTTGATTTTGATGAGATTACACTAATGAATAAGTAAATGAAGCACAAATAATCGCTTAAGCACGTATTTCAATTAATCAAACAAAAAACGTAACGTAGAATTAAAACCGTAAGCTAATACGCGAAATAAACGTAAACGTACGAAATAAAACGTGAATTTTCAGATATACTACTCCTACGGACTTGAAAATAATTTTAAAAAATTAAAAATGATAAAAGAAAATTTTGAGAAAAATTTTTTTTTTTTTTTTGACTTTCAATTTAATTTTTATAAATTAAAAACTAATTAAACTAACTAAAAATTAAAAGAAAATTCAAATAAAGTGAGAAAAATGCAAAATAAATTTTAAAAATTATAAAATAACTAAAAAGAAATTTTAAAACTAAAAACTAATTTTTTTTGGCTTTTTGTGTAATCTTTTGGGAATTAAAATCTATTAAATCTAATTAAAAATTAATAAAAATATAAGATAAATGAGAAAAATTGCAAAATTAATTTCTAAAAATCTAAAATAGCTGAAAATAAATTTCTAAAATATTTTTGGATTTTTCTAGGTTTTTTCTGATTTTTTTGGAATTTTTGGTAATTAAAATTATTAAAAATTGATTAAAAATGAAAATTAAATAAGAAAAATAGCAAATAAAGTCAGAAAAATATGAAAAATTCAGGGAAATTCTAAATTAATATTCTAAAGCTATGAAAAAATTAAAAATTTTAAAAGAAATACAGGAACAGCTATTTGCTTTGAAACAGCTTAATAGAAAAGTACTTATTAATAAGCAGAGTTGACCAAAATGACCCTAACTTTGACCAATTGATTTTTGAACTCAAATATGCTTATATGAACAGTATTTAAACCAAATGATACTCAGTAACACAGATTTGGACTTAATCAAGTACAATAAGCTTTATGAGAATAAGCAGATAAGCAAAACAGAATAAGCTGATGATTCAAAACAATGAATTGAACCACTAGAAGCATAAATGGACTTAAATGAACAATGATATTCAGATAATGGGTCACAATGCAAGATTGCAGGCCTGATTATGTAAGACAGACCTAGGTTCCAACCACACCACTATAGAAGCTAAATAAGCAGTCCTAAAAAGCTCAAGGGGCTAAACTTATGGGGGCAAAACCCTTACTAACCAGCTGAGAACTTAAAAATACCAGCAAATCTGATTTCCAATCCAAATTGATGTCCTAACAATTACCTAGAAGATTAGACAAAACTTGTGGTGCAGGGGAACTTAGGTTCAAACAAACAACTTCAAATGACTTATTTGATAAGCAAATCAGATCTAAATAGAGATTTTCCTTTTGAAATAGTTTTCCTTACTGCCAAACTTCTTAAAACAAGAATCCAAACTAATTTCCAATCACAAATGAACTCTAAGATTGACCCCAAAGTTTTGACAAAATCTGAATAACAACTGTTTTGACTTTTTGATTTTCTATGAGAGTTTGACTAAAATGAATTTTTGATTCCTAAATTTGATTGGAAATGTGAAGTTAGGCTAATGTATGTATAAAATGAGCCAAATCTACTAACTATGCAACTACTATAATGATTTTATGCAACCTAAGGCTAACTGATATGCAACTAAAAGTGATTTTGACTTTTATATGGTATGTCTAACTAATTTATGTTTGATTAAGCTACTATGCAACCTATGTGACAAACCTAAACCAAACACAACCTCTGTATCAACTATTATATCAGCAAATCTCTAAAAACCAAACAATCTCTTATGACTGTCACAAACAAAATGCTCACTCAAATTCAATCCAACTCAATCCAATCCTTAACCTAGGTATTAAATATGATCCAATAATACCCAATAAGCACAGAACACAGATCTCAGATGTAACTATCAACAAATCTCAGATCCAATAGATGATAAATCAATGAAACAGTAAACAAAAAAACAACTAAAACTAAGAGCAATTACAAAATAAGCTATCACAAACTAATATATTATGAAAATAAACAGAAATAAGCAGTATTAAATGAGTTAAACCACTATTTAGCTAATTATGCATAAATGAATTTAAATAAGTGAAACTTACAAACTCAATTCCCCCTCAGCAGAACAGAGGGGGATTCACTAAGCTTGCCTGTCTTTTGACAGGCCAAGTGACTCCTTCTTGGCTGCCTTAACTCCAAATTAGCTCAGCTTATTTTAAATAAGCTCTTCAGTTGACTATGTTTGACTTTTGTGTATTTGGTAAATAGAAAGCTACAAACTCACAAAAAGCTATTACGAAGCTTATATGAGTTTATATAAACAGAACAGAACTAGTTTGAAGCTTAAATAAATTTGAAACTATTCTTTTTTTTTTTTTTTTTTTTTTTTTTTTTTTTTTTTTTTTTTGTGGTGTTTCAAGTATAAATTGCAACAGGACTTTAAATGAAATAATAAACAATCTAAAAATATAAATTTAAGCTAATATTAAAGTAAATAACTGAAATTAAAATAAGAATAGAAATAAGACAATAAGCTGAGAAGAAAACTTAATTATATTAATTCTAAAAAATTCAGTATAATGCTTTGAAAGGAAAATACAATAAGCAATAAACTAAACAAATTACGAAACCCTAAAAAACTACCCATGATATCTGTGATGGAAAAGGGTATTTATACTTGAAGCAGGGAGCCCTTGTGAAGGTTCTAGCAATCCATCTCATCAATCCACACCACACTTTTGTTTCTTTGATGTAATTTTGTCCCTTGGATCAACCTTAGTCCTCAATCCTTAATCCACAGCCATTTGATCATGATTGCTTCAATCATTTGACGCGTTAAATCACACGGATCACTGACATGGCAGGCCTGCTATGTCAGTATCTTCTAAAAGTACACGTACAATACCTCAATTACCCTTAATTGCTGTGAAAGGGGGATTTACTTGTGTGAACAGTAATTAGGGTTCTAGGACCTGGGTAAAAGGATAAAAAATGGGGGCGGAATTGTGAATTGGGGTGTTTGTTTTTATTATTTTGGAGGTTTTGACCGGGTCAGTTGACCAGGCCGGGTAAAGGGTAAAGAGATGGGTATTGGGCTTTGTTTATTGGTTGGGCTTATGGGAATTTTTGGATTAGTTTTATTAGGAATTCGGTTTGTAATTAGTATAAGAGTAATATTATTAATCAAGGACTATTGTTGTAAAATTTTGAATCTTAGGGGACCAATTCTGACTTTTCTCAAAAGTATTTTTCAAGGGCAATTCTTGACTTCTCTGCATTCTTGGAGGACCCCTTTTTACTTTTCTTTGAAATTTACTTCAAGGGACTATTTTTGCCAAACTCTGAAAATACAGGGACTAAAGTTGCCATATCTTCCAAACTTTGCTCAGGGACTTATTATGCAACTTTATGATTCTCTAAGGGCTTCCATTGATAATTTGAGCTTTCTTTGATCATTTTGCTTCCCCAGCTCCGGCTTTTGACCTTTTTCCATTCTCGTGCTCGTTTTTGGCTATGTTTTTGTTCATTTTTCACATATCCGTACATGCACATACACAAATACAAAAACATACATTCTCTTGGCATATTTGGTTAGTATTTGGTATATTTTGTCTGATTTAAAGCTAAAAAGGATGTGTGAATAAGCACACATCAAGTTTACTTGTGAAAAATTTTGATTCGATTGTTTGTGAAACCAACCAACAACAATATGAATACTACATATACTAAACTACACAACTAAGCATAAAACAATAAAATTAAAGAGTAAGAGATGAAAGATCAAACCGAAGCAAAGAGATTTATAATGCTTCGGTAACGAAGCTCTTTTTCGCCCTACTCCACAACCCGAGTACCCAACTCGATAGTTCTAAGCACTATGTCAACAAACTCCCTTCCGGCGAAAAAAACCGTACAACGTCGCTTATCCCTATTTTTGACAATAAGCTAAATATCGAGTACTAATCTAACTAGTACCAATCTAACTCACGATCTACACGATCTACTCGATCCTTACTTGTCACACGATCAACACAATCCTCACACTCTACTATTGATCCACTTGATCAATACTCTAATACGCTAGCTACAAGAGATCTCCAAGATCTCAACAAGATCACAATGATCCACTCACACAAGCTATGTAACCTTTCTCAAAATACGACATCACTATTCCAATTATTAAGTCATTTAAATATTTCATTTAGTAAATATTTTACAAGTTTCATTTTTTTTCTATAGAAACATTATGTGATTAATAATTCCATGTAAACCCGAACCTACAATTTTAGGTTTAACAACGATTACATTACTTTCTTCTAATATACTATGATGTAGTATATTTTAAACATTTCCTAAGTAACTTGTGTTTGCCACATTTCCATTTTTAAGTATTGTACCTAGAATACTTAACAACGATTAAATCTCTAGTTATGACTCAACAAAACATGTTATTAGCAAAATAACCTAGACTAGGTCACCAAATAAATCAACTAGCATCTAATTTCCACACCATTTCCCCCTCCTCTCCTTGGACGTGTGAAGTGAAAAGAAATCACCAAGACTTTAAGTCTTGGTGATGAATCATATAAACTTAACCAATCACAACACACCCTTTTGCTTCAAGGCACACATTTAATGCATAAATACACCTCATTAGTAGAAGAGAAATCAAAATTTTCTACTAAACTACACATGCAAGAGGCTAGACACACTCTTGACATAAGAAGAGAAAGCCAATTTTGCTAGTTCTTACACCAAAATAACTCATTAGGACACTTGTAGTAAATCAAATGCAACATTGCCTAATCCTTGAACACATATCAACACTTAACTAGGAAGTAATATGACTCTTACACACTTGCACCTCCTTAAGGACCTATAAACCCCCTTGTCTTGCCATCCCATCTCACACACACAAACACTCTCAAAATTGTTTCATACTTCAAGAAATACTCAAGTATTGACACCTTCCAAAGCTACAACAATTGCTTGCATAATATTTAGTGATCTTCTTAAGTTTAACGGTACTTAAGTAGCTAAAGATTAGCACAAGGCCAAGAGAAGTAGAAGTACTCAAGTGTGAAAGTTGTCCTAGTATTGCCCTTGTTCTAAGTTCCTTTCCTAAACCAATCTTTGTAACCCCTAGTTTATGTTCTTTAAACATCATCAATTACTTGTTTTTCATGTTTAGGCTATAGTATATATGTTCTCTATATTGGATCATGATGTACAAATTTATTAAAACAAGTCTAAAACTTGTTAGAATCTTAGTTGTAGTAACTAGTTAAAATACTTGTAGTATATTGAGTTTTAACATCAAGCTATCGATTATGAGCATATATAAACTTAAAATCTGTTAGAAAAAATATAAACGAGAATATAGGCTTTTGAATCACTCAAAACGAGTATATGAGTCAAAAGATACGGCCAAATGAAATTTCCAAAACGAAACTTAAAAGCTGTCGAGAACTTTCTGTGACAGAAACATATAACACAAAAAAGAGGCACTTCTGATCCGATTCATCAAATAGTTAAAACTTGAAAGTTGTCCAGAACGATGTTTTCTTCAAAAACCTAGGAGCACAGGTCCAGAAAACGCACGGTGTGGGCTGGACGACGCGGCATGTTTTAAACCCGAAACTTTAACTTTCCAAAATCTTTTCTTAAACGACCTAGTTTCCGAACTTGATAATTTACCAAACTTACAAAACTTCACTAGTAACTTATAAGCATCATTTTCATAAAATAAAATCATACACTTGACTTTCGAAATAGTATTTTCTTAAATGACGGGAATAATGACCATTTTACCCTTTTTCCGCAACTTATAACCAAACACCAATTTTGACCATATTCATAAAGTATAAAATCTTGTAATCGATGAGAACTTGTAAAACCATTTAAGTTACTTACCATAACCCAAAGGCTATATAACCTTCGTTAGACTTTGAAAACGGCCAAAGACTTATTTGCAAACTAAGTAACCACTTAAACTACATGTCACATAACGACCAAACACATATATTTTCTATATTAATTACTACAATACTAGGGAGCTTCATGTGAGGGGTTTCATTTGGGTAAACGGATCGACGAGTTGCTGGATTGGCGATTTAAAGTGTCCTAGCTCCTCGAACATTTACTACATGATCTCTGGATTATGATGGCCCGAACGGTAGTACGAGATATATAAACTATAAATATTTCATAAACCATTTCTATAAAACAACCACACAACCTATCAAGTACTACATCATGATCAATATAAAGACATATATAGGCTCGTTTATGTTTCCTTAGACATTATTCCAAACCTAAGTCGCAACATTCTATTTTAGGTTACACGTAGTGGTTTTCCCGGCTTATCCAACGATTTCGATATATCCCTAAACATCACAACTCTTGGTGAGTCATAGCCCCTCTTTTACTTGTTTTGAACTATTTTGGGGGAGATACATGCTACAATTTTTATAAACAAATCACAAGTATTGAAAACTATACTATATGCTTGAAACATGTGTTATATCAATCTTTATACGTACTTGGAACTATGTGCTATATCAATTTCTGTTGATATCCGACCATTATATCAATTTCTGTTGATATCCGACTATTATATCAATCTCTGTTGATATCCGACTATTATATCAATTTTTGTTGATATCCGACTATTATATCAATTTTTGTTTATACCCGACTATTGTATCAATCTCTGTTGATATCCGAGTATAATATCAGTTTCTGTTGATACTTTGTTAAACGATTTGAGAGTCATGAGCCTCGTACGTTAAAAACTATATTTACCATTAATTGTATTCATTACAATTATTACTATCCAATTGAAATCTTGTTGTCCATACTTTGAATTAAAAACTCTATAAACTCATCAACCTTTGTGTTGACACTTTAGCATGTTTATCTCATGTCCATAACGATCGAGGCTGGCACGGAGGAGCATGGATACTCAAGAGGGATATAAATCTTATTATCATTCGAAAACACATTTAATGTAATTTGTAAACCGTGAAACTACTTGGACCTCATTTTTGTAAACTCTGATATTCATATAATTCGAATAATAAATGTTATAAAACGCCTCAATTAGAGTTCGTTTTTTATTATTACAACTGTTGTGCTGTCGAGTAACACCCAATTTAAATTCCGCTGCATTCACAAAATTGGGGGTGTTACAAGCTAAACAAAAGATAAACTACTTTATGTATGCCTAGATACAACAAGTATGTAACAAATGTTACAAGTGCACTACTCTAACACTACAACACATTGTATCTTTTTGATACTTTGTGTTCTTCTCTTGCACTAGTAGAGGAATGAAGGTGATATTTGGTTGGATGAAAGAATTACTCTTAAACAAAAGAAGACTATCTAAATGATCAAGGAAATGTAAGTGTGAATTGGGAATTAAACTCATAAAGTTTTGTGTGAAAAATGATACCTAAAAACTGTGAAATGGACTGGTATTTATAGGCAAAGAAAATTTGACCGTTACAGTGGGACGGCACCATTAAATATATCACGGTACCACTAAATTTAGTGGTATCGTAGTACCGTACCAGACAAAAATAGCTGTTGAAGCTGTCTTGGGGGGGGGGGGGGGGGGGAGATAGCTGTTGGATAATTATTATTATTTTTCAAATAAAATATATCTTTTTATTCAGAAATAATTTGTAAAATGTATTTTTAAAAAAATGTTTTGTCAAATTTAAAATGTGACGTTTGAAACATAAATTCACTTCTTTGATCATTTGTCAAGTTGTAAATTTGTTTGTTCTTACCTAGAGTGATTTACGTAAAAACAAGATATTTTGACTAAAAAACTTATATACGTTAATTTTAATGTAACATGTTTTTATATTTTGTTATCATCAAAACTTAGAGGTGCCGAAAAATTAAAATAACTTTTTTAAACATTATTTGTATCAACAGACCCTACAAACTCAAAAGCGGGCTTGATAACGATAGGTATTTATCATCAAAGATGTTCTAATAAATTGTCTTTTGGTAAAATCATATCTATATGGTAATTTAGCATAGAATTTAGAATTAAATCAAGTGAGAAGTAAAATTAAAATGATATGATGAGGAGAAATAATAATTGCATATTTCAAATGTACCTACAAAATTGATACATCTTCTCTTACATTTTCCCCCGTAACTCAAATTAATTGCTAGAATTCCTTCTTAACTTTCTCATTTTTTTTAGGATTAAGGTACAGAATAGCAACGAACTTTTTTAAATGTACCGATTCAGTACGTGTATTTTTTAAGTTGTAGAATGGCAATGTATTTTTATAAGTGTTTCAATTTGGTACGTGTACTTTCTTTAAGTTTTAGAATAGCAATGTACTTTTTATAAGTGTTCCAATTTGGTAAGTGTGTTTTACATAAGTATTCCAATTTGGTACGTGCGATGACGTACCAAATTGGAACACTTATGGAAAGTACATCGCTACAACTTAAAAAAATACACGTATCAAAACAGGACACTTTAAAAAGTATATTGCTATTCTACAACTTAAAAAAATACAGGTACCAAATTGGTACGTTTGAAAAAGTTCGTTGCTATTCTGCAGCTTAATCCCTTTTTTTCTTTTCTTTTTTTGTTCTTACTAGATATCTTCCCTTTTAGCCTACACATAACTTCAAACGCATGAATTAACAGCTTGTCTTCTAAACATGTAATGCATTTTTTTTAATACAAAAATTGGCTTGAATATTTCGAAAGCAACAAAGTTTACCTGCTTAGTGACATAGATATTTTGTAATTTTTGTTTAGTGTGGGCACGACTGCTATTACCTTGTTTACAAATGATGTGGTCCAGAATTGTATCACAAGTCCTTTCTGTTGAGTGTAGTGTTGGTAAAAAGAGTGATGATTACCATCGTGACTCTTGATTCAATTTTTGTGTGGTTTATAGCTAACTCACGGACACAAACATTCATACATAGTCCACTTTTTTCTTAGAGCGAGCTCTAAGGTGACTTTTACCCATGGTTAAAAGTTAACGCGGGGCTTAAATGGGTGTGTTACCTTACCGCACTCCACGATAAAGAGGTGCGTTAAAGGGGGTGAGCAAACCTTTGCCGTGCGTTAACTGCAAGCTAGGCCAAAAAAAAATTATATATATATATATATATATATATATATATATATATATATATATATATATATATATATATATATATATATATACAATATCGCCCCTCCACCAACGGTTATATGACTGTTTCATCAAAAAAAAATCAAATTAGACCCCTATAATTATATCCGTTTACAAGCGGTATAAATGTGTAAAAAAAAAAAAAAAAAAAAAAAAAAACTTTTCCAAACCCTTTTTGTTACAACTATAAATATCAATTCACCCACACAATATTTTTTCACTTTCACTTCTCTTTTCATCTACAATACACTTCTATTAGCTAAAAAAAATAATGTCGGGTGACAACAACAACCAAGACTCGTTATGAATCTTCTCGGTGGTAGGTGGAATAACCCATACGCGGGTTCTTCCTCAAATCTTAACGAGGGTTCGTCACAACCGATTTGGGGTAACCCAAACAAATTCGGTTTGTCGAGTCAAGAAACTTACGCACAACATCAAGCCATGCAATATTGGAACGAAACTCAACAAACGAACTTAAATTCCAATTTCCAAAATCTTCAATTCTCTCAAAACTCACAACAATCCCAAACGGAAACATATGAAGTTCCGGAAATACCTACTTCTCCTCCAAAACCAAAAAGTCATGGAAAATGTAAGGCAAAAAATTCAAAAGAACCTGTACAAGTCAAGGAAGATGATGCTGAAAATGTGAAGGAACGTTGGACACCAACTGAGGAAAAATTGCTTGCCAAGTGTTGGGTGGCATGTTCAGAGGATCCGAAGATTCCCAAACTAGGGATACGTTATGGCAACGGATACTAGCCGAGTTCAATAGAATAAATCCAAAAGAATGCAATGGAAAACGTTGAACCGTGATTGCACTAAGTTCAACGCTTGTTACAAAAACGCGCAACGGGAGGTGAAAATTGGTGAAAGTGAAGTTGATATCCTAACACGTGCTAACCAACTGTATCGTCTAGAAAACCCGCCGTTCACGAATGAAGAGGCTTGGAATGTGTTGCGTGCACATCAAAAATGGGACGCGCCGGTGGCGATTGATTTAACCGGCGACGTCCCAAGCCAAATAAACGAGGCTTTGTTTGGTCATGATGAAGAACCACGACCCATTGGAAAAAAACGGGCTTCCAAGAAACAAAAATCCGAGACAACGACAAGCACGGGAAGCACGACTAGCACTGGAGGTTCCTTTTCTTCATTTAATTTCGGGGCGATTATACAGGAGGAGTATCGGGCGAAACATGCAGAAGTGGCCATGGCGTATCAGGCGACCGCCGAAAACCAAGAAACACAACAGAGGTTGAGGGAGTTAGAATTTTTTATGGTCGACACTACCGGCAAAGATCCACATTGGGTGGTGTTGGTTAATATGGAAAAGGATCGTATCGCAAAGAAACTTGGGTTGCCTCCTCGTCCAGAATGAATAATTATGTGATGTTGTGTTTTATTTATCTCGTACTTTTTTTTATTAACGTTTCTTTTTATTTTAAATTTCGTAATGTAATGTTGTGTTTTAATTAATGTTATGTTTTAAATAAATGAAGTGTTTGTTAAAATTTGGGGTTGAAATTGAAAATAATTGGGGTGGAAGTGAGTTAAGGTGAGTTATGCTACCAGGGTGGAAAGTCAAGAGTTAAGGTTAAAAGGTAAAAGTTGATGTGGCATTGAGTTAAGTTTTAACTCCATGTTACCTTACCACATGCTCTTATGAGTCGTACAATGGCTCTAGCCAAAGTTAAACAACATCCTCAAGTTAACCTTAGAGCATGCAGTGTGTTAATACAACAAGTGGGTGAAACTTTCACATTTTTAAGTTAAACCCAAGTTAACCATATCGTGTTCCTACGTAAAAGACAAACTTTCACCTCCACGTTAAAGCTTTAACGCAACGTTAAGGTGGTATTTTTTTGTGAGTGAAACTTTAACTTCCACACCGGCCCCCTTAATTAAGCTTTAACTCAATTTTTTTTAGTTGAAGTATGATAAAAGTGAGGCCCAAAATATTGGCAGTTGATGAAGCTTTAACCCAAGTGATGATACCTAATACTCTTAGCATTTTTCTTTGGGAGATAATTTTCACACATTATATTTTAATTTGTACGCTCATTCGTACAATCGGTTAAAACAGTGTATACACGGTACAACATTTTAATGCATATAATTGAGTGTCTTAATCAAAAAATGAAGTGTGCAAATCATTTTCCTTTTTCTTTTTCATATTACATAACAAGACATCCCCCACTCATTACTCAAGTCAACACAACCCTTTTGGAACTCGTCATTTTATGTTTTACCATTTTTTCTAACCAACCAATTTTGTATTCGTTCAAATAAAAATACAAATTACAATACGAAAATAAAAAGCAGCGCATCTCTCGATCTAAGTACGTTGTATATTTGGTTGCGGACTAATATATAATTCGTTAAATTTATTATTGCAAACTTTTCATCTTTTAAAATCATGTTATTCAATATGATGCACCTGTACATGATTCTTCGCAGGTTGTTGATAGTCCAAGCACATGCCATTTGTTGTACAATTCCCTAACGTCCTTGGAAGACACCAAAAGTTCCTTCAACATCCTGTCGTCCACCTTCTTGTCGCTTTTTAAGTAATACATGTTTCTCGTCTTGTGCCACCGTAAAATGATTTGACAAAAGTTGTCCACTATTGGTAAATTTCGTCGGCTAGGTAATACCTTTTCTATATGTAACTCTATTTAATTCAAACGGAGCCACATGGGCGATGTTATCAATAAAGTCATCGAATAACTGGGAATTACTTAAAACGTTAAGATCGTTACCCACTACCCCAAAAATGCATGCCAAATTCACAAATCGTACGATGTAACAACTTCAAGCATTATAGTTAGATATTTTTCATCAGCTTTTTCAAACTGCTCGTGCCATACTTTCGGACAGTTAGTCCATTCTTAAAGCATACAATCAATGCTTCCATTCCCAAAAACCCATGAACCCTCTTATGTGTTGCATATAAATTTGAATATCATTAAGTCTGGCTTCCTTAAAAACTCAGTCATATACAAATCAATACTGCACATAGTGAAAATATAGATAATCGTGTCCACATTGTTCACCCATTTGTAAATATTTATCAAATGTGTTAATACAAATATCACCTAAAAACGTTATTTATATTTTACG
Source organism: Artemisia argyi (assembly GCA_030686995.1). Classification (NCBI taxonomy): domain Eukaryota; kingdom Viridiplantae; phylum Streptophyta; class Magnoliopsida; order Asterales; family Asteraceae; genus Artemisia; species Artemisia argyi. Next base: position 120,977,665 of record CM060709.1, on the reverse strand, counting down.
ATCTTTGCTAAGTTTTGTTAATGACAAAGTATGAAGTTTAGCTATAAGTAAATCATCACTTTAAATGTTTAAGTCTTGTTTAACTAAGGTTTGAATTTTCTTTTAAACAAAACATTATTTTTATTTCTTAAACTAGAAAGTGTCTTGTCACATCACATTTATTTCTTAATATAGTAAGGTCACATCACATTTAGGGCAAGCTTTGTCAATATACATTTATGGTAAGAAGTGTGTTTGACTTACTAAGTGGTTGCTTGCAAGTTTAGTGTTTGACTTGATATTATGGGATGTGACATTGTTTGGTTTGAAATGAGTAATGAGATGTGACCTTGTTTGATTTGGGAGATTTATTGCAAAAACCAACTGCAGCCCTGGCGGTACCCTGGGGATACACGGGCGGAACCCTCCTGAGGGGTCCGCCGTATCCGCCAGACCTGCAGAATGGTTTGCTATAAATACCAAACCATTTGTTAGTTTTACAAAAACCTCTTTAGGACATATTTTCACATACTCTCTCAACTAACTCAGTAACCTTTTGATTTGTGTGATTCTCTTATGTAGCAAGGGACTTCACAAGATCATTCAAGAAGTTACAAGCTTCAACTCTAAAGTTGCAAGTCTTGGTAGCTTGGTCATGTATAAGCTTTGGTAGTTTATACTTCATGTGTGTCATGTATATAGAAGTAAGTGGTTAGTATTTTAGGCCTCAAAATACGTAGTGTGTCGGGAGTTGTTGTACCCTTGTAAAAGAACTAACGGGAGTGGTTGTACCCTTGGTAAAGAACTCGACATCTAGCTTAGTGTCAGTAAAAGTGTAAGCGACGATGAGAGTGGTTGTACCCGTGTAAAAGAACTCGACATCTAGCTTAGTGTCGGTAAAAGTGTAAGCAACGTTGTAAAGGTTTTCTCCGCCGGTAAAAGGAGCTTGTTGATTAGTGCTTATAACTCTCGAGTTGGAAACTCGAGGCGTAGATGTAGGGCAAGGAAAAAGAGTCCTTGTAGCCGAACCACGACAAACAATCGTGTTGTGGTTTGATCGTTTCTTTCTTTATCTTTGCTTATTACACGTTGATCTTTAGTTAGAATAGCTAGTTACATATAAAGATTTTCAAAGAACTAAAAAAGTAAAGATGTCTTTATATCTTCAAACAAAAGTAAAGCTTTTCAAATAACTAAACAAGCAAAGTTAGGATCATGACATGCAAAGCTTTTCAAAGTATGAAAATAGTAAAGTTAGAATTATTATTCACATGAAAAGCTTTTCAAAGAATCAAACATATAACATTGTGTTTATATCTTTAAGCAATCTTAAAAGTATTTAAAGATATTCAAGTTAAATAGGAATCAAAAAGCGGTAAACTATTCAACCCCCCTTCTAGTTTTCCACAATTGGCATCAGGAGCTACGTTACTCAAGATCTTTAAAATAGAATGTATTTTAAAACTTGGATCGATCCATGGATTTTGAAAATCTCAAAGAAGGGCAACCTATTCAAAACCAAACGCTATTTGAAAAAGAAAACTTACTTGAATGGAAAAGTAATTTTGAAAACTATGTGAAATCAATTGATCAAGATCTTTGGCATATTATTTCTTTTGGTAATTTCAAACCAAAGAAAACAAGTTTTTGAAAACCAAGATAACTATCTTAAATTTGATAAAAATACTAAAGCTAAAACAATGCTTTACAAAGCTTTAGTACCAAATATGAAAGAATGTATTTTTGTCATAAGGCTAATGATGTTTGGAAAAATATGATAAACTTTCATCAAGGAATATGTCAAGTCAAAGATGATCAATTTGATCTTACATATGAATTAGAAGTTTTAGAAAAACTAATTTATAGGCACTTAGTAGAATTTAATACATGTGCTACTAGTTTAAATGTTTTAAATGAAGGTACAAGTGAAGATGAGTACGTGTGTTTTGATGAACCTGCTTGCGTATCTTGGAATGAAATGGATGTTGACGAAAACAATGATCCGGTAGTTAATTGTCAATTTATTGAAACAACAAGCAAGGTGTAAGTAAAGGTGATTACTCGTGTCAAGCTCGTTGTAGACATCAAGCAAGGTACACTTTGTAACCAAACACTTTTGCTTTGATTAATTTATCCTAGAGTTTTCTAAACTAGAAAATGAGTCTTCAAAATCTTTTAAGAATATATTTGAAAAGGAAATCTTATTAGAAAATAAAATGTCTAGAACTGATTGTAATGTTGAAATTGATCTAGAATGTAAACTATGTCTAGATTACAAACATGAGATTAAAATGCAAAATAAGAAAGGAAAAATTATTAGTTAAATTTGATGAAAGTTCAAAATCTTTTGAAAGATTGTTGAGGAGTCAAAGATTGTTTAAAGATAAAACCGGATTAGGACTTAACTCAAAAGCACCGTCAACTAATAAAACAAAGCAAGTAAAATTTGTCAAACCTAGAAGAGAGATTTAGAAATAATTCAATCTCTAATAGAAAATCATGATAAAAGAATTAGGATTATTATTCTCTATGCTTTTATATGATTATCTAACCTTCTTGGATACATGAGTTATTGAGTTTCAAAGCGTGTCGTCAAACCAAGTTTTTACGCGTAATGCTTATCCGCTTGATAGCATCTCTATGCAATTTAAAAGGTACGCATCACTTCAACTTGACTTTGATTGTCTCTTGTTTCTAGCATTATGTGTTCGAATATGTGTTATTTGTAATACTCTAGAGTGTCTACCTGCTATTTGTAAATAACTAAGATTAGATTCTATGCAACAAGGAATTTAGTCTTTAGTACTAGTAGGAGATATAAGGTGTTTTGGTTTTTTAACCATCAAGAGATAAACATGAAAAACTCTTGAGTAAGTCTCACTCAACTCTTGCTTACAAGTGAGCTAACTAAGAATTTCCTAAGTGTTAAAATGTCTAACACTTTTGTGATGCTTGCAAAACAAACCTTTGTTAAACAATTTTCTCAAACACCATACTTTGAGTCTTTAATTGTGTTTTTCTTCAATCACTCCTTTATGATAATCTCACATAAAACACACATGGTGAAATAAATCACATTAGCATATATTAGGATGTGTGAATGAAAATGAGTTTTCAACATCTAGGATTTACACATTAAATGAGACACATAGTCTCATGATGTTGTACCTCTTGGACTTTTTCTAAACAAATAGAGTTCATAGTGTCTTAAGTAAGAAAACCCAAAGAGTCGAGGAGTCGTTGAATATAATATTTAACGAGTGATTTCCTCCTTCTAAGATATTATCTTTGGTAGATGATAACTTAGTCGAAAGTCCAATGATGGAAAGACAAGTATAAGGATAAAGGTACAAAATAACATCTTCTCACCTTGATTCAAACATTAAATCAAGTAAAATTGACATATGTTATAAAACTTGATTTATAGATCATAGTTGTGTCTAAACAAATTCAACAAAAACAGTTTTTGGAATTTAGAGTAAAACAACTAGTGAAACAAAATAGATTTTTCAAAAGTAATCAAGTGATTATAATGTTAATATTTGAAAGACTTTTTGATAATAAAAGCAAGCCCCAAAAGCAAGGGATTTTAACTTAAAGACATTCCTAGTTACTCTCTCGTTTTCAATAGTTAAGTTATTGATGACTTGCCAAGAATGAGATTAGCAAACCCGTAGGTAAAACCAAACGTAGAGAAATGTTTGGAAGACTACTTGTTATCATAACAATTAGATCCAACATTATGTTTTGCATTTGTCTATGTGCTCGTGTTAAAGAAGATCCTCGAACAACTCTTTAGTTGAGCCTATTTGGATATATCATAAGGTACTACACAACTAGGATTATGGTATCCCAAAAGAACGGGAATAGAAACTGATGCGTGGGAATCGCACCTTGCTTTACCTTTCGAGGGATCTCGAGAAGCTTACAACCCCCACCAGGCAGTGTACCTGATCGTTGTAGTATAGTATAGTGACAAGTACCGGGGGATTGATCGTTCAGCTTAGGAATAGTGTCACTAGGATTAGAAAACCTAATTTACTAGTTCTAAAGGTGAGGGATGATTATTTTTGTATTTTTATGTTTTTATGAAAGCAATTAAAATCTCGGGTTTTGAAGGAGTGGGCGGAATTAGTTGCTATTCAACTAACCCAAAGCTAAGATGCAATCAAAATAAAATAATAAAAATGAAAACAAACTAATTATACTAAGGTTGTGAGCAGTAATTAGAGAAATTGTGTTTACTTAGACTTCACTACTCCCTAGATATCTTTTACACATTAATTACTTGTTATACTTGTATGGATGACGGATTGTATTCCTTAATACCATTCGTGGGGTGGCATACATAACTCCCCAACTCTATGAGCTCTTATCTCCTCCTACACCATGACCCAGCACAACTATAGGGATTGTAAACAGTGGCTCATGCATTAAATACAACCAATAAAGACCTAGTACGCCTCGGTTCATGTTTCTTAAGACGTTCAAGCATGTTACCATTTGGAGATCTGCCAGTTTTCTTAAGCCTAACATATAAATCATTCATCCAGGAACAAGAATAAACAAGTAATCAACACATAATCAACATCTAGGTTTCATTAGATCTAAGCAAACACAAGAAAGATCTAGCCTAGCATAATTGAATTGAGACAAGAACAAGAGATAAACAACCAACACATAGACATATTGATTGAATTAGAAGAACACTTATCTCAATTACAATGCAAGGTATCAAGGGTTTGGAACCCTTGAAAAACCTGTAAAAGAGGCACCAAATTCGTCTTTAGGGTTTCACCAAAACTTCTCTCTTTCTAATGTAAAAACTAGAAAACTATATATAGGAAAACTGGGCTGACGGCGTCAAGACAAGCATGTGACGCCGTCACCTCGCCGCCAAATACTTCATCGGACGGCCTTGATCTACTTATGACGGCCTATGTGACGCCGTCACCACCTACGGTATTTTATTCTTGGGACTTTGACGCCGTCAGGATGGATTTTGACGCCGTCATCAACTACGGTGTTTTATTCTTAATGTCTGACGCCGTCAAGGTGTAACTCTTGACGCCGTCACCTAGTGTCTTCAACATGGAAAATTGATACTTTGCCGTTTTCTTCACTTTTATGCTCCAAAAACGTCCAAAATGGCTTCTTTTCCAGAATTCACTCTCCAAACACCTAAAATCACAAAAGGAACGATTTAGGGCAATATTTGATCAAATAAAGTCGGATTCGGGCTTAAATGACCCCCTAAAAACGGATCATTTTTCGCCTCATCATATACCCTTACACTTGAGATTTGCTTGTCCTCAAGCAAATGAGCTTTTATTCTACTCAAAAGACAAGTTAGGGGTCATTTAACACTAATATAAAAGTAATTACAACAAATAATCGTTCCACTAAAGACCAATAGACAAGCACGGAGATCATACACAAGCACCTCACAAATAGTGTTTAGATACTCACATCTCTCGGGTGTAATAAAGTAATATAACATTATGGAAATGGAAGATATCTCTCACTACCTGTCATAGCAAAATAGATTACCATAGGCTTGGGAAAGGATCAAACCTCCACCACATGGCGTAAGCACCTAGGATAAACTATCAAAGAGGTCTTTTAAAGGGTTGTAACGTTAGGTATAGGGATATGAATTACACGGTTTTGTTGGATAAAGGAAGTTTTACTGGTGGCGAGTTAACAATATTGGTTAATTACATGTACAAGATGGCGTTGCTAAACCAAGACTAGACTCGACTTAAGCTAACAAATGAGAAATAACAAAAACATAAAATGAACATAGAATGAAAACGGGATGGTAGTCCGTATGTTTTTTTTTCTTTTTCTTGTTTCTATTTTTTTTTTTTTTTTTTTTTTTTTTTTTTGCATACACTCTTACCCTACCATCCAAAATAATACATCATAGGGGTATGAGAATTCCTCTTACACTTGAATCTTTACATACTTTACATTTAACTAATCTAATGACTCGAATTAAGAAAATCAAAACACTTGGAGCACTTTTAAGATTAACGTACATATGGGGGTAATAAATGATGTTCTTCCCCATTACTCCATAAAATAAGTACTTACCCATGAGTCCCAATCGTCCCAAAACAATATGTACAAGGATATGACTCGACTTAGCAACCATGTAATCAATTAGAAAGTTAACTTAGGGTTTAACAAATAACAATAATGCACTAAAAATGAGCGCATACACGGAAGGCTAAGGAGATTTGGTTGTACATTTAAGTGGGGTGTAACAAATTCTTCCTTTAAGTAAGATGCTTAAAGTTAGAAACGAAAAGATAGGCTCGGAGGGGTGACTAGGGGTATCGTGTACTAAAAATGAGTACAACGCTCAGGGTGTGGGAAAAATTAGTTGACTTAACTACCCAAGTAATATGACTTAAATGGTCAAGAATTGTAATACGGGTTTAACACAAGGGTGATCCTAATGCCTCTTATCATGTAGTAAATCCTACCACACGAATGTAGTCTCACTAGCGGTCTCGGGATGCATCACTAACGCAAGTTCTAGAATCTAAATGCTACCGGTACACTCATAAGCACTAATAGTAAATGCTTTTCCTATAAAATCTAAAGGCGAACCTCACATTTTTGGGTGGAAAATTTTTCTGAATATACGGTTATGTGCTAGTTATACAATCTCCTATCCATGAGACGCTTGCTATGGCTAAAGTTTCACTCCTAAATGTTGTAAAGAAATTTAAATTTGGCGCTAAAATTACACTAACAAGTATTTCTCGTAGTTTTATTACACATCTACTATCAAACAAAACAAACTCAAGCGAAAGTGCATATGTAAGGTATCATCTTTTTACCCTCCCCTTACACTTAAGATGAACATTGTCCCCAATGTTCAAGTAAAGAATGTAAAAGTGAAAAAGTAAAGAGAATGAAATCAAATACTCCCCTGATTTGCTCGGTATGGATTATAGGTTGGCCAGGTTAAATCTTCTTCCAAGAAAATGAACAATCAAAGCTTCTCTTCCAGAATATAAATCATCTTCTTGTCAAACATAACTTGTAGATCCTGACAAAATAGACAAGGCAACCTCGCGTAAAATCGGCGGCATCCTATATAAGTTACTAAATCCTAGAAAACGAGATAAGATATAATGCTTGTGGAATGAAGTTTGCAGATTTCCTGGAGATTATAAAACTTAATAATTCACAAAAACAATAAGACTCCGTTAGAAAAACAAAACCGGTAAAATTTCCAGATTTTTAACTCCTGACGCCGTCAAGAGTAAACTCTGACGCCGTCAGAATGGACCTGCAGAAATTCTTATGTTAAGTTTCCGGAAAATTTCTGGAAAAACTTCGTCCTACTTCCTGGAAAATCCTGCAAAACTTCATTATGACTCAATACAAGCATTTGACTCTAACAATTACGAATATACATGTTCATTTAATATTGTGGAGAATCATGATCGGTTTGTTTCTTGAAAACATATTTGGGGTTTCCCCTTACACTTATCTTTTGCAAAAATACTTTTAGGTTGGAGTTAAGACTAGACCAAACAACATAGTAAAGTATTTCCACATTTTAATTGAGAAACATGATCAACCAACAATAAAAATAAAACATGCATACGGAAGCAAATAACAATCAAACAAATAAAATCACACAAAACATGGGTTGCCTCCCAAGAAGTGCTTGTTTTTGTTCGAGTCACGAGCCTGAATCTACCCTTATTTCATGGAAATAGGGGATGTTTTCCCTACACTTAGGATTAAGTGCGGGTGAAAGTAGCGATACACACCCTTAGGGTGAAAATATGCCATATGAGGTAAGAGTGGTGGATGAATTATATGCTCAAAGGGGTGTGCTCCTATCATCATAACCTTAACAAATTCAATCGGGTTAATGGGTGGATTATGATTTTCTCCTAGAAATGGATCATTTTCTATCATCTTCAAGAGATTACTAGTTGGGGATCCATCTTGACCTAATAAACCTGGTTTAAACCCATAATGTTTCTTATGATCAATCATGAATGGGTGATGTAAGTATGTAAGGTCATTTTCCACTCCTATATTGGCTCCCTCTCTACAAGGCTTAGAGTCCACTACCTTTATCCTAAGACTACCCGGACTACATGGGTTGATGGGTGGGTCGGCTCCTCTTTTGTCTCCTAGATGTATATCTAAGGATGGAAAGTTGTGTGAAGATTGAGGTTCCGGTTCATCAACACTAGGTAATTCCCTAGAACTAAGAGTAAGGTTATCACTACAAGTATTCAAACCTATATCCTCTAGTGGTGTTTGGTACAAGGGTTCTACCTCTATTGGGGCTCCTATAGTCTCTTCTACTTCTTCCGGGTAAGTCACGGGTGGTGTGTATTCCTCAAGTGATGGTAGGACTTGTGGGGTACTTTGTGGGCTTGGATTGTCCACCTCATCCTCCATTGTACCTAGATTACCTATGTGTTTGTTTTGTACTATGATATTAGGTGCCATCCAACTAGGTATCTCAACATGAGTATATTCATCCCCAGACAAACTTCCTGTTTGCTCCTTCAAACTTGTTTTTGATTGATTTGTGATGTTGTTTGCTGGGTTGTCTACTCTATAATAATATTGGGCACAGTCTTCTAAGGTATCCCATGCTTCTTCAGCACTTAATTCCCTAGGGCCCCCATTGGCAAAATCATCAATGCACATTTGGTCACATCGGCTGACACGATAGTAAAAGGTTTGGGTTAGGGATGCTAAAGAGAAACTATGATGAGGGAATTTTCGAAGTAAAATTTTAAAACGAGTCCATGCATCATATATGAGTTCATCTCGATATTGTTTGAAATTCGAGATTTCAATAGGGTAAAATGGCCTTTGTGGTTGGTGGTATGGTGGATTCGCGTACTCCATAATGGTGAACGGAAGAGTCAATGGAAATTACGAACAAACACACAAAGAAAAAGATAGACTAAAGAAAACCTAAAAATAAAAATAAAATCTTACTAGAAAGGAATCTAGCAAGTAGACCTAATAAAAAGAAATTCTAACCTAGACAATAACTATTCCCCAGGCTGCGGCGCCAAAAACTTGATGCGTGGGAATCGCACCTTACTTTACTTCTCGAGGGATCTCGAGAAGCTTACAACCCCCACCAGGCAGTGTACCTGATCGTTGTAGTATAGTATAGTGACAAGTACCGGGGGATTGATCGTTCAGCTTAGGAATAGTGTCACTAGGATTAGAAAACCTAATTTACTAGTTCTAAAGGTGAGGGATGATTATTTTTGTATTTTTATGTTTTTATGAAAGCAATTAAAATCTCGGGTTTTGAAGGAGTGGGCGGAATTAGTTGCTATTCAACTAACCCAAAGCTAAGATGCAATCAAAATAAAATAATAAAAATGAAAACAAACTAATTATACTAAGGTTGTGAGCAGTAATTAGAGAAATTGTGTTTACTTAGACTTCACTACTCCCTAGATATCTTTTACACATTAATTACTTGTTATACTTGTATGGATGACGGATTGTATTCCTTAATACCATTCGTGGGGTGGCATACATAACTCCCCAACTCTATGAGCTCTTATCTCCTCCTACACCAAGACCCAGCACAACTATAGGGATTATAAATAGTGGCTCATGCATTAAATACAACCAATAAAGACCTAGTACGCCTCGGTTCATGTTTCTTAAGACGTTCAAGCATGTTACCATTTGGAGATCTGCCAGTTTTCTTAAGCCTAACATATAAATCATTCATCCAAGAACAAGAATAAACAAGTAATCAACACATAATCAACATCTAGGTTTCATTAGATCTAAGCAAACACAAGAGAGATCTAGCCTAGCATAATTGAATTGAGACAAGAACAAGAGATAAACAACCAACACATAGACATATTGATTGAATTAGAAGAACACTTATCTCAATTACAATGCAAGGTATCAAGGGTTTGGAACCCTTGAAAAACCTGTAAAAGAGGCACCAAATTCGTCTTTAGGGTTTCACCAAAACTTCTCTCTTTTTAATGTAAAAACTAGAAAACTATATATAGGAAAACTGGGCTGACGGCGTCAAGACAAGCATGTGACGCCGTCACCTCACCGCCAAATACTTCCTCGGACGGCCTTGATCTACTTATGATGGCCTATGTGACGCCGTCACCACCTACGGTATTTTATTCTTGGGACTTTGACGCCGTCAGGATGGATTTTGAAGCCGTCATCAACTACGGTGTTTTATTCTTGATGTCTGACGCCGTCAGGGTGTAACTCTTGACGCCGTCACCTAGTGTCTTCAGCATGGAAAATTGATACTTTGCCGTTTTCTTCACTTTTATGCTCCAAAAACGTCCAAAATGGCTTCTTTTCCAGAATTCACTCTCCAAACACCTAAAATCACAAAAGGAACGATTTAGGGCAATATTTGATCAAATAAAGTCGGATTCGGGCTTAAATGACCCCCTAAAAACGGATCATTTTTTGCCTCATCAGAAACCATAGTGTTTGACAAATGGAATTATGTCGGTAATAAGTTGATAAGAAAAGCACAAGTGGTACTTGCACTTTTATACTTACTTACCCAACGATTCTCCAAAACGCGTAAGATTCTCAAATTATTATCGGATGGAGAAGCACATCAACAAGCTCCACTTGAGTAAGCTACTCATATCGACAACGGAATTCATCTCATATACATTGTTATCCCTTAAACAAAGGAAGCATCGACTTCAGCGATAATTCTATCCATTATGTTTCTTAATAGACATATTGTGATCCATCTTCATCGCCTTGGTAAGATTGTTTATTGAGGAACGTCTTAACTAAGAAAGTCTTCTACGTTAACTATTCCATCAACGCGTTCACAAAATCTCTTGAATGTGAAGCATTTATAATTCCTAGGCTTAGTCAAAGACTCATAAGACCTAATACCTTAGTTTTGAACATTAGGATAAAACCACAAAAAATCAAGACAATTCCTTTTGAGTTTTTCCCTGCAGCTCTCACGGCACCCTCAGACCATACGGGCGGAACCCATTTTTTGGTTCCGCCTGGTCCGCCAAAACCTCAGATTGTTTTATTTTTAATTTCAAAGCCAAACATCCTCTTAACTTAATCATCCACTTTCAAACAACCATCACCCTCTCAAAAACACATATCCTCACGAATTTTAGGGCTTGTAATCCAATCTCTTCAAATCCAACTAACTTTGTAAGTATTCTAATCACAATTGCATTTTTGATTCAATTATAACATTCTTGCTTACAATCGTTAACTAGAATCTTAGGGTTTTTGCATAAAACTTCTTGATTCATGAAAAACTTGGTGGCTAGTCAATTATGTATTTCATTAGTTAAGAATTGTATCTTTTTGTTGATTTGCCAAACACATCAAGTGCATTGTCTTTCAAAAATCACATTCAAGACTAGTACATGATTCATCACCACATTGTTAAAACAAATGAAAAACATCATTTAAGCATCACTTGAATACTATCTCTTGAATGCTAAAGGGGATATATAACTAATATGTATTTTCGGGTACATTCAATCGAAGACACATTCAATTAGGAGAGTATTGGTTATCTTTTGTTTTTAAGAACAAACTTTGCATAACAAAACAATTTGGGAATCAAAATGAGTCAAGATAACCAAGTCTTCACATTGTTTTGCATATAGGAACACATTAGAACATCCACATTGTTAAAAGCCATTAACATATAACTTTATGTTTTCTAGGAATCAACATGCCTCCCGCAAACAAATCCGATCACAAGGAAACCCTTAAGTACATGTACAAACACCATATGACCAAAGGTCTCAACCCGGTTCAAGTAGAAACCTTTAAGGCATTAGAAAAACGCTATGTTCACGAAGGTAGAACCATTGATCCATCCTTTCTAGAAGGAACATCTATTTGCCAAAACTTTGCCGCAATTAACTTTGATTGTCTCCTTGATATAGATGAGCCAATTTGTCCTAGGTTCATCTTGGAATTCTATGTAACCGTAAACCTTTCCACTAGTGTTGTTGGTAAGATATCACTAAACTTCACAACCAATCAAATACCATATGACATAGATTTAAAAAACTTAGCTATCATACTTGGTGTCCCAAATGAGGGAACTTGCCTCTACACGGATAAGTGGCCCATTTCAAGTCTTGATTCTATTGATCGCTTTTATCCATACGACACACCTCTTGCTAGTAAGGAAACTATTAAGGAACACCTCTTTGTTAGAACCTCTACCACTAGGGTGAATCGTTCGGGGAATATTGTAGATAAGGATCCTTTTGGTATGGAGCTCAATGAGCTTAAACCGCAATTTAAGAAGTGGGAAGAAATTCTTAGAGCTAACGTCATAAGTACCATAGGAAATAGAGATCACATCAACACATGCCTTTGCTACATGCTCGATAGCATTTCCACCGGTCAACCCTTCAACTTAGCCTACTACCTAGCCAAAAGAATGGCCGACATACCCTTAGTTGGAACAACCGCTCTTCCCTATGGAATGCTTCTTACCCGCCTCTTTAGAGCAATCTCACCCATTTCTCCTAACGAAAATGGAATGCGCCTTGACTATTCTCTCGTTCCTCACATCTTTGTTCCTTTAAGTGATAAACGAGTTTACAAAAATAAGGGCAAACGTACAATCACCTACACCATCATCATCATCATCCGGCATGAGCGAGGATGATAAACTTCCTAACTCTAAGTTACCCCCTTTAGAATACCTTCAAGATCTCCCCATCATTGACAATGCTTCCGAAGAGTTCAAGCAAACCAAAGGAATGTTCAAGTGCTTTGGAAGGTACCTAAACAAGCTCAACAAGAAGATAGACCGGTTGTAAGAAGATTACGGAGTGTTTGGCTTATGAATGCTTTAGAATCATCTTTATGTTAAAATTACGTGAATTATTTGTTTTTCACTTTCATGGTTTATTACGTTTGTTGGATTATGTTTGTATGAAGTTTTATGCATAATAACAATATTTGAGGTGTTTGTCAATTTTTTTTTGCTTATGATAAATTTCACTAAGTTTAGTGAATATCGCTAGCCCCCGGTCAAAGTCATATGATATGAGTATTTACATGTTCATTTTTTGCATTTCCTAACCAGATATGTATTATATTTTTGATTTTAGGAGTTTTTGAAAATTTTGAAAATCGTCTCGCAGGTCAAAAACGCGGACTGCCTAATTTTTTAGCTCTGGCGGATCTGGCGGTACCCAAAATTGGGTTCCGCAAGTGTATTTTATAGGAATTCCAGAAATGGCCCAACGGACCAGGCGGCACCCTCAAATGGGTTCCGCCAGTGTATTCTGAGGGTTCCGCCAGACACCTGCAGAATTTTTTTCCATTTTTCTTAAGTCCAAAACTTGTAAAGTGTCAAACCATTATCCTAAGTGAGAAACATCTTCCATTAACTCCAATAACCATGTTAGAACAACTTTCACTCACTAAAACAATTAGGAAGCCACCTCCCTCCAAAAATTCAAATTCAAACATAACCAACCCAAGGAACCCTTTTAAAGGATCCTTCAAAACCATTGAAACATTTTCAACCAAATCACATCCCATGATCACAAAGCATTGAGTGCATATGTTGGTCTTTCACTCCACCTTATTCTATTGGAATGACATGCATTGATTTGACATATTCATGAAAATTTTGTAAATCATTTGAAACCTCAATCTTTGAATGGTAGAACATTAAATCCAAACACCCATTTCAACATCTCCTTCATCCTATAAATTTGAAAGTTTTGCAACAATTCAAATCACACCATCACCATTAAAACTTCTTCTCTCAAAACATCAAAACCACACTTTTGAAATGACTAAATCCAACACATCACCCGAGTCATCAAAATCCTTCTCAAAAACCACTAGGATTAGTGTTAAACCTTGTTGCTTCAACAAAACCGTCAAGTCAAGCTCATCTTCTTCAAGTGATGCTTCTCTTAACATTTCTTCACCTATCCAAGATTTCCTTAACCTCACTACCTCAACACAATCCCCAGCACATTGTAATACCAATGTAATTACCTTTCAAGAATTACTTAATCTTGATACTCCAAGACCCTCTCCAACACATTGCTACACAAACATGGCCACAAGTTCTCCAACAACTAGACCTTCAAGTGATTCATCATCACCTTCTCAACAAGCTCAACCAATAAAAACTTCATCACCTCAATCACCAACACCTACACCAATGGAACTTTTCCATACACCTCCAACATCACCACTACCCTATTTGGAAACATTAAAAGACATATCACCCAAATCATCAAATCCACCATCCTTGTCACTCTTTGACACAATTGCTCAAATGGAAACCCAACAACAACCTAGTGAGCAACTAGATGATGAACCCCATCAACCATCATTAGTAGAACGGTTGGCTTACCGTTATGCAAGACCATCCATTTTTCCAAATGATCAAGGTCATACTCACTCACAATCATTTGTGTTTCACCCAATTTACAAAGACCTTCATGGCAATCCTTCCGGCGAACCAAGCTTTCGCCATTTTGTTCAAAACCAACAACCACCACAACAACAACAACCATCACCACAAGAACATTCCCAACATTTTGAATCTCTACTTTCTTCTTATAAGAAAATAGAAGCATCCATATGGGAAAAACCTCCAAACCTTCATAATGAGATTGACACTCATTTAAACCACCTTCATGCCTTCAAACATATGGTTGACTCTCAAATCAACCATATCATGGTTTACAAACAACACTTCAGTCAACAAATGAAGGAAGCAAAAACACTACTCAACCATCCACCTTTGTTCCTACAAGTTCAAACCATCCACCACCAACATGTCAAACCACTCTTCCATCAAACTTTCCCCGCCATGATTGCAATCATTGCGAAAGAACCGCTCACATTAGTGAAGGGTGTCGAAGGGAAATTCGTGAGCTATCCGAAGAAATGAGGTTTATACTAAACCACATTTTGGATCTTCTACAATCCTTGTCTCACACACCTCAACCTTAGAGTCTCCAAAATGAAACAAAACCGTTTCTTTTGGAAAATGTTTCCCATTTAAACCAACAAACCAAAACCGTGTCATCCTTTCAACCTTCAAAATAAAGCCCGCTACAACCACAACCCACATTTTCATCCATAAACAACCTTAGCCTTGTTTTTGGAAAATGTTTCTCACTAAGGAAAATGATGATTTCCTTGTAGCTTTTTATGGTCTTAGTTTATTTGTAGTTTTTCTTTATTTTTAGAAGTAGGATGGTGTAATCTAAATTTCTTGTCTTTGACTTTTTAAAAGTCAAAATTTTACATGAAATGAATTTCATTACACTACAAGGTTTTCATTGTTTGTTGACCATTTAGGTATAATAAGTGAAATATACCTTGCTATGGTACCATACATATATCTTGTGTTGTTGAAACTAACCTTTTTCTTGTAGGTTCAAGATCCATGTCTCCTCTCTTGCCACTCCATTTAGGGGGAGTATCGTCCAAGGGGGAGCAAGTGCTTACTTCCGCTTCGCTACTCTTCTTTTTGTTTCGACAAAAAGGGGGAGATTTTAGATATAAACTTGTTTCAAAATTTTTTTTTGCATATCACATCATCTTAGCAAAAACAAGTTTTTATACCTAACTTTATAAGACTTAACACTAAAACTAGTTACTTACTTATAAATAAAGTTTATGTTTTGTCATCAACAAAAAGGGGGAGATTGTTAATACAAATATCGCCTAAAAACGTTATTTATATTTTACGATCTTTGCTAAGTTTTGTTAATGACAAAGTATGAAGTTTAGCTATAAGTAAATCACCACTTTAAGTGTTTAAGTCTTGTTTAACTAAGGTTTGAATTTCCTTCTAAACAAAACATTGTTTTTATTTCTTAAACTAGAAAGTGTCTTGTCACATCACATTTATTTCTTAATATAGTAAGGTCACATCACATTTAGGGCAAGCTTTGTCAATATACATTTATGGTAAGAAGTGTGTTTGACTTACTAAGTGGTTGCTTGCAAGTTTAGTGTTTGACTTGATATTATGAGATGTGACATTGTTTGGTTTGCAAGGAGTAATGAGATGTGACCTTGTTTGGTTTGGGAAATTTATTGCAAAAACCAACTGCAGCCCTGGCGGTACCCTGGGGATACACGGGCGGAACCCTCCTAAGGGGTCCGCCGTATCCGCCAGACCTGCAGAATGGTTTGCTATAAATACCAAACCATTTGTTAGTTTTACAAAAACCTCTTTAGGACATATTTTCACATACTCTCTCAACTAACTCAGTAACCTTTTGATTTGTGTGATTCTCTTATGTAGCAAGGGACTTCACAAGATCATTCAAGAAGTTACAAGCTTCAACTCTAAAGTTGAAAGTCTTGGTAGCTTGGTCATGTATAAGCTTTGGTAGTTTATACTTCATGTGTGTCATGTATATAGAAGTAAGTGGTTAGTATTTTAGGCCTCAAAATACGTAGTGTGTCGGGAGTTGTTGTACCCTTGTAAAAGAACTAACGGGAGTGGTTGTACCCTTGGTAAAGAACTCGACATCTAGCTTAGTGTCAGTAAAAGTGTAAGCGACGATGGGAGTGGTTGTACCCGTGTAAAAGAACTCGACATCTAGCTTAGTGTCGGTAAAAGTGTAAGCGACGTTGTAAAGGTTTTCTCCGCCGGTAAAAGGAGCTTGTTGATTAGTGCTTATAACTCTCGAGTTGAAAACTCGTGGCGTGGATGTAGGGCAAGGAAAAAGAGTCCTTGTAGCCGAACCACGATAAACAATCGTGTTGTGGTTTGATCGTTTCTTTCTTTATCTTTGCTTATTACACGTTGATCTTTAGTTAGAATAGCTAGTTACATATAAAGCTTTTCAAAGAACTAAACAAGTAAAGATGTGTTTATATCTTCAAACAAAAGTAAAGCTTTTCAAATAACTAAACAAGCAAAGTTAGGATCATGACATGCAAAGCTTTTCAAAGTATGAAAATAGTAAAGTTAGAATTATTATTCACATGAAAAGCTTTTCAAAGAATCAAACATATAACATTGTGTTTATATCTTTAAGCAATCTTAAAAGTATTTAAAGATATTCAAGTTAAATAGGAATCAAAAAGCGGTAAACTATTCAACCCCCTTTCTAGTTTTTCACAAAATGCATAAGGTGTTATACCGTATGCCAATTAGCGTATGAAGGAAATGCATTTGTAATAACACTAAAACCCATTTAACCCATACATCGGGTCAAACTTTAAATAATTCATAATGCCCGGGAAGAGGATTGTAAGTATTAGTAGATATAACTCTGACCATTTCTAAAAATAGTTTCCCGGTCACACGATATCAACATCTAAAACAGTACTCCGTATATTTTAGATTATCACCAAAATAGTCAGATAACAAATGTGCTTCACCAACATTATATTCACGGTATATCGAATTATGCGTACGTGAACTTTGAGTTTGTTGTTATTGCAACGATTGATGATACTGATAAGCTTACGCCAAAAATAAAATGTCACTTTCATCATCGGCATACGAATTGTTAAAATAATCATCATTCGAATCCATAGTTACAATAATGTGTTTTTTTAGCAATAATGAAGAAAGTTGTGTGAAGGTTAGTTAAATGGGGGTAATATACGCAATGGTGGGTTAAAAAAATTAAATTCTCAACCGTTGGTTTGATTTCAACAACTAGTTTTATAAAAACATAAAATAAAATAAAATAAAATAAACATCTACTTTCTCGCAATGCCAATATAATATACTGGCTTGGAGTTTGGTGTCAATAGGGAGGGGGTAACGCCGAAATAGCATCGTGCCACCTCATAATGGTGTGGGTTAGCACCTACCCAACTCTCAAAGAGGTTCAAAGACGTTTGGTTGCAAACCACATTTGATAAACCTTGTGTAATGGTCTTCTTCCTCACATAGTCACACGTCACATACCTCCATCACGTGAGTCTTGTTGCACGGAAGGTTGTCACGCGTGAGAGGCTTGTTGTTTGGTCAAAGGTTATGTTCTATGATTATGGATGTGTTTTATGATATGTAGGTAAATGGTGAGGACTGATGTATGACTGATTGTTACAGTTGGACAGATGATGAGCGAGTAAGAGTGAACGGATGATGCAACGTTGAGGTAAAAATGAAGAAATAATATATATTAGGGATCTTTACCTCATGTTACATTTCATTTGGTATCATTGATTTTTGTATCGAAACTTAGTGGCACTTTCGAACCCATGAACGAGGCTAACACGGGGTTGTGAGTAGGTCTAAAGTTCGTGAATTGCTAGCGTTATTTTGGTCCTACGTGTAATTGATCAACATTTTGTAAACTAGATTCCGAATAATTGATCCTCAACCACAAACTGGCAAGAAATAGAAACGTATAATGGATCTGTTTTCTTTGGAAAAGAGTACCTTCATCAACTGGTATCCTTGATTTACTTCATCACATGATATGCTAGAAGAAACAATGTCGTTATTAGGAGAAGAAGATAAACTGTGGAGTAAAAATGGACCCCGGGTATTAAAAGCGAGCCATGTCTTTTTCCAAAACGGACAACTTTAGACTTCTTTTACACAATTGTTTCTGACCTCATTTTGTCATTGCTTTAAAAGTCCACCCTTGAATGATATTCACCAATGAAAATCATGACACGTGTCAAACGGGCCCCGGTTTCGACAAATTTAATAACTGCGGTTTGTCATTGTTTGAACACTGCATTGCATATCTAGCTTCCAATGAGTCAAGGAGGGTCCTGCTGAATCTTTTACTGTTTTCGTTTGCTCCCTCACGAAACTGATAAATGGACGTGGTCTGCCGATGTGTCCGGTTGCTATAGGGTCAAATCCCTTACTAAGAAATTAGATAACATTTTGCTTAATGATAGCATGATTGGCGAGCACCATAATTGGAACTCGTGGATCCCTCGAAAAGTTAATATATGCACTTGGAGGGCTTCCCTTAATAGGCTACCCACTCGGTCTAATCTTGCTATTCGTGGTGTGAACCTCCCTTCTCTTAATTGTCCTTTCTGTAACATGGAAGTCGAAACTTTGGATCATTGCATCATTACTTGTCCGCGTGTGCTTTCGATATGGAGGAAGATTTGGAGCTGGTGGAACCTTGCCTCGCCTTCGGTGTTCCCTTCGTTCTCAATAATTGATATTGTCAAGGGCAACGTTAAAACTAACGGTTGTCCGCGTACCAATAAAGTTTTGAATGGGGTCTTGCATTGTACAATATGGAGTATTTGGAAGTGGAGAAACAAGGTCTCTCATGCGGATTTAGACTCAGTTCCTAAGATAGTCGATGAAGATTTATTTCCCTCTATTCAGAGGATGTCGAAGATGTGGATGTCGGCTCGTCTCAAATCGTCCGAGGCAAACTGGAACAATTGGATAGCGAGACCTTTTGACACTTTTCTTAGCTAGTTCTGTTTTGTGCCCTTTTGGGCTCTCTTGGTTGTTGTGCTGTTCTTTTTTTTCCCCTGTATTTGTTTCTTTTGTACTCTTTTTTGGCTTCCTTCTTGGAGCCTGTTCATAATTTAATAGCCTTTCAAAAAAAAAAAATGTTACAAGTTATTAGCAATGTTTTGAAATCCGGGTTTGAAGAGAATTGCAAAAATCGTCTAAAAAGTTTGGCCAAATTACACGTTTCGTCCCGAATGTTTAGAAAGTGCAAGGATCGTCCCTATGGGGAAACTTTTGGTGCAAATATCATCCCCACAGGGACGATACTTGCACCAAAAGTTTCCCCAAAAAGGACGATACTTGCACCAAAAGTTTCCCCACAAGGACGATCCTTGCACTTTCCAAACATCCGGGACGAAACGTGCAATTTGGCCAAACTTTAGGGATGATTTTTGCAATTCTCTCCCAGGTTTGTGATTGACCCGGCCAAGTCATCAGGTCGGCGGGTCAACCGGTTTGACCGTCGGGCCAACCTGTTTAGACCCGGTTTTATGCACATGTCCAAAAATTCATTTTCTGCTGTCCAAACATAAAAAAAAAAAAAAAAAAAAAAAAAAAAAAAAAAAAAAAAAAAACTTTAAAAGTCAGAATTAGACTTCAAATAGTTCGATATACAAAAAGAAATGTTAGTCTTTATAATTAAGTTAATAATCAAACAAGTCTCCACGATTTAATAGTGCAATATAGTAGTACCAAATTTGATTTTACTAGTTCAGATGCAAGTAAATACAATGATGTCTCTAATTTATGCATACAATCCTCATATAGTCATATCAAACAAATATAGTACCTTAATTATGGAATAAAAATAAAAATAATAAAGAGTCAAAATTACCTCCATCAGACAATTACTTATGTCGGGGCTACTGTGTGAGTGTGTGTAATTATCGGTGATTAACTGATTATGGGTGTTTGTTTCACTCAAATTTGGTGGTAGGTGACACTAGGTTATTATCATGGTGGTTGTAATGAAAAAGGGTAAAGTGAAACTAAATACTCACGGTTTATTTTTCAGGTTTTCTATTAAAAAAAAGAGAGAGAGAAAATCAAACCCGACAGGATTTCGAGAATCGGGTTACTTAAAACCTGGCAGGTCTAACCAATTGACCCGTTTTTAAAAACTCATATTTTTCTTAACCCTTTTATTTGCCGGAACCGGTTCAACCGGTTAACCTGGTCGGGTCGGCCTTAGTTTCAAAACATTAGTTATTAGAGTTATAGTCAACAAGGAAATACATCTAACCTTTAAAGCTGATTTAATGAAACACATTTGACGTCGAACAAATAAACACTAGTTTGTAATTTCATTTTATTTGATTTTTATTGTAATGTTCTTTATTTTATTTCCCCACTCCGGCGGGATTGGGTATGTTCTAAAATAGTGACTCGTCAGTTGGTCATGAAAATGGTTATAGAAATAAACCTGAGTTGGAGTTGATGTGATAATGATGACGCGGTCATCCGCGGTCACAATTACGCCTAACCTAAGCATAAACTCTGCGGATTTAACTTCTTAACTTTTGAGTTGACCATTGTCAGTGCGGTATATATTTTGGAACAAAATAAACTGAATCATGTAATTGTTTTTTTTTTTTTTTTTTTTTTTTTTTTTTTTTTTTGAGTAATTTTTGTCAACTTAAATATCATACAAACAAAATAACCTTGAACTTTAAATAAAGTTCCCTACAAGGCTACAACTAACATCTTTATGATTCTTCTTGCTTCCTAAAAGATATTATGGATTAAGTAATGGATGATTAGAGAATCATTCACAATAAAAGCCAAGAGTTGACATCTTTTTTTTTTTTTTTTTTTTTTTTTTTTTTTTTTTTTTTTTTAACGGCAACTTTATATAAAAAAAACTAGCAAGGCGCTAGAAACATTACAAGGAAATCACATAAGGGTTTTTAAACCAAGACTCCTGAGAAAAAGAACTAGAACAACGATTAACATACCAATTAAAAGAGAACGAAACAAAGAGTTGACATCTTTCTATACTTAAACAAATCAATTATTTGGATAAAGTTGCATTTTTATGCCTATGGTTATTGTTTATAAGTACACAATCAATGGCACAAAATCTAGTAGCCTTTAGAACTATGCATATAACATAAGGCATAAAGAGATGCAATTATTCGACTTCTTTCCATCATACAAGTCCACCTTCAATGGAGAAGATACATGTGCAATACTAAACTTATTCTTTGACGAGCCAATTGTATCCTATGTGTTTACTAAATTGTATAATATTACAAATGCGTTTGCCAAAAGCAAATATACGAACTGGTAGTGCTTTTGTAAACAACAAGGCTCATTTTTGTTTTAGGTCGATCATGGGATAAGTACTATTCTTGTATAATCAAGGTCATGTCACTAATAATTTATAAGAAAATTTTCAAAATGTATACAAGTGGGCATGCACAGTATAAACAAGTTTTACAAGAAATTTGAGTGTGGACACAAGAATCAACCCACAATATAGCTCGAGTGATTGACCCTATTAGCCAACGATCGTAACTTTCTATAATAGGCTAAATCCATGTACACTGAACTAAATAAGTCGATTGGTCGCATCTTTTTTAGGTCAAGGTTCTTGTTAATTTGGAAAGTTGATTAAAGTTTGTCTATATTATGGACCATTTTGAGCCAAAGGCTGTACTAATTCATTTAATTCGTATCATGTTTGGTTGACTTGTTGAAATGTTTATTTGTTGAAACGTTTATGCTTAGATTAATTTAGTCCTGTAAAGCTGGTAATTGTGGATAGGAGCAATGAAGTATATGTCTAAGAGGACGACTCATTTTTTGAGCAACTCGTGTCTACATTTAACACGTGCCCTTAAACAATTAAATAAAAATTAATCTACCTACAATACTTAGACACTTGTTGTCTGTAGTGGAATTGTACAAGTTGCCCATTTCGCCTGGTCTATTTTATACTTTTAAAAATTTTAGGCCTGTAAAGTGATAAGTCGTAAAGCAACTGTTATATAAACTACATTTTAGAGAGAACTGCAAAATACATCCCTGTGGTTTACAGGTTTTACCATCCTACATCCCTGTCAGAAACTTTTGGCAATATACATCCCCCGTTAGGCAAACGTTTGCCACAATACATCCCTCGTTTACTATAAGGACTAACGGTGCAAATTTTTCCTCCGTTATCTCTTAACGAGACAGAAAATATTACACCGTTAGCCCTCGTTAGCCAAACGTTTGCACCGTTAGTCCTCTTTTTTAGAAAAAAAATGTAAAAAATTAATTTTTTTTAAAGTTAATATTTAAAAAAAAATCAAAATTTAAAAAAAAATTGCGAAAAAAAAAATTATAAATAATAATTAATTTTTTTAAAAATGCGTATTTTTTTAAAAATTAATCTTTATAAAAAAATGCGTATTTTTAAAAAAAATTATTAATAATAATTATTTTTTTTTAAAATGCGTATTTAAAAAAAAATTATAAAAATTATTTTTTTTTAAAATTAATATTTAAAAAAAAAATCAAAATTAAAAAAAAAATAATATTTGCGAAAAAAAATTATAAATAATAATTAATTTTTTTAAAAATGCGTATTTTTTTAAAAATTAATTTTTATAAAAAAATGCGTATTTTTTAAAAAAATTAAAATTTTTATAAAAAAAAATTTTAATTTTTTTTCGCAAATATTAATTTTTTTAAAAAATTTTGATTTTTTTTTAAATATTAACTTAAAAAAAATTAATTTATAATTTTTTTTTAAAATACGCATTTAAAAAAAATAATTATTATTTATAATTTTTTTTTTAAATACTCATTTTTTATAAAAATTAATTTTTAGAAAAATACGCATTTTTAAAAAAATTAGTTATTATTTATAATTTTTTTTTTCGCAAATATTATTTTTTTTTAAAAAATTTGATTTTTTTTAAATATTAACTTTAAAAAAAATTAATTTTTTAAATTTGTTTCCTTTTTTTTTTTTAATTTTAACTTTTTTTTTTTTTTTTTTTTCTAAAAAAGAGGACTAACGGTGCAAACATTTGGCTAACGAGGGCTAACGGTGTAATATTTTCTGTCTCGTTAAGAGATAACGGAGGAAAAATTTGCACCGTTAGTCCTCATAGTAAACGAGGGATGTGTAGTGGCAAACGTTTGCCTAACGGGGGATGTATGTTGCCAAAAGTTTCTGACAGGAATGTAAGATGGCAAAACCTGTAAACCACGTGAATGTATTTTGCAGTTCTCTCTACATTTTATATGTGAGAAGAGTCATTCATAAATTTTGCTCTAATGTAAAAGTTCAATTACCGAAAGCTTTTTGTGTGATTTATACATTAAACTAGATTACAAAATATGCATGAAGTGATCAAAAAGTTTTTGCTCAATTACTTAGAAGTTTACCAAATCTTTGAGAAAAAGCTTTTATTAAGTTGTTAATAAGATGCAAAAAGTGATTTAAAAAACTTTTTCAAATAATAAAAAGTCATTCTGCAAGCTCTTATTACGGATGCTCCAAGTTTAGTGCATACGCCGACTCATTCTTTAAACAAAAATATTAAGTAGAGATTTATATCAATATGAAATGATACTGTCCAAAATTTTTATACGTAATACTAATTTTATACTTCAAGATAAGTCAAGCTCATAAGAAATCATTATTTGTGTCTGTGAAGTGGACGAAGAACATGTTCGCATTCTTATTCTCAGGTGTTTTTATATAATAAACTGTAAACTAATTATATAAGGAATATAATCCAATCCACTCTTTTAAAAAAGCTCAAGTGTACTAAATTATGATCATCATCATTTTATTCTTGTTATTCTTGTTTGACCATAGTCTAATTCACTAATCAAAATTGTCTATATGATATACTCAATAATGAGAGTAAACTAACGACTTTTTATTTCGCGAATTAAGAAAAACCAAATCAATATTTTCAAGCATGTTTAAATAATAGAAGAACACGCTTGCAATAACCGTGTGAATTATGCAAACTAACAAATTTATAATTTCTTAAAAAAATAACGGATATGAAGTACACATGCATCATAATATCATATTACATAATATGATTATAAAAAGACAAAGAGTTAGCAATCTCTCCTGATTTATCAAGATGAGCAACATCGTGATGATGATCTCGTACGAATACGAACACAAGAAGAAATATTACAAGTTATTAGAGATATAGTCAACGAGGAAACTCATCACCCTAATGCCAATTTAGGGAAATACTTTTGGCGTCAAACAAATGAACATTAATTTTAAGTTTCATTGTATTTGAATTTTATTGTAATATATATATTTTTAATTTTGTTTGAATGATTAATGTAATGTTTTTAAATTATTAATAAAATATTGACTTTAGTGTTTAAAAAAATGAAAATGAAAAAAGGGTGATGACCGTAGTCAGCATATTATACTAAGTTGGTTATAAAAAATGTTGTAGATAGAGAAAACTAATTTGACGCTGATATAACTGTAATTATTGCAGTCATGTGTGCTCACCATTACACTAAGGTCTTCATTATTAAGGACCATCTGAACTGACACGTCTTCGTCCATGTTTATGTACAAGTCGGTTGTCCTTTTTTATTTCGTTTGTGAGTGTTTTTTGGAGTATATTTTTGTATACGGTAGATATATTTGGGTTTTGATGTTTGTTGTGTTATCACTATGTTGTTGATGATGTTGATCGAAGAGAGAGAAATTGTTGTGCCACTAAGTTGTAGCAACCAAAGTGATAAACGTAACACCTTTTAAAATACTTTTATATTTAATTGACACACCGTAAAACATGTACTCCTTCCGTATTAAAATTATTGTCATAAGAGATAATACACAAAGTTTAATAAAAGTGGGGACACTTTAATTTTCAACCACTAAAATGGAATATTCTTCTACTAGATTCTTTAGTTTTTACTAAATAAGGAAAATGGATAATTATTTTGAGATATCCTAAAATGGAAATATGGACAATAAATATGAGATGGAAAGAGTATTAAATTTTTGTACTAAATACAAAAGGCTTTAATTATTTGTACACTGAATTATCTCAATCAAATTTATGGATGTGATTATCACTTTCTTTTTAAAATTGAAGTGACTCAAATAAATGATAAGTCAAGGTAGAAATGATTCACCGGCGGAGCATGATGATGAATGATGACAGCGGACAAGTTTTTGATTGATTGAAATGAAAAATACTATTCACACATACAAATATACGGAGTAGAAGATATATAAAATTTATTTACTTGTAGAGCAATTTTAAAGATTGTAACAGCTGGAAACTAGGTTGTAAATAACTAAATATACCAACGTTCTTGTTCTATTATGACTAATTTCAATTTGAAGGTTCTAATAACTCGATTTGAGTCACTATTATACGATACGTTCTTGCGACCTTGGCTATGTTTGGCAAGAGGCTTATAGAAGCTTATCGGGGCTTAGACTTTTAAAGTGGGAGGTGATTTGCACACTTTTTATTTTGATTAGGACACTCACAATACAACTATATAAAACACATTGTAAACACTGTTGACTGTACAACTAAGTTATGCATAATTTAGAGTATCTCAATATAAAACTTGAGTGTACAAATCAATTCCTTTTTAAAATAAGTCTCGTTTGTCACACAGCCTTAACTCATTGTGCCAAACATACCCCTTGAGTGAGGATTTCTAGTGAGTTAGGATTGTTGGCTTCATCTGGTAGAAAATCGATATGGCGGTCATTGGAAGAAAGAACTAGTCATATATAAGACCAAAGGACATAATATATCTATGCGCGACTTCAAAGCAATATCATGATATATTCATCGTTGTTGCATGTTGTTTGAAAGTGAACAACTTGCTAAATTGGTAAATTTTGATAATATTTTTTTCATACAATAAATTGAATGGATTAATGCGCAAAGCAAAACTAGGCCTCCCAAAGTGGGGAATTCTCAGTTTCTTGTCAAATGTCAATAACATCTATAGTCTATAGAGATGGACCTTACAAAAATTAGTCTCTTTGTCTTATTTCACATTTACAATAATATGTATTAGCCACACAATGTATCCACTGAATCCAGACAAACTTAAAAAGTCAACCCTTTTGGGCCATGTTTGTTCTTTTGACACCATATGTATATATAGGAGTATAAGACAAGAAGGCCATTGCGACAAAACTTCATGCCTTGGCATATGCGGTTCAAATACTGTAAAATATACTTTCATCACTGTTGTGTAATAGATACCCAACTAAGTATATCATAAACTGTAAAAAAATACATGTCTCTATTAAAAGGTGATGGATTCAAAGTGGTAAAAAAATGTACTCCGTATATGTGATTTGTTGGCTGTAACAAGTAACTAATGTGTAACATGTTCTATAGCAACTTAACATTATGATCTACTAGAACGTTACCCACGCAATCATAGACGGAACTTGCAAATTTTTTTGGGGGTCCGAATTTATTCTTGGATCTGCATCGCAAAATTTGTTTGTAACCTCAACTAAATTACCTCTAAAACCTATAATATTTACACTAGGTGCCGTAAATTTTGGGGGAGCTGGGACCCTCCCCTGCCCCTACATAGTTCCGTCCCTGCGCGCAATGCGGCGGCGGATACCTGTGACTATATTTTGCGTTATTCAGTTACACATTTAGTTGTCTTTATGCTTTATAAATAGAGATGGTAGAGATGGTTAAGTCAAATAATTTAAGTTTGAACAACCAAACTGCTTTCTAACAAACTTTCTAACCAACCTGCTTTCTAACCAATTAATTTTGAAATCCTTCTATAGTAAGCAAGTAAAAGTCTGAATTTTAAGTTTTTCTAATTATAGAATAGTCTCAAATGCATTATATAGTAACTAGAACGGTACCCGCTCAATGCGACGGCGGGTACTCTGTGATTATATTTTGCGTTATTTGGTTACACGTTTAGTTGTCTTCATGCTTTATAAGTAGAGATATTAGAGATGGTTAAGCCAAATAATTTTAGTTTGAATAAACAACCGCTTCCTAACAAACTTTCTAACCAACCTGCTTCCTAACAAATTAATTTTGAAATCTTTCTATAAAAAGCAAGAAAAAAAAATCTAAATTTTAAGCCTTTCTAATTATAGAATAATCCCAAATTCATTATAATGTAGTATAAATATAGATATTTGAGTTAACTTGCATTACTAAAACATAATAGTATAAACATAAGCATTGGAGAAAATATATAAATTTCATTAGCAGATGTCTCCATCAAGGCAAGGCCCATGCCCTGTAAAACATGTGAGTTGTGACTATGGTGTGAGAATAAAGATGAAACTGATAAGATTAAATTTATTTGTTTTAAAATAGTGAGGATGATACATACACAAGCAGCCACTCAATACATAAAACAAATCTCAACAAGATCCATAATCCCCAGCCTATGCTAAACCGAGCAAGAGGTCAACTGACATCGAGTGTTGACCGAGATATACTCGTATTAGGTAGCAACCCTCGACACACCAGAAACGATATCACAAAACAGACTCGTCGAACACATTGGTTAAGTTGTGAAATGATAGTTAACTTATGGTGTTCGCCAAAACAGGTCGGCACACACTATTCCACAAACATTTGATCTTATTCATTTTGTGAAATTGGTTACGCCATTAAAATGTGTATACTATTACAATCATAATAACGAGTTCTTAATAAGCCCGGTTAATGCAACTAATCATGTTTTAAATGACTCTAGCACCATTTAACTCGTATTTTTTTAGCAGGATCTTTCTAGTTTATCCATGTGACCCAAAACATAATCAAAATCAACTCTATTATAGTTTTCACATAACTCTCATAATCAAAACCATTACCACCTCAGAGCTTTCACAGAATCATGAGATCATAATCATGATGAGTTAATGACATGACACATAACAGATAAAAGAGTAAAATGAAGAAAATGACTAGTCTAAATGGCGCCAAAAATGCAATACATGTATCAATCTACACATAAGGCCACATGAGTGAACACTCGGGGGTATTGATGGTAATTAAAGCAAATGGAGGGTCTGATGGTTCGTACACTGGGCTTTCAGGTATTATCAGTGAAGTTGTAACCACAGTTAGGGCAATTATAGAACATGGTCTGTCCTTCATCAGCAGATCTCGTCTGTTCAAAGAAAACCAAACAAACATCATTTGTCAAAGTTAAGCCTCCAATTCTAACAGAATGCAACCATGATTATGTACCATACAAAATCACCAACGAAAATCATGCTCGTTGGCAATTCCAATGGTAGAATATATACATATGAAGAATCATGTTACTAATTAGTTTATAGTATGATAATTTATGGTCTGCACAATGACAAGTTTTCATCCGTCATACATACTAAAAGGAAATGAAAAAGGTGCAGGCGTACCTGTTGTGTGTGATAGTATACACCCTTGTTTGAGCACTTTGGACACCTTACGTTATAATCCTGTTGAAACAAAAACATGAAAAATAAGGTTAAAAAACTGATGATTTCTTGAAACTTCAAATTTATGTAATGAAAATGCACTTGCCATCGATCTTGTTCTTTCTCCAGAAATTTCGATTGATGACAAGCCCAACTCTCTTCTAATTTGCTGCAATTCAGAGGTAATGCAAGTTCAGGAGTTGTAACATTAACAACCAATATGATATCGACTTTTATTAAAGAGGCTAATTCAAATTCCACTTGATAACAGAATAATATACACAAACTTCCATTATCTTAAAAGCAGCACAGTATATTCACATCAGCAGTAAGTCTATACTCTGTACCTCTTCGCTGACGGTGTATTTGATTTCCTTTCCAGCAATCTCTGAAATATTTTAGTCACTGTTAGAATTTAGCGATAAACATTTGGCTTAAAAGAAGATGACAGAACAAAATTTAGAATTCAAAGGTACTTTGAGCCAACGACTCAACATCAAAATAGCAACAAATATAATGATGAAGTCATAAAACTACATAGATAATATGCTAAGCTCAGTGTCAACATCATAGTTGATAATTAGCAAATTTATAGCGACCATCAAATCCGGAACCATATCTTTATGTAGATATAAATAGGACTGACATATAAATTTACCCAAGCCATTATGATTTGTAGCTGGGGCTGTTAACGGTTCTTACAATATCTAACCTCTACATGATCAAATTGGGTATCATTTTCATCACGAGAACTCGAAACTCTCTTAACGGTTATTCAAGTCCAAAGAAGAGTAACAGGGTGATAGTATGTGAATACCAGCTACAACAACTCAAGGGAAGTAAATCCATCTGTGAAAATATCTAAATTAAAATTTCCAATCAGCTGTATGATTACGTAATACATCCATGGTTGAAAAGAAGATGCTAGAACCTGAACATGCAATAGTTTCATGGAAGCAATGTTTTTTATGTACTTACTTGTGTCCAGAATATAAAATCATAAGATGCTCGAGTGGAAGTCATATTTTGAGCAATTCCAAAGTGTTAGGGCTGATCAATCAAAGGCTTACAAAGTAAATAATCCAAAACTCCGAAAGAAGACCCAAGGGCATAGTACAGGGGAATTACTTTTAAAAAGCCGTTTCTCAAAATGTTACCTAATTTGTTAAAAACTAAAAAAGTGGAAAACTGCTCAGAGGTCCTATAAATATCCTTTACCTAGTATATACAAAAAGTTTAGCAGTGACCTCAAAGAATTTTTTAAAAGCAATGATGTGTGAACTTGAAATGGCTGATCTCGGGATGATGAACTATACCATGGCGTAGAAGTGGTAAAACTAGTTTTCCTTCCAAACAATTTATACAAGAAAAAATCTGAACTACCGGAAGAAAGAGCTGCAATCCCATGAGGCTGGGATCACTCATATATAGGGTGGATTGAAGCTACACAAAGACCACAGATAGCACACATTACAGAGAGATTCCTGATGTCGAATTCCAAAAACCAGCGAGATTGTACGTAAAAACTAGATCATGCTCATCGATGGGTACATGGAGAATCCTATAGAGCTGCATTCGTTAGCAGCCACAAATATCCTGTGATACTAACAAGCAAAGAAAAAAAACAGATTTACTGTGGTTCATTGACAGTGGTTGTGTCGTTTTAAGGTGGTGCCAGCCTCCCGAGAAATAAATCATTTGTTTGTCAAGCAAAAAAGTCTGTGTTGGGTTTCATATGCAGAACTCAATGAGACCTTTAAACCAAGAATTGGCAAACATAAGTAGGAATGTAGAGTATTTATGTTTTCAAGAATATCTTTCTTCCTATTTTTGGTCCTGCATTAGCATTGTTAGGCTTTTAGGGATAGGCAGTGCTTAGGGCTAATTCTATAAAATACTTAAGTTCTTGTGATCTGCAAGTGCCTATCTAACAATGCTAGTAACTAGAACAAATTCTGCAAACATATTCAGAGAAATCTGCTCTTTTCCTAATTTTTTAGTCCCCCGCGTTTTTCTTATCTTCCTATCTTATAAAATAGATGAATGGACACGGGATCCACAAACCAGATAAGAGAAGCCAAAACTGATATAAATATAAGAAAACCATAAGCTTTTTGCAGAAGAGGGATGTACCTAAATTTCCATTCTTGCAGAATTCTGCGACTTTACTATTCTAATGGTAATATTGAACATAAAAATAAGCCGGTGTGAATGCAAGTAACAATTACAAGCCTTCTAACTAGTTCTTGTCAATAACAAAGATTGAGTTGGTGTTTGAAAAGAAACTACTCCTATTAGACAGCCTTCTTTCTATTATATGTCTTATCTAGTTTTTGCCACTAAAACATATTCATTATTCTCCTTTACCCTCAAATTTAGAGTACAAAAGTGAATTCTACTTAATCATAGCAAAAGAACGACTACATTTCTAAAATGCACATGGCATGGACTTGTTTATCAATTCTCACCTACAATTGCAAAAAGCAAAAGACGCCGTAGCTATAAAGTATAATCTCTATCGGATATTGCTAAGCAATAAGCATTGTCACAAACTATTCACGATTATTTTTGTGCACTCTTCTTATAAAATTCATTTGATTCATTTGCATTTTCAAGGATGATAGATAGTTAACGCAAGGTACAACGGGTTAAAGATATCATTTAACTCATTCCATAGTTTAATAATTGAACCACGCATAAGAATACACTTCAATATTCTTATCTAAATCAAATCATGTAAACCGAAACAAATCAAGATACAGGGGTTGTTTGGAATCACTTATACTTTGTACTTATATAAGCTGCTTAAGAATAAGTACTTGTAAATGGTGTTTGGATATGCATATTTTGACAGAAAATGCAAAATTACTTTGTTAAAAAAAAGTAACTCAAACTTATCTATAAATGGTTTTAAGTGAAGGGGGTGTTTGTTTAAGCTTATATGTGGGCTTATGAGCTTATTTAATTTCTGCTTATATTTAATAAGACCTAATTTGTGTTTCGGCTTATGTTTCATAAGCCCCAATTTTCCGGCTTATTTTGAGACTTGCGGGCTTATATAAGTTTAAACTTATATAAGCCCGCAAGTCTCAAAATAAGCCGAAAAACTGAGGCTTATGAAACATAAGCTGAAACACAAATAAGCTCATAAGCCATAAACAAACACCCCCTTATGGCTTATATAAGTTTATCATATAATAATAAACTATATAAGCCCAAAAGTCTCAAAATAAGGCACACCCGAAACACAAATAAGCTCATAAGCTACATATAAGCTTAAAAACAAACACACCCTAAAAACAAATCATGTTTAAATTTCAGCAAAAATAAATATACTTTAAAATAAGCATAAGCAATTTGGATAACACAAAACTGCTTCTACTTAAAAATAAGCCGTTAAGCAGACAAAAAAAAAGGATATAATTTCACCTTTGATTTTCTTTCTGGAGTTGCAGAGTGGGCAATGGACATAGTTTCTTTTATCAAAAGAAAGCATGGTCCCACAAATCTCACAAAACATGAAATCACTTTGATGTATGCTGCTTTTGATTTCCACCTTACTACCCATTTTTATTATTATTCCTGTCAATCAGTAACTTTGTTTTATATAATCTTTGCACATGAAAATGTTTCTACAAACTAAATACATATAAAATAAAAGAAGAAGAAGAAGAAGATGAAAGACCTTTGTTAACTAGTGTTATATGGAAGATGGTTCCGGCGCCGCTAACGGAGGAACAAGACAGTGTGTGTTTGTTTGTCGAATAAACAACATAAAATACCTAGTTGCTGTCTGGTTTTTGTTTTTGTTTTTATTTTTAGAGTAAATTGCAAAAATCATCCTTATGGTTTTTGTAGTTTTTGGTACTAGTCATCCCTAGCCCATATTATAGCACTAATCATCTCTGAGAGGTGAAAAGTTTGGCGGAATACATCCCTCATCACTAATATCGTTAGTTTTACGTGTTAAATACCTCACATGCATATCACGTGAGGGTATTTATGTCATTTAAGATAATGGCTGGGGATGATTAGGGTGCATTTAGTTGGAGGAAAACACCATTGTTTTTCACAAAATATTTTGTAAAAAAAACAAAGAAAACAGAGATCGCGTTCAAATCACCGAGATCGCGTTCAAATCACTGTTTTCCAACAAAATATTTTGCAAAACACAAAATCACTTATTTCCTAACTTAATAAGGAAAATTACAAAACAAATTTTAGTTGTTTTCCTTTGTAACCCACAACCCTCCCTCCCTTTGTTTAAAATAGAAAATGCAAACATCAACTAAACACGTTTTCTATATTTTCAAGTGTTTTGTAGAGATAAATTTCCCTTTCAAATTTTTACAAATTAAAGATATAAAACAAGAGAATTTTTTCTTCAACTAAACGCACCCTTAGTGTCGAAACATAAACCAAGTGGATGATTTTTGCAGTTTACTAAAAATAAATAAAATTTATTATTATTATTATTATTATTATTATTATTATTATTATTATTATTATTATTATTATTATAAAATATCATTTTTTTTAATTATTATTATTATTATTATTATTATAAACCATCACTTTTATTAACAATAAATAGGATTTTACAAGAAATTGGTGGGGAGCCAAGAAACCAACTGGGCCCTCACACCTCTAGCAATAGCGAAACCAATCCTATTAAAAATATGAACGGCAGCCCGCGCTCCAATGTCTTGAGTCGTAGAGAAATGTCGAATACGCTTTAGAAGAGTTACTGCATCTTTCTCAAGTTCTCCAACAGAGGAGAAAGAGAAGGGGAGGAACCCATATCCGATATCCACACATTTGGCCTCATACTTGACACGTTTACGTTGTGCAGCTTCAAAAACCGCACGACCTGGCATAAAATCAATCATACCAGATTGCGTCAAGGGTGACGACCCCGTAAGATCAACACAAACATCAAGCCCACCATCCCAAGAGTAAAGTAATATATCAGCTGGGCGCAAAGATCTATCCCTATCACCATAAAGCCCAATATCCACCTCCTTACGAGCTGAAATTCCGGACCGAGAGCATATATCAACAAGAACATCACGCACAATATTATACCGATGTTTAATGCCAACAATACCTGCACAAGAAACCGCGTGATCCCCATAAATATCTCCGGTAAAAACATGAGAACAAGCAGAACACGGTACATGAACATTGAAAAGAGGAACACTCAGCCGATAACACAACACACAGCGGTATGTCCGGGCATTCATAGTTTGACCCAATCCAGATATAGGAGCCACCCTGAGCCAATCTAAAGTATGATCCTCCTTTAGAGAGCTCCATAACGCCATCTGTCGAGGAGAAAGATGGAATGTAGATTCAACAGTTTGGGTAACCCGATCGAAATATATATCTGCCAATTTCTTCATGAGTTTGGGGGCAGCGACCTCGCTTAGGTTACTCAAAAGGTCAATATCCATATCCATATTAAAAGTACATAAAGCATCATCAAAGGAGGGACCAGCAGTTACAATACCAGAACTATGGAGAAGCTTAGTCTGTAAGCTAGCAGATTGAAGTCTAGACGCAAGAAAAACATATTTCAAGACATCTCCTGCAGAATAAACACCAAGCCCCCCAAAGGCAAAGGGAATGGTGGCAAGTCTCCACTGCCAATCACCAAAACCAGGCCCAGAAGCAGTGACAATACGTTCCAATGAAGAACGAAGTGCCGCATCAAAAGAAACCTGAGCACACTCAAAGACCCTGGGGGAACATGTGCGCATAGAAAAATACAACTTGGAAATACCTGCACATGCACGGAGTAGCAACAACTCACATTGAGGGTCGTTAAGTTTAGCAACAGCATCCATAAGATCAATGGTTTTAGCCACCCTTTTCAAAACCAGCCTACTACCAAACTCAAAATCAACACTAACAGGCCCACCCAATAATTTAACACCATGTAAGGGGCGAGAAATATTGGGGGGGAACACACCCGCATATCTGCTTCTAGGGTCTTCCTTTGGCCAAAAGACCTCAGTTTTATCAACGTTGAGGTGTAAGCCACGACTAGGTCCATCCATCATAATCAACTCTAAAACCTTACCCACAACCAAAGTATCTCCAATAACAGTACCATCATCCAGATACCATGCTTGAAAAGAAAGGTTAAAAGAGTCTCTAATCTTACATGCCAGGGGATGTAACACTAAAGCAAAAAGAAGAGGCCCAAGCGGATCACCTTGTTGCACACCTTGATGAGACCAAAGAGTATGCTCACCATAATATAATCTGGCGGGGCTAGAGTAACATAATTCCACCCACTGTGAAATAGCCGGAAAATGAAGCCGAACCTCACGCAACATAACAGCCCAATCCACCATGTTGAAAGCGTTTTTAAAATCAACCAACAACATAGAAAGACCAACATCACCCCCATGATCCTCAACCAAACGATTCACTGCATGAAGAATAGCCTCCCCTCCTCCCGATACCCCAACACCAAATTGTAAATCATCTAAATAACTGTCTGAAGAATGGCCAATCATGGACGCACAAACCTTGGAAACTAACCGCCTCCAAACAGTCCCAATAGCAATAGGACGGATACCCCCACCTGGTTTGACTAAGGGTGTGAGAGGAGCACTAGCAATGTACTCACCCAACTCCCTCGGGCATTTGCCAGCAAGGAAAAGGTTCACCACTTGGGTGATAGATGCGATCAAATCATCAGAAATAGCCACAGCCGCACCATTTAAACAATCCTAAAGGTGTTGAGCACGCAAACCATCTCGCCCACAAGAAGTACCACGAGGGAAACTCTTAATCATGTCAAGAACCGTAGCATTAGATGCAGTAAGGTGATGATGATCAATAGGTATATCAGGCAAAAGAGGAGCAGACTGGAAAGGGTGCTTAGCTTTTAAGTCCTCAAGAGTAGAAACATCGTAAGGTGCAATACCAGAAGACGAAAGAACTCTGACCGCAGCAGTATAATGACCATCACAAATCTTCCTCTTACATTGCTTGACATTGCGGTCACCCAAATCCGAACTGTCATCATCAATATTAGACCAAACAGGTGAGGGTTCGGCTAAAACGTCACGCACAATCTGTATACTACCACTAGGGGTGCCCCACGCCTGAATAGCATTAACAATATATTCTTCCTGGCGTTGGCGCTTATTGGCCGACCTACATTCTTGATTACTCCTCGGGCAAAAGGTTTTAAGGAGACAAAGAGGCAAGACTAACAAACCAACCCAACAAGAAATGTCATCAGGTGCGCAGATTACCTTGTCAAGGGCTCCTTTCAAAACACGAGAGAACTCCAAACGACATTTAGGAGGGATGGATTTGACAGTACGCAGCCCCTTAGAGAATAAAGAATCAAGAAGAGGTAAATCGAAACCACCAAGTTCATCCAAAACCAAATCCTCAACAACATCAACATGGGAGGGAACCTGTGGTTTGGTGAGATCATATAATACAAACCGAACAACACCATCACTACAATCCGGAGGAGACACAAAATCAGATCCCGTACCATGACGATACTTAGTCCAGAAGGTATGCGTTTTAAAACAAACACCACACAACCACACCCCCATACGCTTAAGAGTAGTCTCAGCCCTTTCGAAAATAACCAAATCCGCTAAAAGAGAATGCTTAGTAATAAGTTGAGCCTCACCATTAAAGTGCCGATCGCGAAGATGAGTGATCAAATAAATTTTAGTTAGCCCGTTTCCACCACCATCCCGACATCCATTGAGACCCACGAAGGGGCAATGAAATTTTGCCACAGGCATAGCAACAAAACGAACAAAGCACAACCCCTTGTAACCAAACCTCAAGCAACAAAGCACCAAAGTAGTACGGATAGGCAAAACCAATACTTGCAAACTGCTTAAAACCATAACCAGGTGCAACAGGATCAAACACCAATGTATAATCTGCTTAAGAAACCGACAAGAGAAACCACCATGCACGCCAGAAACCAAACAATTGAATCTGCTTCCAAAACCCTAGCCGCAAAACCGCAATGAAACCTCCACAACCAAGAGTAGCAGCACGACAAAACAACATGCAGGAACCCTTACAGACCCACTTTACGAAAGCAGCTCGGATATAACGAACCCACAATCACCAATTTATGACAGTACCTGCTGTTAACGAAACCCAAGCCAAATACGGCCTTTGCTCGAACCTGAAAACTGCACAAACCTCTCAAACTGTTTTTTGAAGACCCAAGGCTGCTAAGGATGGTACCCACAGCAGTAATGGAGACCAGGAAACAGGTAAGAAGAAGTACCCAGAACCGAGTGACGAACAAAACTGGCCTCACAACGAAACCCTAAAAATAGATTGATCACAGTAAACCAAAACCTGATAATTGTGGGATCCACCGAGAAGAAGATAACCACAACACAAACAAAGGAAAACCCAGCTGTTTTGAAGATGCAAAACGTACGCAAGAAAAACAAATTGAATCGGGTCTCGAACGAAAACCCTAAAAATGAAACTGTACACAAGGATGTGACAAACCCTAGAAATTCAAATCCGACAACAAACCTATACAAGAAGATAAATTATTATTATTATTATTATTATTATTATTATTATTATTATTATTATTATTATTATTATTATTATTATTATTATTATTATTATTATTATTATTATTATTATTATTATTATTATTATTTGTTTCTACATATATACAAAACTAGACAAGTGCCCGTGCATAGCAACGAGATTTAATAGCGGCAGATAGTTGTAGTGATAAAAAAAAGTTTATGGGTTATAAACGAAAAATAATAAAAATTTGAGAATTTTGGGATTAAACATAATATTTTGAAACCTAGTTCGACCTGATTGGTTCCACCGGTTGAACCAGTTCCGATCGAAAAAACGGCTCAATTTAAACCGGTTTTTATATTTTCGAAACCTAGTTAGACCTGCCAGGTTTGAAGTGACTCGGATCAACCTGGTTTTTGATATATATATATATATATATATATATATATATATATATATATATATATATATATATATATATATATACACACACACACACTTTTTTTATCATTCCAAATATATATAAATTTAATTTTGGTGAAAGACCGGATTGACCCCGGTGTTTGAACCAGTGACTAGACCAAGTCGATTAGAAACCTGGTTTTCAAACATTGATCAAACGCTATTAAAACTAAACAAAAATAAAATGAGTTACAAATGAAAATAATAATAAAAGTTTATGATTTCTATAAATAGTTTACTTAATTTTTTCACTTTCTCACTTTAAGAGTTTTTCCTTTATATATATAGTATATATATAGATGTAGATATAGATTGTATAGTCTCGGCTCATTATCAATAAGACTTTGAGCTAACAAAAGATAGGGCTCCAAAAAATCAAAGTCATAAGGCTCGGGAAACCCTGACTACGAGATACCGATAGCTATCATCTTTATGAATATAGAGGATATAGTACTTGATATTTAGCCTATCTCAAATCAAGGCATAAT
This sequence comes from Artemisia argyi, assembly GCA_030686995.1. Lineage (NCBI taxonomy): Eukaryota > Viridiplantae > Streptophyta > Magnoliopsida > Asterales > Asteraceae > Artemisia > Artemisia argyi. The sequence goes on along the minus strand of CM060709.1, from coordinate 120,939,285 downwards.
ATCCACGTGCGATACAGTCAAATGAATAAAGAAAAATTGATAGTTAAGATTTATTGTAAAAGTAAATACTTGAATGATTGCATTTCTAGAAATGTAGAGGTTTTTAAAGCTTATATGCATAGTTTTAAAAGCGTACCTATGCTCAATGCTTTAAGGCTTTTTTCGGATTGAGGCTCTACACATGTATAAGGCTCACAAAAGGCGCGGCGTCTTAGGCATTAGAGCCTTGAGCCTAGGCGCACCTAGGAGAGGTGCCAAGTTTTGAACCATTTTTTTTTCAAATTAACATTCATCGGCCTCATATTTCTGTAAAACCTAACCTAGAAACTAAATAAATCAGAGAATTTGAGAGTTTTATCCTTCAATTCAAGTGTTTATACATACAGACCCCTCATTCAATTTCGAGCATGAGATAATGAAATGTCATCATGCCATGATCTTCATACATTGGTTGACATTTTCGGTTTGAACATGAGATTTGTTTTGATATATTAAGTATTTTAGTGTTATTTAAGTCATCATTAATATATAAATTGTCGCATAAAACTTTTAAAATTGTATTCAATTCACTGCGCCTCATATTCTTGAAGCATGCGCCTTGATCTGCGCCTCGCCTCAAGGCTCCATAATCCCTTTTGTGCCTTAACCCTTTCAAAATATTGCTGATATGCATAATAGTTTAGCATTAGATTTATAAAACAAACTACAAAAAAGATAGTAAGTTTGAAAATCGTTAAGCATAATATAAAAAGTTTATGTGGTGTTTACTATGTAACAGGCAAACTATAACCCATCATAACTATATATGTTATTAGTTGAAAACTAGAAGGAACGAAATTTCAAACTATGATGCACATCAATACTATCTCTGATGCAAAAATTCATCTTGTTCATCACAAATTTAGGTTTTGTTTATCACCATTAGTTCATAATGTTCATCAAGATTAAAGATATTGTTTATCAGTTATCCTATGAATAGTGAATATATTTTTCATGATTACTAAACAATATGATCTTTGATGAACGCTTGCAAATTTTACAATTGAACAAAAATTTTATCAAAGCATTTTCTCAAACACCTAATACGTGTTTACATAAATATCTAAGTTCCTTGAACACACCAACATCAAAACCTAATAATAATAATAATAATAATAATAATAATAATAATAATAATAATAATAATAATAATAATAATAATAATAATAATAAGATGAAAAATTGATATTAATTTAAGGTTTATAGCTATGTATGACAAAATTGAGTAGACAATGCGTTTATTAGTGGTTTATAGTTTGGCATGAAAATTAGAAAATCTAAAAGGGGTTCATCTAGTCTTTAAACTCTTGAACAGGGTCGGTCCTGAGTTTTCGGATGCCCTGGCGAGATGATGGAATAATGCCCTTTACTAAAAGTTGTAAACAAACGACACAATATCTTTCAAATTTATAAACAAAGCTCGTGTATTAACTTAAAAATTCTTAGACAACGATCTAGTTTAAGTTATCTGTAGGTTGCTTTAAGTGCATTATAAGTTTATAACACAAAAAGATAATTAAAAAAGTTTGATTAAATTTGGGCCATATTTGAAAATTTATATGAATAAAAAAACTTTAAAACATGCTATAGTTAATTATAATATGTATGTTTTTTTTAAAGCTAAATAGCTTATTTAATTTGTGATAAAACTGTAACAATATATTAAATATTTTATATTAGTACTTGTGTTAAAGGTAAATAAAGTATATATTTTAAGGTGCAACTTTTACATTGTAAAAGTGAGTTTAAAGGATAAAATATATAATCAAGGAAATATGTATGTTCAAACCTATTGTACCAAATATAAGAGTAATTTAAACTAGGAGGTCATATACGCCGATAAATCAAATAATCCTGATATTTAAGTGTCAATTTCCCCCTATTATGCTCATTTATATTAATGATTATGTGAATATATGCTTTTATTCCTTTATATTTTGTATTTAGGTCACAAGTGAGCATATGAGCTAAAGTGACGAGAAAATTGGAAAGAACGTGCAAAGATAGACAAATCCAAGTATGCTAGAAGAAGCTACGACATAACTCATTCTCTCAACTACGCCGTAGCTAGGATTTCTACTAAAAAGACCAAAGTCAACACTGACCAAGAGTTACGGCATAACTAATTCCATTGTTTACGCCGTAACAATCACAAGTCTTGAAGAATCCTCAGATCTAAAGACTACGCCGTAACACAAATATGGAATACGGCATAGCAACGAGTACAAGAGTAGTCCAAGCTCAAGAATCAACTTACGGCGTAACACACCTTTGGGCTACGGCGTAATGAAGACTACAAGAGATCTCATATCCGATAAATATTCTACGGCGTAACACGTTTGGAGATTACGACAGGGAAGAAACCCTAATATCATTATTACGGCGTAACATTTCATAGTTACGCCGTAAACTCTATATCTGGATAAGATTTCACAAGTTACGGCGTAACACATTTCGTAGTTACGCCGCAACTCTCGATGGGCCTATAAATACAACCCTAATTTCTGCATTTGAAGAACAACTTTCTCACACACAAAGTTAGAGATCGTTAGGAGCTTTTAGGAGGCCCTTCTATAGCAGCATACGAAGGCTTTCCAAGGGAGAAATCACACTTCAATCACCATAAGTTTTAGCATTTCATTGTTTCATTTACATTTCAAATACATGGATCTTGTAAACATTATTTCGAGAGTTGAATTTAACATGATTGGCTAAGCACCTCTAGTGCTAGCCTAGTTATGATTCCTATATTGTTTTAACCGTGTTTCCGTACTTTTCTTATATGCTTTTACGTGTGTACATACTTAGTTTATCTTGAGATCCTCTTATTTCGGTAGTTTTGATATGGGGTTGTATCCATTATGCTAGCTTTAATTGAATTAAGACCACAATTGAGTTAGTAGGCTAGAAGAATTGACCATAGGACACTAGCCTGATGGATTGCGAGGAAATGGGAGGGATGACAACTGACCATATTTCCTAGTGTGCGAATTGACCATAGGATCACCTACCGTATTTGATGAACTTAAGAAGTTAGAGAAATGGCCTATGATTGTGACAATGGGCCATTAAGGATAAGTCTAGCATGTAGTTGCGCTTAATGACTCAAACCCATCTACCATACTTCGGCTTATTAGCATGGGGTAGTGCATGTGATTCCTGACAAGATTCGGGGGAGATAGGCTAGGGAATTTGACCATATGCACCTAGTGATATATGTCCGCCCCACCTAAAGCATAAGATTAGTTTAATGGGGACATGACCATAAACGATGTAGGAGGAGTAACTAGGCTAGTACACTTTTCTCCCACTGCTCACAACCTTTACTTTAATTGCTTTTGTTTTCTAGTTTCATTTCCAACTTTCAATCAATCATTTCCTTTTAATTACTTTTACTTAATAACAATAGACTTAGACATAGTCCGCACCACATAGCTCTTGGGACGACCTCGGAGTTACCATTACTATCCTACACACGATCGGATTCTCTGTCTGTTAGTGCAAATAGGTAGATCTTAGGTAAAACGAGTATTATAAATATTAAAACTGGTCAGTAAAACCTGCATCAAGTTTTTGATGCCGTTGCCGGGGAGCTATAATAGGATTATTATCTAAGTTTTTAATTGATTATTTCTACATGGAATTAACTTTAAATGAATATTTGACCTTTCCTAGGGTGGAGTATGGAATCAGACGTCCAGCTTTGGAGGAACACATAAAGTTCAAATTCTGGGAACTATGTTTAGAAGAACTCAAATGATGCAATTTCTCAGGAAATAAAGATGAAGAGGCTCATGAGCACCTGCATAAAGTTGGCAACGTAATTGATCTTTTTCATACTCCTGGAGTATCTAGAGATCAAGTCATGATGATGGCTTTTCCCTATACATTGAAAGGAAAATCGAGGTACTGATAAGGAAGTTGCCCGCTGAGTTAGTTACAACATGGGAGTTATTGAAAAAAGCATTTCTAAGGGAATTTCGCACTCCGGCTAAGATAATGAAACAAGTCAATGACATCCAAAGATTTCAGCAAGGAGATGGAGAACAATTACTAATAGGATGGAAAATATTTGAAGACGCGTTGCTGAAATGCCCCGAGCACAAACTTAATAAGCACGAACAAATTCAGATTTTCTATAATGGGTTAAGAATAGACACCAGGCAAATGCTGGATTCACAGGAACCTATCCCCAAAATGACCACTTACAAAGGGCTAAAAAGGATTGAGGAAATAGCTCGACACTCTGCTATGTGGCATGAAGAAGAGGGAAGCCTAAATAAAGTGGAGTCTATGATAAAAAACATCAAGAAATTTGAATTTGAAATACACTCGTTAACCGAGGAAGTAAAGATGGTTCAACACAGCTTTGACAATCCGCATGAAGGGATAGTTTCTAACCTAGAAAAGGTGATTAGGAAGCTTATGAGAGACTCCAACAAAAAACAATGTAATAATGAGAAGATGATTTGGGAGCTTAAAAAAGGATATGATCTAGCACTTAAAGATCATGTAACAACAATAAGAAGATTGGAGAATCAAGTAGGAAAACTAGCTCAATTCGTTCGTAGTAGAGATAATGGAGAACTCCCCAGTACTACCGAAACTAATCCTAAAGACCTTGCACATGCAATTACCACTAGAAGTGGATTAAATTACAAGGAACCAGCATACCCTAAGGAGTCCAAAACACAAGTAAACTCTGCACCGTTTACCGAACAAGTAAATGATGAGGATAGAGACAAACAAATAGTTCTGATTAAAGAAAAAGTCCGGGCTTATGTGCCACCTGTTCCTTTTCCAGGAATACTCAAGAAGGAGCGGGAACAAGAACAGTTTTAAAAAAATTGGAACGATTACAGCAGCTCAGTATTAACATACCTCTGGTAGAGGCGTTGGAACAAATGCCTAAGTACGCTAAATTTATGAAGGATCTCCTGTCTAGAAGAAGACTAACAGATACATCACGAGTTAAGCTAAACGAAAGTTGTTCCGCTGCACTCCTGAACGAAATCCCTTCGAAGGAAAAAGATCCTGGGAATTTCACCATACCATGCACCTTTGGAGGTGTAAGATTTGAAAATGCCTTAGAAGATCTTGGCGCAAGCATCAGTCTTATGCCATACCAAAATTCCTAATGGTGTTGCTGAGAATGTGTTGGTTAAAATTGGGAAATTTGTGTTTCCGGTCGATTTCATCATCCTTGAAATGGAAGAAGACGAAAAGGTGCCTATTCTTTTTGGGAGACCCTTTCTCGCCACCGCACACGCTATGATAGATGTGTTCAATAAAAAAAAACTTGTTAGAAATCGATGGAGAAAAAATAACATTCGATTTGGAAAAGTCTATGAGGTATGCCGCATTTGCTGATGATGATCTAAACTCTTAGCATTAAAAATATGTATAGAAAAGTGATTGTCATTCTCATACATGTAACTTTGTAATGTGTCGTAGATTACAATAGAATAGTCAAATGGGCTAATGGTTTGGACTAATCTAATAGGTTATAAGTTATGTACTATGACTAGTCAATACTTAATGTAAAAGTCCAATCCATGACCAAGCCCATCCAGGCCCATTAGGGTGTCACATGTCTTACTATATAAACACCTCAAATGAGTCATTCGAGGTGTGTGCATTAGTGTGTATTGTGTGTGTTTCTCTCATTAATAAAAGTTCTCTTTTCATCTCTTTCTCTCTATACATACGCCATACATATACATCATCCAAGTCACCACCTTTACTTCATCTTGAGCTTATATTGTGTGATAAAGTTGTGATATCTAAGGTCCTACAAGTGGTATCAATCGCCAAACAATGATTTAGGAGTGGTGGGAGTTTGTTTGTTTCGTTTTTTTTTAGCTTACTACACGAATTTTCTCAAAATTGTTTTTTACTTTTCTTGTTTTTCTTGGCTTTTAACACCTTTTTTATTACAAAATAGTGTTATAAACCTTTTCTAACAAGAAAGTTCCAATCTTTTTGAAATTTTAAAGCTTAAAAACTTTGAATTTATTTTTGTACTTGTTTCTAGAATACAAAAAATTTTCATAAAAATCATCAAGTTTGCAACTTTCTTCAAGTTTTGGTGTTTTTATAACTAGAAGTACAAGAATCTTGGAATACAAACTTCATTTGGGTGAGCTTTAAGAACAATCAAAATTCTGGCAAACTTTCGAGAACACAATTGTACTATATTTCTAGAACATAAAATTTTCGAGAACACATTTGTACCAACTTTCGAGAATACACCTTGTTGATCCTTAAGTCCTACCGTTGCTTACTCGGTGTTTCTCTTGCTTGTATAAGTGAGAAAACACTTTGACTCGTGGTATACTCTCTAAATTGTATAATTTAGAAAGTTTTGGTGCAAATTTTCGAAATTTCTGAAAACTTTCGAGAATTTTGAAATCTTTCGAGAATCTGAAAAGTTTCGAGAATTTTGGAAAAGTTTTGAGAAAGCTGAAAAACTTCGAGAATTTTAGAAAAGTTTCGAGAAAGCTGAAAATTTTTGAGAATTTTTGTAAAATTTCGAGAATTGTGAAAATTTCGAGAATTTGGAAAACTTTCGAGAATTTTGAAATCTTTCGAGAATCTTAAACATTTCGAGAATTTTGACAATAGTGAGGTTTTTGACGATCAAACTTCAAACAGTCATAACTTTTGAATCGTAACTCCGTTTTGGACGAAATACCTGTCAAAACGACCGTGAGACCGAGGAGAACGACACGCTTAAAGGTTTATTGATTCCGGTGAATTTTCGAGGCCCAAAAACGCTCCGAGAAGAAGTTATTGAGGTTTTAAGGTTTTAGATCAAATTTTTCACCACAAAACCTGCTTCATCTTCACCAAACTCAACTCCTATTTCGTTGGAACAATCAAAAAATCAACTTTATCAATCAACACTTCATCAATGGCAACTCAGCAAGATATTCATGCAGCCGGTGTGGAAAATTGACCTCCCATGCTTGAAAAAGGTGGATATCTTCCATGCACATGCCGCATTCTTCGTTACATCAAAACAAATACTGGTGGTAAACTAATGATCAAATCCATTAAAGAGGGACCATTTAAGCCAAGAAAAATTCAAGATGAAGGTAATCCGAATACAACACCTCCTACTCTACCATTCTTTCGTGACCAAACAGAAGAAGATTACACAGATGAAGACAAGAAGCATATCGCCGCTGATGATATGGCAATGCATTTAATCCAACTCGGATTACCACGCAAGATCTTTGCTGCGGTCGACAGCTGTGAAGCTGCTTATGATATGCGGGAACGAGTTAGAAGACTATGTCATGGAACTAAAATTGGCCAACAAGACATTGAGAACAAGCTTCTAACAGAATAGGAGAACTTCAAATCCTCTAAAGGTGAACATATTGAATCCTACTACACAAGGTTTTGCACATTAATGAATGAGTTAATCAGAAACAAGTTGACACCACGAACAATTGCAACAAACATCAAATTCATCAATAACCTTCCAGAAGAATGGGGATGATATGTAACAATTGTCAACCAAACTAAGGATTTACATCAAGTGAATTATGATCAACTCTATGACTTTCTGAAGCAAAACCAAGCTGAGGCTAATGAAGTAAGGAAAGAACGATTGGCAAAGAATCATGATCCTCTCGCATTAATTGCTACTACACCAACACCTCTACCAGTGAACACACCACATCAACCATCACCATTATCTTCCACTCACAACAACATGCAACACTCATACAGTCCACAACCAACACCTGTCTACCAACAACAATTCTACCCACAGCAACAACATGTTATTCCACAACAGCAATACCCTCAATTCCAAGAACCAGAATTCACTGAAAATGATGAAGCTACAGCAGCCTTTGTTGACATAAATAATGTCTAAAAACATTGTTAGGATATTAACAATATCTCTATGTTTTGATAATTACAAAGCATAAACTCATTAATCTAAAACTTATGACGTAAACAAGTTTTTAGTGCTTAATATTTGTCTTTGCATCCATATCACTTAAGGTATGAATAAACAAAGTGTTTATTGCATTTCATGATCAAAGGAAAATTTTCTAATCACTAGAATTTTTATAAAATGTATTAAACATTCTATATCTTTTACAAAATTACTTTTGGAATTAAAAGAATATGTTTAATTCATTATAAATATATGATTTCAAATTTCCAACCAAAAATGGCAAATTTTATCCAGAAAAATTTTCCCCACTAGAAGACAAGAAAATCCAACGTTCTGAAGGGGCGGCCCCCTTAATTCCTTAGGTGGCCCCCTTAATCATTAAGGGGACCGGCCACGCTCCAGAACAGTAAATTTTCTCCTTATAAATACTGGTTCATCCCACATAATTTTCTCACCTTTTGCACTCCTAAACTTTCTGTTCTAGATCCCCATTTCTATTCTCTTAATCCTTTGATCATAAATACATAATTCTTTGTTTCAAAGTGATTTAAACATCATCCTCTCAAGTGCAAGAGAAGAATACTTCTATCCTCCAAGACAAGAAGTATTACAACTTGTTGTGATCTCCACATCCAAGTTTTTGGTGCATCATCAAGATTATTTACATAATTCTTTGTGAAGATTGTTGTGAATATTTGATTGTAGATAGTTGTGCTAGGTATATTGATTGTGTAATTAGTTAGTTGTTTGGTGTGAAGAAGAAAAGTTAGGAATTAGATTGTAGTGAAGAAGCTAGGTGTGAAGTTGTTAGTTGTGAAGAAAATTGGTGTGAAGAAGATAGGCGTGGAGTAGTTAGTTGTGAAGTAGATTGGTGTGAAGAAGTTGTGTAGAAGTTGTGATTTAGTTGTGAAGAAGTTGTGGTGTGTAAATTGGTGTGTAAGGTTTTATCCGCCATAAGGGAGCTTGTTGATATAGTGAAGAAAACTCTCGAGTTAGGTGCTCGGGGAGTGGAGTAGGGAAAGGAAGGTGTCCTTGTAGCCAAACCACTATAAATCTCTTGTCTTGCGGTTTGATCTTTCCATCTCTTATTTATTTCTTTACTTATCATTGCTATATCTTACTTATTGATAGTTGTTTATATTGTGCAAGACTTGAGATCATATATTATCGAATCTAAATTTTAAAAACTAAGAAAACACTAAAACTATCTTTTATAACGAATTAAAAAGACGTAAAACTATTCAACCCCCTTCTAGTTTTCCACAATTGGTATCAAGAGCCACGTCGAGCAAGATTTTTAAAATATATTGTATTTTAAAACTTGTAACGATCTATGAAATCTGAAAAATATTTAGAAGGGCAATCTATGCAATGACCACCACTATTTGAAAGTGATGGATTTTTATATTGGAAAAATAGATTCGAAACTCATGTGAAATCAAAAGATCTTGATCTTTGGCATATTATTACCTTTGGTGATTTTCCCCTATTTAATATAATGTTGAAACTAAAATGGATGAAATTGTATCTTTTGAAAAACAGAATGATGATTTGAAAAAGAAACTTGCAAAAAATAATGAGGCTAAAATGGTCATTTATAATGCATTACCACGCAAAGAATATGAAAGAATTTTTATGTGTAAAACCGCAAAAGAAATTTGGGATTCTTTACTAACTACTCACCAAGGTAATAGCCAAGTCAAAGATAATAAAATAGACCTTCTTGTACAACAATATGAACAATTTATGATTCCAGAAGAGGAATCAATTGATAATGCTTTTGCTAAATTTAACACTATTATCACAAGTTTAAAAGCACTTGATGAGACATTTTCTAGTAAAAATTGTGTTAGGAAATTTCTTAGGGCATTGCATCCGAAATGGCGAGCTAAGGTCACGGCAATTGAAGAATCAAAGAACTTGATGACGTTATCACTAGATGAACTAATTGGCAACTTGAAGGTTCATGAAGAAATTACAAGAAGAGATACGGAAACGGTCAAAGTCAAGAAAGAACAAACCAAATCCATTGCTCTAAAAGCCAAAAAAGGAACCTAGTGATGATGATGATTCAAGTGACGAAAGTGAAGACGAAGAATATGCAATGGCCGTAAGAGAATTCAAGAAATTCTTCAAGAGACGAGGAAGATTCACTAGATCATCACGAGACGAAAGAAAACCATTCCAAAGAAATAGAAGTGACAACTAAGGGAAAAGAAAGTGCTTTAGATGTGGAAGTCCAAATCATCTCATTGGCGAATGTCTAAAGCCGCCGGGTTATGAAAATCAAGACGCATTTGTTAATGGAACATGGAGTGATAGTGACAAAGAAGAAGTTGAAAAGCCAAGAGACGAAAAGTGTTTTATGGCAAAAGAAACCGACAAAATATGTTTAGGAATTGACTTGGAGCCTGACGAATGGATCAAAGATAGCGGATGTTCGAGGCACATGACGGGGAACCACAAGCTATTCTCTACATACAAGGCATAAAATGGAGGTAACGTTATTTTCGGTAGTGACTTATGTGGAAAAATCATTGGCAAAGGTACGATTTCTCAAGACTCACTTACTATTGAAAATGTAGAGCATGTAGATAATTTAACATATAAATTACTTAGTATAGGACAAATATGTGATAATAAATGTAGAGTCACTTTTACCGAAGAGGATAGCGAAATTGTTAAGAATGGAAAAATTATAGGTAAAGGAATTAGGAAAGGTGGCATATATGTTATGAAACTAGGAAACAAGCCTGAGGAATGGATATGCCTAACGATCCTAGATTAAAACTCTAAATTGTGGCATAGGAGATTAGGACATGCTAACATGCAACAAATACAATCTTTGGCCTCTAAGGAATTAGTTGAAATTTGCCTAATAAAAATATGACAAGCATTTTTGTGATGCATGTAAAATTGGAAAACAAGTTCATGCTAGTCACAAAGCTAAGAATATAGTATCCACTACTAGGTGCCTAGAATTATTACATATGGATCTTTTTGGTCCATCCGCTGTGCGGAGCTATGGAGGAAACAAATATACATTAGTAATAGTAGATGACTACTCACGATACACGTGGACTAGGTTTTTAAGTGACAAGACCCATGCCTTTGAAAAATTCAAAATATTTAGTAAAATGATTCAAAATAAATTAGGATGCACAATAGTAGCCATTAGGACGGACCATGGTAGGGAATTTGACAATGAAGTACAATTCGAAAAATATTGTGATTTAAATGGAATATCTCACAATTTCTCCGCTCCTCGTACCCCTCAATCAAATGGCGTAGTAGAAAGAAAAAATAGGTCACTACAAGAAATGAGTAGAACAATGTTAAATGAACAATCCATCCCACAAAAATTTTGGTGTCACGCCGTAGATTCATCGACATATATTTTAAATAGGGTATCAATTAGGAGAATTCTAGGAAAAACTCCTTATGAGTTACTAAGAGGTAGAAAACCAAAGTTAAGCTACTTTAGGGTATTTGGAAGTAAATGTTATATTCTAAACTCTAAGGATTACCTCACTAAGTTTGATCCAAAATCATATGAAGGAATATTTTTAGGATACTCACAAAATAGTAAAGCATATATAATACTTAACAAACACTCCATGAAAGTAGAAGAATCACTAAATGTAACATTTGATGAAACACCACCTCCTCCTAAAACATTACCTTTAGAAGATGATGACTTAGTCGAAGATGAAGCTATTGAGGTTAGTAAAACAAAACCCATAGGAAATGATAATGAAGACATTCACTTAGGAAATAACGAAATTGTTAATGTTAAAGAATCTAGATCACATCCATTAGATAATATAATAGGATATCTTAACCAAAGAACCCTTAGGTCACAAGCCCAAGCTAAAAACAATTTCTTTTGTTTCCTCTCAGCAATAGAACCTAAGAACATTAATGAGGCTTTAAAAGATGAAAGTTGGGTTATAGCTATGCAAGAAGAATTAAATCAATTTAAGGCAAATGATGTTTGGGAATTAGTCCCAAATCCAATGAATATGACCATCATAGGAACTAAATGGGTATATAGGAATAAATTAGATGAAAATGGAGTAGTTACTAGGAATAAAGCTAGGTTAGTTGCCCAAGGTTATAATCAACAAGAAGGAATTGATTATGACGAAACTTATGCCCCCGTAGCTAGACTAGAATCGATTAGGATATTACTTGCCTATGCATGCGCCCTAGATTTTAAGTTATTCCAAATGGATGTGAAAAGTGCATTCCTTAACGGTTTTATCAATGAGGAGGTATATGTGGCACAACCTCCAGGATTCATTGACTTCGGAATATCTGATTATGTTTATAAGTTAAAGAAAGCTTTGTATGGACTCAAACAAGCTCCCAAAGCTTGGTATGATCGATTAAAAGCTTTTCTTATTAAACATGATTATTCCATGGGAATGGTAGATAACACTCTTTTCACTAAAAGGAAAGACCCAAATCTTATCATTGTCCAAATATATGTTGATGACATTATATTTAGATCGACTTGTCAAGACATGTGTGATGAATTTGCCAAAATCATGCATGATGAGTTTGAGATGAGTATGATGGGTGAACTTAACTTCTTCCTAGGATTACAAATAAAACAATTAGAAGATGGAATATTTTTTAACCAATCTAAGTACATTAAGGAAATGCTTAAGAAATTTGGCCTAGAAGACTCAAAACCCATGAAAACTCCCATGTCTACGGAAGTAAAGCTCACAACGGATGATGAAGGTGAGTCCGTAGATAACACCAAGTATATAGGAATGATAGGTAGTTTAATATACTTGACGGCAAGTAGACCCGATATCATGTTTAGTGTCTGCCTTTGTGCCCGTTTCAAGAGGATTCCAAAACCTCTCACCTAGAAGCGGTTAAGCGTATCTTCTGATACATTAAAGGCACTATACACTTAGGATTATGGTATCCTAAGGGATCCGGCATAGAAACCATCGTCTATGCGGATTCGGATCATGCGGGAGACTACGTAGATAGAAAAAGCACTAGCGGCATTTGCACGTTTATGGGATGTTGTCTAACATCTTGGTTTTCGAAGAAGCAAACCGCTCTTGCTATTTCTACCACCGAAGCCGAATATGTAAGCGCTGGAAAGGCATGTCAACAAGCACTATGATAAAACAAGCTCTCGTAGACTATGGCATTAAGTTAGAAAATGTTCCCATTATGTGCGATAACAAAGGTGCGATAGATTTAAGTAAAAATCCGGTGCAACACTCTAGGACTAAACATATAGAAATACGTCACCATTTTCTTAGGGATAATGTACAAAAAGGAAACATATCTATAGAAAAAGTTGCATCGGAAGATAACATAGCGGATATATTCACTAAACCCCTTAAGCGCGAATTATTCAATCACTTGCGTTTAGGATTAGGAATGATGGAACAAGTTGACTAAATTTTATTGCATTTAGACAATTTTTTTTCTTTTCTTCCACTTCTCCATTTTTGAGTCTAGGAATCTATTTCGCACAAAATTAAAGATTGGGAAAGTTTATTTTCTTTGCATAAACTCTTTTGTAAAACCCAATCAATTTTCTTTAAAAATTATTCTCACATCTAGGAATCACATGAACATGATTTTCCTTGCATTGTTGACTAATGCTAAAAACATTGTCTTCCAAAATCATGCATAAACTCTCACATAAATTGCCAAGGTATATAATCTAATATATATCTTTGACATTCATGATCGAGCAAAAATCGAATCAAGGAGATTTTGGATTGTTTCTTAAGAATTTCCGTTTCATTTAGAAGTCGAAACAATCACAACTCCACATTTGTTGCATATAGGCACACACTATGACATAATCACTCATAACATTGTCATCTTGTTTCATCACTAGATGTTTGACTCACTAGTTGCCTTTGCCTTTGATCTAAGATAGGTGCCTTAGGAAGTTTAAGTGCTCTTGCCTTTACTTGTCTCCTTTTGCTTATTATGTGTTACTTATTTTCTCTTTTACTTATGTGTTTTACCATGCATGCAATATATTGATTAGATTAGATGCTATATTGCCTAAAAGGAATTGAACTTGCTTAAATCCAAATCCCAAAACACAACCTTTCTGCAAATTTTCTGCCAAAAACCCTTTTCTGGCAATCTGGAAATCACCAGATGGGCGGCCCCCTTATTTTTGTAAGGCGGCCCCCTTAATCATTAAGGGGACCGCCCCCTAATTAAGGGGACCGGCCATCTGATGGTCGGGTTCACAGAATCTTTTCTGCTTTTTAGCCCATTTCAACCTACATTTCCCATTTTTCACCAACACATTTTGTTCTAATCTCCCAAACAAACTTTATCCATCCATAAACACACAAATCTTACACTATAAATATCCCAAATCTTCCACACTCTCCATTCATCCCTTCATGACTTCTCCAAACAAACCAAAACCAAAAGCCTCAAGGCTTGCAAGAATGACGGAAAAACCCGTTTGGCGAAGAAAAAGCCCTCGTAACAAATCCATCATAACCAATGGAGTTGGAAATCACTCAACACCTCCAACCACTTACTTCCCAAACTTTACACCAAATCCACAAGGACATTCATTTGATCCTCTTTACAAACCATACAACATTGGGCAAACATCTTCCTTTATGCCAAACCACTCATCTCATCCTCCAACCATTTATAATGATCCATACAAGTTTGATCAACCATCCAACAACAATTCCAACTACACAACCCCAATTCATCCATATCAACACAATTACTCTCTCCGAATTGCCACGCAAAAGCAAAAGTCCCGTGATGAAATATCTCAAATCCATGATTTTAGTGATCTCAATGCCATGCATCTTGCACAACGCAACAAAGGGCAACCTCCATCATCACCCTACAACAATTTCCTACCTCACTCTCTCAACTTGGATCAAGTTACAAACCACACTCACTATTGCCCTTGTTGCATCTTCCTTCAAAAACAAATCCTATACTTGAGTGAAGATATTTCTTGGATTGAATATCTCCTCACTCGCCCTCATCCCATACCACCCTTAACACGATACAACATCGTAAGATCCACCTCTTCCGCTCCATACACCACTCCATATCCCTCTCCATCTAACAACAAAGTTTTATGCTTATGTTCTCCTTCAAGCAAATAAAACAATCAACCATGGGTTGCAAGCAAGTCCAAGTGCTCTCTTAGGCAATATAGGACTATGTCTTTTCTTTTGTTTTATTGTAATCAATATGCTTTAAGCATATTGAATGGTGTAATGCTAATCATTTCTATGATGCTTGAATGAATCTATTTTTATTTGCATAATTATTGCTTTGCATGTATATGTGTCTTGTTCTCTTCAAATATTTTATGTAGCCAAGATTTCCATAGCTCATTCCCTTGGTGCTCTCAAATGAGGGGGAGCATACATCAAGGGGGAGCATTCTACCCGTTTAATCTTCTTTCACGAAGCTTACTCGGCTTAACCTTTTTGATTTTACAAAAAGGGGGAGAAGAGAATGTTAAACTCTAATAATACTTGTCTAAAAATTATTTTTTAGACCTAATGAGTTTAAGGTTTTGTAATCATCAAAAAGGGAGAGATTGTTGACATAAATAATGTCTAAAAACATTGTTAGCATATTAACAATATCTCTATGTTTTGATAATTACAAAGCATAAACTCATTAATCTAAAACTTATGACGTAAACAAGTTTTTAGTGCTTAATATTTGTCTTTGCATCTATATCACTTAAGGTATGAATAAACAAAGTGTTTATTGCATTTCATGATCAAAGGAAAATTTTCTAATCACTAGAATTTTTATAAAATGTATTAAACATTCTATATCTTTTACAAAATTACTTTTGGAATTAAAAGAATATGTTTAATTCATTATAAATATATGATTTCAAATTTCCAACCAAAAATGGCAAATTTTATCCAGAAAAATTTTTCCCTCTAGAAGACAAGAAAATCCAACGTTCTGAAGGGGCGGCCCCCTTAATTCCTTAGGCGACCCCCTTAATCATTAAGGGGACCGGCCTCTAATTAAGGGGACCGGCCACGCTCCAGAACAGTAAATTTTCTCCTTATAAATACTGGTTCATCCCACAGAATTTTCTCACCTTTTGCACTCCTAAACTTTCTGTTCTAGATCCCCATTTCTATTCTCTTAATCCTTTGATCATAAATACATAATTCTTTGTTACAAAGTGATTCAAACATCATCCTCTCAAGTGCAAGAGAAGAATACTTCTATCCTCCAAGACAAGAAGTATTACAACTTGTTGTGATCTCCACATCCAAGTTGTTGGTGCATCATCAAGATTATTTACATAATTCTTTGTGAAGATTGTTGTGAATATTTGATTGTAGATAGTTGTGCTAGGTATATTGATTGTGTGATTAGTTAGTTGTTTGGTGTGAAGAATAAAAGTTAGGAATTAGATTGTAGTGAAGAAGCTAGGTGTGAAGTTGTTAGTTGTGAAGAAAATTGGTGTGAAGAAGATAGGCGTGGAGTAGTTAGTTGTGAAGTAGATTGGTGTGAAGAAGTTGTGTAGAAGTTGTGATTTAGTTGTGAAGAAGTTGTGGTGTGTAAATTGGTGTGTAAGGTTTTCTCCGCCATAAGGGAGCTTGTTGATATAGTGAAGAAAACTCTCGAGTTAGGTGCTTGGGGAGTGGAGTAGGGCAAGGAAGGTGTCCTTGTAGCCGAACCACTATAAATCTCTTGTCTCACGGTTTGATCTTTCCATCTCTTATTTATTTCTTTACTTATCATTGCTATATCTTACTTATTGATAGTTGTTTATATTGTGCAAGACTTGAGATCATATATTATCGAATCTAAATTTTAAAAACTAAGAAAACACTAAAACTATCTTTTATAACGAATTAAAAAGACGTAAAACTATTCAACCCCCCTTCTAGTTTTCCACAGCCTTCACTCAAGCGTTTGCTTTTCTGACAAAGGCATTCCAAGGACGTTATTCTACACCAACAAACAACAACCAAAGGATTTCATCGAACACTCGCATCAAGCAGATTGCTCAGCCGAGTTTCAATATGGGCAACGGAGGCCAAATGGTTGGAGTTTATGGGAATCAGCAGGGATATGCTACTGGATTTCATATGGGTAATCAGAATATGCAGAATGCAGGTCAATATGCAGGGAATCAGTATGGTCAGTATGCAGGGAATCAGATGGGCCAATTTGTTGGAAATCAGAGGGGTCAGAATGTTGGTAATCAGGCAATGGGTAATCAGAATAGGAATGTTGCAGCTCCAGTGGTTGGGAATCAGGGAAATGTGAATCAGGGTAATCCAGTAAAGTGTTTCAACTGTCAGGGTGTAGGTTATATGGCAAGGAACTGTCCTACTAAGCCAAACAAGAAAGACCCAGAGTATTTGCAGAAAGCATTGTTGTTGGCACAAAAAGATAAGGCAGGGTTTCAGTTGAACGCAGAGGAGAATGATTTTATTGCTCTTATGGATGACATGGAAGATAGAGAGGATATAGATGCGAACTGCATATTCATGGCAAATCTTCAGGAAGCTAAGTATGACACGGATTCTGACACACTTCCTGTTTATAACACCAATGCACCATCTCAGGTATCAAACTTCAACACATGTCACAATAATGATATATTTGATATGTATCCTCATGAGGAACAGCATTCTGAGAAGCTAGCAACGACTTATGATACATATCTGGACACGCCGAGTTGTAGCAATATTGATTCGGCAACTCCCGATATGAATCATAGTGGAGGCTCAGTTTCCCAGCATGCTGAGAATGATGAGGAAACACGTGCTTTGTTTGAATCATTATTGAACAATTGTAGTATTGAAATTGAAAATGTGAAAAAGGTCAATCGCGAAGTTAAGGCCGCGAATGAAAAATTGACCGCTGAGCTTGAGAGTTACAAGGAAAACGTTAAAGCATTTGAGTTTCATAACAAAAGATTATCAGAATTAGAAACTGGTTGTCAAAATTCCGTTTCAAGGGAAAAACTTTTGCAAATCAAGTTTGATACACTTGATGCTAATTCACGCAAGAAGATAAAATCCTTAAACGCGGAAATTTCTGATTTGCAAAACCAACTTTCTAAACAAAAATCAGCTTATACTAATCTTGAAAAAGAAATTGATGAGTTGAAAAAGGACTTTGCAAAGAAAGAAGATAAACTTTTGGATGAAATCATAGAGTTAGAACACAAGATTGTAAAATTAGAAGAATTAGTGGTTAAAATGGGTCATTCAAGTCAAACATTGAATATGATTGCTAATCAAACTAATCCGATCTACCACACAAAACATAAAATGGCTCTAGGGAACAAAACTCCTTGTAATCTTAAGAAAGCTCAGCAAGAACAGAATTGTTTGTTTAATGGAAATGTTTTGTTTACTAAGCATGATCCTCCCATTGTTCGTGATTCTGTGAAAACGATAGAACTGGTAGAAGAGAGCATTAATAAAATGAAACGAAAGAATCCTGATTTGAAACCAATTGATTACAACAAATTGAACAAACTTTTGGGCATTAATTTTGTTCCACAAAAACAAGCATATGAGCTTTCCAAACCTTTTTCCAAAAGCCCAGAAGTTTCTAAACCCGTAGTTGTTTCCAAATCTCTTTCAAACATGGAACAAATGTCTTCTCACAACCCTTTTAATACAAGTGAGGCTAGAGACATTCTTGATGACGTTAAAAAGAGAATCAAAACACTTCAACAGATTGTTAAATCTAAAATTACTATCAGTATTAACAACTAGCATTCTAGTTTTCATAACGAACAGAAAAAGGTGTTTGAAAACGAAATTACTATCCTACTGCATAACATCAGTGCGAGGGTAATCCATTTTGAACAAGCTTTCTTAAAAGAAACGGCTGACTTTGTAAAGGACACAAATCCCTGGTAAAAAAAACTAATGAAACTCGTGAAAACATGAATGTTTTGGAAAGGTTAAATGATTCTCTCTTCGAAGCAGTTATGTCTACTGATATTATGTCCATCATTTTACAAACATATTCGGTTCAAGACTGAGAGCTAAGACCTCCGCAATTGTTTCAAAATATGAAAATGCTCTTGTAAAACTTGAAAAAGAAAACATGTCATTTTTTAAACAACTTGATCGAAAATCAAAGGAATGCAAGTATGACAAATTGTCGTATGAGCATGCCTACAAGGACATGAAAGAGCAAAATGATCTTTTGAGAGCTTAGCTTGAAAGTATAAAAGGGAAGGGTGTGGATACTAAGTTTGCAAAACCATCTACTTCGGAGACACCAAATGTTTCAAAAACGATTGAAAAACCAAAAATGTCAATTTCCCGGTTTGCTCAAAAAATCGATGCGAAAAAGGATTTGACAAAACAAGTCACTCCATAACCCTTGCCCAAGAAAAAAGAAATTGAAAAGATTGTTGAAAAACAAAAATTGGTTGTTGAAAGAAACACAAATGTGATTGCACATGGCTCTTCTAGGAACAATACTCCGACTGTGACCACAAAAACTGTTAAAGAATCTGTTGGTTCCAACGAGTTGGTCCAAAATCACCATCTAGAAGAAGCTAAGAAAAAGGTACAAATTCGAAAAGACAGAATTTTAGGTACAAAACCTAGTGTGATGAATTCTACAAGATTCCACAGCACTGCTAGTAGTAGTAAACCATTACCTAGGAACAATCAACAAAATACTAGGGATTGACTTGCATCTAAGAGTAGTGGCACAAAAGAGAATGCTAGGAACGTAGAATGCAACACAAAAAATTCCAAAGTCTCATCGAACAACAAACAATTTCCAAAAGACTGTAGTGACAAAATTAAAATTGTTGTGTTAAACAAAAATGTTGAATTTGTCTGTCCTACATGTTAAAAATGTGTTTTTTTCAACTAATCACGATGCATGTATTGCACAATTTATCAAGAAAAGAAAGTCAAGTGTCATGACACAATCCACTAAGACACCAAATCGAAACAAACCCGTTGATAAGAAGCAAGAGGTTAAGAAACCTAATAGGTGGATACCGAAAGGATGTAGTTTTTCCAAGACTGAGACTTCCGCTGCATCTGATAAGAAAACTACATCTAGATCTTACCTTAGGTGGATTCCCACGGGAAAAGTTTTTAAAACAGTTGGTCTTAGATGGATTCCCACAAGAATGATTTTTGATCGTTGCACCAAGACAAATAATAGTGATAATCATCAGGATAAGGAAGTAGAAACCATTACAACTGTTGATAGTCAACACCCGCAGAGTGATGATTCATGTACTGGTAACACTGTTATTTGTGAAACCATTTCGTCTTCGGTTGCAGGTGCTTCAACTATCTCCGAACCCAGTTCATCAGAGGGTTCAAATTTCATAAATTCTACAAAATCATTCTTTCAATCTTCTATTTTTAATTTTCCATTTCTTTTATAAAAACAAAAACAAAATACAAAAATATAAAACTAAAAAATCCAAAAAATATTCTTCTCACGACATGTCTCTCGTATAAATTAATATTCTGTACATTTCTAGAAATGTCATTCAACAATGATACGGACATGTACAGATGCTTGAACGGGAGTTCTTTAAAATGTTTTTCTAAAACATGTCGTTTCTCAAATTTCTCTCACAATGGCTTTCGTCTACTTCAGTACGAAACCCGGACCCAAATGATGACTTCTGATTATTTCTAATCAAGGACTAGTATTTTCAAGGATGAAATCTTTTTCAAAAAGTTCGAGTCTAAACAAACGAAAAAGACTTCAAACAAAAACTCGTTTTCAAACAGAATTCTTGAGCACTTTTTTCAAGATTGTTCAAAAGATTTCTGAAACTCTCTCAAAATGAGTGCTCAAGATTACTCCCTCCAAACCCTTAATTGATTTTAAAATGAGCTA